>CM021249.1:24851632-25113342 GCA_010577795.1 Isatis tinctoria | reverse complement strand
GTCCTAAACGTTCCCCGAAAGACCGAGACGAACGTCCAGCCAGCCGTGGACCAGGTCGCCGAGCATACGAGCCAGGAACCGGCGGCTGGCCATCAATACTGAAACCGCGGCTGGAAGTTCAAATAAAAACCGGCGGTTCAAATATCGGAAGTCATAAACGCTCGGATACTATCACTAGTCCCGCGGAAAAACCGTTAAAAACACTATTCATCCGAGACAAAGTTAACCGAAAAATCGAATTAAGCATAAACCGATTCGGATTACTATTCACCGTTTACTATTCACGGATCACTATTCACCCCCGGCGCCAGATTTGGGTCAGAATGCGCAGATGGATCACGGAAGACTCTCGGGCCGGAATCGGGCCCAAAAGCTTAAGTCGGCGGCTGGGAGCGAAGGACAAGGTCCCACATCGAAATCTGAAGTCTTAGCCTCCTAGGATTGTCAGTATATATATGTACGCTCATGTAAGGGTTAAATCCATCCCAGATCCTAGTATTAGGAGTTTTAGCATTTAAGACTATTCAGCTTTTGCTAATTTCCCTTGTACTTTCGGAAAATCTATCAATAAAATCTCCCTTTTCATCTTTTTGCATTTTCGGTCCTTTAGTTCTTTATAATAGAATTTTCGAGCCCCCATTAAATATAAGTTTTTGACAGTGTGAGTTTTCGGCTCTCACAGTTTGGCGCCGTCTGTGGGGACGAGAAATATTCTTAACCCTAAGAACGAAAGGATACCGACGAAGACAATGACTAGAAGAACTGACGACATCACCAACCAACCGACCGGAGCAGCAGCCGGAATGGGACTTCCCGCCATTAGCACATTGGCGGCATAACCGGAACAACTGCCACGCGGGACATCCACCGACGGAGCAGTCGGAAATCCCGGGACTTCGCCCCAGGGCCCCTCGCCAGATACGGAATGCCACTCGAAGATCCAGTCATCACGGAAACAGCCAACACTGCCCCGGAGAATGCAGCGATCACCGAACTGCGAACATTGTAGCCGAAATCACGGAGCGGCAAAACATCGCAGAGAGAGTAGCCGCACGAGAAAGAGCGGCTTCCCAGGAACCCCACACGCCCCTCGGACTCTGGGAGTAAGACGCCCTATCTTCACCCCGCGAGCGGATCCCTCGGGCCGTCAGAATCCCGACGAACAGACCCCGGTCGGAACAAGGAGAGAACCGTCAGCACCACCCCCGCTGTACCGGAAAAGCGCCACTGGCGAACCGTTGAACGCCGACTTCCACGGTGACCTAACGGTGAAAACCCGAGAGACACCACGAACAGAGCCGAAAACGAACGCCGACGGAGCTGGAGATCTGAACGCAGACGAAGAAGAGCTCCGCTGGATCGAAGAGCAGGAGAAGAGGAACGAGAGGCCAGAGCTAATCGATCCGAAACGACCCAAGCCGACGAGGCTGGATGAGCTCCGTGCCCGCCTAGAACTCACCACGAGTCAAAGAAGGAGGTAAGGTCGCAGGTCCATAAAGCGACAAGCGCGGCCCCGGAAATCGACCGTGTCCTAGAGGAAACGCAAAAGATCCCGTTCACTTCAGGATCACTAGCGTCAGACTCTCTGACCCGGAAAAATCCGAATTCCTTCTACGACGGGACGACTGATCCGAAGGCCCACATGACAGCCTTCCACATTGCTATGGGACGGGCTAGATTCAGACCCGAAGAGAGGGACGCGGATTCTGCCTCCTCTTCGTGGAACATCTGAAAGGATCGGCCTTGTCATGGTTCTCGAGGCTAGACAGAGATTCAATCGATGGTTTCGAACAATTGTCGACAGCCTTCTTGAAACATTACTCGCTGTTCATAAGACAGTAAACGTCCGACGCTATCTTTACTCGCTTTCGCAGGAACCCGAAGAAAGCCTCCGAGATTTCATCGAAAGGTTTAAGGTGATAGTCTCAAAAATTGACGGACTAAGCAACAGTGCCGCGATCAACGCCCTAAAGAAGTCCTTGCTGAAGACTTCGAACTTGCGAAAGGAAATTACCGTGAACCCGCCAATCACCATTCAAGATGCTCTCCACCGTGCTTCCAACTTCGTCATCTACGAGGAAGACATGAGGTCCCAGCCGGAAAGCACCAATCGTCAAAATCGGTCGCCAAAGGCACGGTGCAACCTTCTAACTTTCCAACGAGAGAAGAAGTAGGCGAACCCACCCGAGATGAAGAACCCCAACCCGGGCGGAGCGCATAACTACCAGATAAACACGGAGAGACCTTATAATGAGCGCAGCAAGGGACCATGGACATGGACTCGACCAGGATTCGACGAGAACGCCTTCTGTACCTTCCACAAGACAAAAGGCCACTCGACCGAAAACTGCAGGACCGTCGGAAGGTGGCTCGCGGCAAAGCTGTTAGCCGTGGAGCTCGGAAACGGAGTGACCCTCGAAAGTCTCGGAGCTATCGAAGAAGATGCTGGCGCCCCAGACGGACGACCTAACCAGGAACGTCCCGAAGGCCCAACGAGGATACCTCCAACGAGGAAGGAGACCAAACGGAGACGACTCCGCCGCCAACCGCAGGAGAATCCACATGATCATCGGAGGATCACAATACTGCCGAGATACAGTGGCCTCCATAAAGGCGTTCTGAGAAGAGAGATAAGGAGTCAACCCGCGGGAAACCGATCACCGAAAACGATGACCGGATCGCCTTCCACGAGAAAGACGCCGAAGGCCTCGACCAACCTCACGACGATCCTTTAGTAGTGGAGTTGGACATAAACGACCACGACGTCTCCCGAGTCTTGATCGACACCGGAAGTTCGGTGGACGTCATTTTTCGAGAGACACTTCAAAGGATGAAGGTGGACCCGTCGTGATAAAGCCGAATCCGAGGTCGCTGACCGATTCTCTGGCGAAGTCACGATGACGGATGAACAATCCAGCTCCCAGTTCGTGCCGGCGGAATCACGAAAATCGTTAACTTCGCGGTGGCAAACCACCCCCGCATTTATAATGTGATAATGGGAACTCCCTGGATCAATTCAATGCGAGCAATCCCGTCAACTTACCATCTCTGCCTGAAGTTCCCGACACCAACGGAATCAAGACCGTTTGGGGAAATCAGAAGGAGGCTCGGATCTGTTTTCTGGCGGAACACAAGCTCCGGAATCCGACCAACCCCAAAGAGATAACCCGAAGAGGAAGAACGAAGACAAAGTCTCCGAACTGGGAAAGAAAGTGAGCAGAACCGAAAAGTTCGAAAAAACGGAGGTTCCGCCCACGGAGACTGAAATCGACCAAGGAAGACAAAAACGGCCGAAAAGACCGCAGAACTGCCGGAGCTGTGACGGACAACTCCATTACCAAGACTTAACCGTCTTCCCGCCACAAAAAAAAAAAAAACGGAACTACGGGTGACTTGATCCCTTTTCACGAAGGGTACGTAGGCAGCTCGCTTAAAAAACGAGTTCAGTTGCCCCTCTCCTTAAAAAAGGGGGGGAGTGGGTCCGTATATACACACTCCCAATTTTCGCAAAAATTTCAGAAGATGGACATTGGGACTTAGCATCTCATAACATCCAAAGCTTGAAAAAGTTTCCTGAAAACACCGTTCTGACAAACATCGAGACTTAGCATCTTGAAACTTGATCTAGAACCGAATGGATCCAGAAACCCCAAGGAAAATGAACATTGAGACTTAGTATCTCATAAAACATCTTCACTCGAACTTAAAATCAGATGAACATCGAGGCTTAGCATCTCATCCAAGACCATCAACCAATCAAGATACTTCCCCGAACACTTAAGTCCTCTCCAACAAATCCGTCTGTTGCTGGCCACAACAAGACTATCTTTTTAAACATGGTTCTTTCAACATCCCACAGAGGATAAACTAGCGCGCTATACAAATTCCGGATTACATCCGAAGGGGCGTAACCTGTATCCCGCGATCCTGCAGGAAGCGCTCGAGACGATGTTCTGATTAGTTTACTTTCACCAACACTTTGCATAGTACAGGACACAAGTAAACTCTTTAAAACCCAGTAAAGCGCCTGACACGGGAACACTGTCAAAGACATCTCGAGAACGCAGTATCAAACCGGCTCTGATGTGAGATCTTAAAAGCGTTCAGTCGAAAGAGGGATTCGAACAAGCTCGGTCCCCTACGACAACAAAAGACTGCATTAAACCCAGGAATTTCGCAAAATACAAACTGGTCTAAAAGTTCGAGTGTCCGGAACAACACTCCAACGCAGTATCAATCAGCTACAAAACGGGCCAGCCGCCCTTCACTCTACAAAACGGGCCAGCCGCCCGTCCTCCGTAGAGAGACGGGCCAGCCGCCCTTTACTCCCACAAACCGGTCAGCCGCCCGTCCTCCGTAGAGAGACGGGCCAGCCGCCCTTCATTCTATAAAATGGGCCAGCCGCCCTCTTGGAAGAGAGACATACCGGCCGCCTTCTCCTTTATCAAGGCTATAAAGCGAAGCAAGCAAGCAAAGAAGTCCATAACATCTAAGGCAAAAACACATAGATAATAAATCCCCTTGAAAGGAGATATGGGTGACCAAGTTCAGACAACGAAGCAAATACAATGAAAAAGGTCAAAAGACCCGGATACAACAGAAACAGATAATACAAGGCCAAAAGCCTAATCATATTCAACAAGAGGAGTAGGAGCTGCATAATCCAAATCTTCGGCATTCGGAGATTGGTACGGAGAAACAGGAGAGCACACCAAGTGGCTCTCGAGAACGGCAGCAGCCCGATCATAAGAACCGGCCCAACCTCCTCCGTTGAGCTGCTCTATGACGCCTTCAGCTCTCCTTCTTCCACCTCGACCTTGGACTTCCCGGACTTAATATCCCGGATTAGATCAAGGTTCGAGCTGACCTCGGTCAAGGCAGTCTCACCATACTTCGCCTGACGCATCGGCGCAAGGGCAGCTTTAGCACCTTCGATGCGGAGAGATACTTCTCCACCAAGTCCCAGCGACATTTCTTAAGAGCCAGCTCCAATTTCCCGCTCAGCTTCCGCGAGCACTTTCTTAATCTCCTTCTGAGATCGCCTCTCCACGTTCCGAAGCTTCACTCTAAAGCCTTGATCTTCTTGTCCTTCTTCCGGACTCTCTCTCCGAAGCTTCCAAGGCAACCTGGGTTGCATGAGCTCGGGTGGCGATCTGAATCAAAGAAAAGCAAATATCAGCAAAGACCAAACTGCGTCCAAACGAATCTAACGGAAAAAGGAGTTACCATCATAGACCGGAGGACAGATCTCCATAAGCCGCCGAACGATCGAAACGGCACAGCTGGGGCCGGAGCCACGCTCCAAAGTAATCCACAACCTTAACGGATTCAGCCGGATCGCCTCCCGCCGCCTTGCGAGCATCGAAGAGAAGACCATGATCGGACGCCTCGGCCGTCCGAGCCACTTTGCCCTTCCTCGAACGGTCCGGGCTGTTGGAAGCTCCCTTCCCTTTGTCCACAGCGACGGCACAAGCTGAACTCTGAGGAGCAGCAATCTGTTCCCCGGGCACGCCATGGAAGTCGGGTCCGGGCGGAAGAACAAAGCCGGCCGCCGGGTCAAACTCGACCGCCTCTCCGGACGGTCCGGCCTCACCGTACTTCTGCTTGCGATAGTTCCAAACACCCGCCATTCCGGGTACGTCGCCGGCGGGTCAATGAAGTCGGGACCTTTGAGAGGGGCACGTCCTTCTAAAATATCTCTTGCGTCAAGAAAACGGCGCCAAAGGTCAGGACACTCCCAGTCGATTTTCTTCTTATCAACTTCTGTAACGATATCCTCAAACCCGGAAATCCTGGGGACAAAGGGATCACGACCTAGAGAGAGAAAGAAGAAAGCTGTGAGAAATGAAGTTATGAAGAATGAAACATTAACAAGGACTACTTATAGAAAAAAAAAAAAAAAATTTCACAAAAAGACGAAACACTTACGTGGCAAACTCCACTCGGTCCTAACTGAGCCGCCGAAGTCAGAACCGACCGTAAGCGGGCTGCGTTTCACATAGAAAAACTCAAGCCGCGAAGCTTTGCAATGCTGTCGGAGCCCGGTGTAGAAACGCTTCACGTTCCTCCGAACGTTGATTGAGCAAAGAAATCCGAATTGGAACCTTCCTCATCGAAAAGAAATTCCGAATCAGATCACCCTCCAACTTGATCCACATTCGGCACAACGGACTACAAGTCCCATCAAATCCTCATGGCGCCAGGGTAAGTGAGAGATCGCAACCCCATATAAATCGAGAAAATCAAAATGGCTCCCGGGATCGGGAACCAGAGGAAGGCTTCATAGAACATCGACTCGTACATGGCAAATAGCCATCTGGTGCCTTGTTCATCCTATCCCCATCCTTCGGGAGACGGAACTTAATCTTGTCCGGAATCCGGAAATCGTATCTAAGCTCGGACAGCGAGTCCCGATCGCTCAAAGTAGGACCATGCTTGAATGTCTCGCTATCGATCTATAACTCGTAGACGGTCCAGGCTTCTTAAACCGCCAAGCGAAAATATCTTCGCCCCAATAGGCTTTAGCCTCACCAGGAGAGCGACATTCGGACTTCACGTCCGGATGCACGAAGATAGGCACCTCCGGGTGATCCGATCTGATTTCTTCCCCGGACATGGCCGAGTCATTACCTATCTCTGGCCAAACACGATGACTCTCGGAAAGGGACCAGAGATCGGGACGGCCATGCGCGCCACCCACCGTTGTCCTCGACATGTTGAGAGGAGTCCAAACGCCACGTGCTATACTCGTCCTCGGTGAAACGCCATCATTCCGACGTGAGGAGCAGCGGACGTCCTCTCTAAGGCACCTCCAGAGCCAAGCGCCCATCTTGATACGGCTACTGTGCCAGCCGCCCTCCTGGAAGCGTTCTTAGAGCCAGCCGCCCTCCTCGAACCAGACGTCCTACTCGTAGAACTCCCGGCCGCTGGCTCGGTCCTGACCTCATTCCCGGCCGCCGGCTCGGGCCTGACCTCATTCCCGGCCGCCGGCTCGGGTCTAATTACATTCCCGGCTGCCGGCTCGGGTCTGATATCACTCCCGGCCGCCGGCTCGGGCTCCCATTGAGGAACATTCGCAAAACCAAGCGCTCCTTGAGCATAGCTAGGACCGGCCTCCCACTGAGGAACGCCTTCGGGACCGTGCGCTGCTCGTGAAATGGCATCTTCTCCATCGGCCAGCAGGTCTTCCACAAGTATCATATCCTGATCCCCGGACATAAATCAAACTCGAACTGATTGTTCATTATTGCATCAAAGTTGAGACCGAAGGAGAACCTCCTTCACCAGCCATTGCTAAAGAAAAGATTTTCAAAAAAAACTGAAGAAAAAACTTGAGAAGGGGATGTGAAGAATGAATGAAGCCACTCCTTTGATATATCAAACGTGGCACGAACTTCTATGATGAACAACTCTGATAAGACATCAAAGAGAAGCGGATGAACGGACGTACGGAAAAACCCATTGCCTTCCGTTTCAATCAATCCCGATAAAACCTCAGCTTAAAGCTCATCGTCCTGGACTACGAGAACGAAGAGCTGGGGGGCTAACTGTTGGGTCGAAATCCCCTCCTCGAAGATTGACGGAACGAGAAGTCAAGGTCGAGATCAAATCACGAACATGGAACGGGCAAGCTAAGGCAAACTGCCCACCCCGTCCAAGGCACGAACCGGCGGCTGGGACATGGCCGGCCGCCGGGTCCTCTTTCACCAACCCGGCGGCTGGACAAGTGCCAGCCGCCGGATCCCCTTCGTCCGTGGCCGGCGGCTGGGATGAGGCCAGCCGCCGGATCTCCCTTCGTCCGTGGCCGGCGGCTGGGATGAAGCCAGCCGCCGATCTCCCCTCAGCCGTGGCCGGCGGCTGGGATGAGGCCAGCCGCCGGATCTCCCTTCGTCCGTGCCGGCGGCTGGGATGAGGCCAGCCGCCGGATCTCCCTTCGTCCGTGGCCGGCGGCTGGGATGAAGCCAGCCGCCGGATCTCCCCTCGTCCGTGGCCGGCGGCTGGGATGAGCCAGCCGCAGGATCTCCCCTCGTCCGTGGCCGGCGGCTGGCACTTATCCCAGCCGCCGGGTCTTCATCACATGTCCACGATCATTTCTCGAGTCGAGACTCCTCATCCGAACATCGTCCAGTCGACCGACCGTCAAACGTAACCCAATGCCCGGACCGACCGGAGATCATCCGTTTGCATGTTCTGACCCCAAAGACGTCCATAAACGTTCCCCGAAAGACCGAGACGAACGTCCAGCCAGCCGTGGACCAGTCGCCGAGCATACGAGCCAAAGGAACCGGCGGCTGGCCATCAATACTGAAACCGGCGGCTGAAGTTCAAATAAAAAACGAGCGGTTCAAATCTCGGAAGTCATAAAACGCTCGAAACACTATTCACGCGGGAAAAACCGTTAAAAACACTATTCATCCCGAGACAAAGTTAACCGAAAATCGAATAAGCATACCGAGATTCGGATTACTATTCACCGTTTACTATTCACGGATCACTATTCACCGGGGGCCAGATTTGGGCAGAATGCGCAGATGGATCACGGAAGACTCTCGGGCCGGAAATCGGGCCCAAAAGCTTAAGTCGGCGGCTGGGAGCGAAGGACAAGGTCCCACATCGGAAATCTGAAGTCTTAGCCTCCTAGGATTGTCAGTATATATATGTACGCTCATGTAAAGGTTAAATCCATCCCAGATCCGAGTATTAGGAGTTTTAGCATTTAAGACTATTCAGCTTTTGCTAATTTCCCTTGTACTTTCGGAAAATATCAATAAAATCTCCCTTTTCATCTTTTTGCATTTTCGGTCCTTTAGTTCTTTATAAATAGAATTTTCGAGCCCCCATTAAATATAAGTTTTGACAGTGTGAGTTTCGGCTCTCACAAATATAATATGCAGATGTAATTGGTCAAATCATCATTGTTGGAAAAATTGATTATGTTAAAACCAGGCGCAAATCAGCCAATTATTCTAAGCTTCAATTGGTACTTCGTGATCAAAAGTATGTCTGTGTCTCTTATTTTAACAAAGTATTTTACTATCTATATTTTACTTCGTTTTAACAATATAAAAATTACGGTGATTCCTGCTTATCATGCTTATTGTACCTTTTTAACGCATTTTCCAGCGATTTGATTTTGAATTGCATATTATGGGGAGACTATGCAAATAAAGCTCATGCATATACTCAGAAGCATATGGACTCTGTTGTCATTTGTGTAATGCGTTTTGTTTGTGTAAAGAACTATAAAGGTATTCTTTAGTAATCTATGATTACGTTTGTTGTATATTTCAATTCGTATATGTATTTAAAATATGTTCTTTAGACGTTTTTTTGAGTAATATATTATGACAGGCGAAATTACTATTTCCAGCGCTCTCAGTTGAACTCAGATTTTGTTTGATCCTGAGTCAGATCAAGTCTCAAAGTTCAGAAAAAGGTATTGTATATTTTCACCCTTAACAACCAATTCTCATTATAATATGTAAATTCTAAGAATTCACGTTATCTTAGATTATCAGATGCACATCAGTTAATCAAAGTCGTTGACTTCGCGGAACCTTCATACAACAATTCAAATGATATCCGCAGCGAATTGTTACTCAGCACTCCTAGGAAAACCATTTGTTCTATTTTAGAATCTTTTATGGTTAGCATGGACGCACAATAGTATATTTTATTATCTCTTTATACAAATTTTAATTGATATATTTCACGTATTTCTTTAACAGCCTGGGAAAGCCGTTTGTTTGGTTACAATTAGAGACATTGATTGTACCAAAAATTGGTTTTTTTGGGACTGCAGTTCTTGCAGATTGAAAGTGCAAGAGTATGGTGAGTTGTCAGACGGCGAGGGGAGTCAGTCAAGGTACAATTGCAGGAGCTGTGGGGATACTGACATTGTATATCCTAGGTAATAAATAATGTTAAAAATTGCTAAATGAGGAGGTAGATATGTCAATATAAATCCTGAGTAACCAAATTATTAATTAGAGAATGTGATATTCGAAAATTAGGTACTATGTTGTTTTCCATGCATATGATGAGGATGATGAGACAAGTTTTCTGATGTTAGACCCTCTCGCTGAATCCATGATTGGAATCACTGCTGAGTCTGCAATGAAAGAGTTTGAGCAGGTTATTTAACATTATTCATTTAGTTAATAATAATTAATTATTTATACCTTATATTAACTGATTCTATAATTGATAGTAAATTCAATTAAGTATATTATGAACTACCTTCTTACGATGTAATAAGTTTTGAATCTTCAAGATAATCCCGAAGGATTGGCGTATCCTCCACGATTCACTAATATTGTAGGGAAAACATATTTGTTGAAAATTACTATCAAAGGGGAAAATGGCATATATGGCAATGGACCTTACGTTGTGGATTTGTTTTCCACTGATGAAGCCATTATCAATGAGTGGCATGAAACTTCTTCTCAGGTAGATGTCATATATTTATACACTGAAGCCATTATCGTAAATTTTTCTCGCATTTATTATTTATTGCGTCTTTTATCATCTGTTTAACTTTTCTTTAATATGAAAAATGCAGTCGTTTATGATAACAAGTGGTGACGATTATTCTGAAAATTCGTATGGATCTTTTCAAACTCCAGTGTCCAGGATGATGCCACACCGTTTTGCTCTTGACGCAGAGTCATCAGTTACCAAGAAAATAAAGATGGAGGACATTAATTAATTTGTCATTTGTTTGAGTTTGCCTTTATATATCGTAATCCACATTTGTTATATGGTTTTCATGTTTTGACTTTTAAATGTAAACTCCATATCATTCGAACTTTTTTAAACAGATTATCATATCTACTTATTTCGTTCCACTTATCTGTTATGCTCGATACTTCCATTAAGACTCTTTAACAACGTCCTTAGGAAGCACCAGATTTGAACAAAATCGTTAAATGTACGTATAAATAAATAATTTTAATATATTTTATTGTTTATTTGCTTGTTTTGATAATGTATTTTTTAAAACAAAAAATTAATATACAATTTCGCCGCTTTAAAAATTGATAGTATTTTTTATGAAGCACCACTTATATTTGTTTCCCCGCTTTTTAGAAAACGAAATATATCCAATTTCAATAACAATCATCTTAAATCTTACATAAGGGTGGATGTAATTGAAAATTACGAAACATTAGGAAACGGATATTCTCGAAAATAAATAAGGAACTATAAATTTTCGTACGCATATTCTTCTTAAATTACGCATCAAAGATTTTGACACCCAATTAAGGATCGAAACATTCATTAACATTTATCTAACAGATTTAAAACAATAATTAGAAATAACGAATTGACTGCGGCAATACTTGCGCATTTTAATAAACCCTAAAAAACCTTCATCCCTATATAATGACCATGTGATCAAAGAAAGTGTAACAAAAGTGTCAAAAGTCCCACCGCTTAAAAGTCTACAATATTCAATTTCATCGTTTTTAAAAGTCACAATGGAAGTGTCTATTATCCTTTGTTTTCCGGCCGATATACAAGAAGATATTGTGAAGCGTGTTTGCAAAAATTCTTTGCAGGATTATCTCAATCTAAAGTCAACATGCAGATCGCTGAAGAAAATTTGTGAGTTGCCCTCGGCTTATGCCTCTATTGATTTGTTAAATCTAGGGTGTCAACATTCCATTGAAGGTTCACTTTTTATGGGTAAATGTTTTCAATGTGGAAACCTAAATGCTATTTACATCAAAGGTACACAAGATTATTTCCTCCACGAGCAGCCTGTTCAAGGACTTCATTCAATAAAATTGGCCTCGGATCGTGGATATGATATTGCTACATATACGTATGTCATGATTCGAAAAATAATTCATAATGACGATAATTCTTTATCTCTAATAACAAGAGATGTTGTTCGACGCATCGCCTTGCATTTTGTTGTTATTCAAAAGGGACGATTGGAGTTGCTAAATCTACTGGCACCAATGAGAAACGAAATGATAAACGTCGTTCCCCTTATGTACAAGTGCAAGTGCTCACCTCATCAACCATTCAGTATGTTGCACTATTACGACTCTGAAGATCTAGAGCTGTGCCACAGCTGTTTTTGGTCTTGGCACGTAGAAATCTTTGTTAATTATTTCATTGTCGTAAGATTTCCCGATACCAATTTATGGTTGCTATGACTGTATTCCATATTACTTTTTCCGAACTTTATTGTAATTCCTTATGATTATAAACTGTGTTCTGTATTTTTTTTATACTATTCCATATTATTTTATCGTAAATATTGTTGAATTACCATGTAACATGTTGTCCATATAACTTTAAACATAATATAAATATAGTATATGGTGTTACAAACTCACCAGTCAGTACTGAAAACTGCACTCTGTCGTTTAACATGTCCTCAAATTTTGGATGGTTTAGGAAATAGGAAGTCGAGATTGGGCTGATGAACCTTACTTGGGTTGTTCTAATGAAAACAAACTCGAATCTATGATTAGATAGTTTAGGTACCCTGTTGTTAGGTTCCAAAACCAAAGTCTGGATAAACCTCCACTCTCCCTCAACCAAACTATCCCGGAAACTCTCCACTAATTTTGGTGGTATCGTACCACCAATTCTATAACCCTGTAGACAGAAGCATAATAATTAAAAATTTATACATCGAATGTTATATATATTATTTTAAACAAACTTTTAGTATCAATCTCTCAACATAAATTTGCATACAAAAAAGCAATTATATTGTATAAATTGAACTGGACAATACCATGTCTGTAAATATCAATCTACTTGGTTGTGTTACCACGAAGACAATCTAATAATTACATACTTATGGATATTATAAAAAAATAAAGTGATGAGATCGCTAATTATCAAAATTAGTTTACCTCTTTATCACAGACCACCAGTCTGATGCATGTTTCACCGTTTTGGGTAAAGTCATACCATAATCTAGATTTTCACACCTATTGCCCAGGTCGTCCCCACAGGCCTGAGTTCCCTTACGTCATCTCTTACTATACGATGCTCCCTACCATCCCTTTGTATTCTGTTTTCCATTGTAAAAGTAAGGTGGATTTTAAAAAACTTCGAGATTGATTTAAAAAAAAAACAAGAGAAACGTTTGTTTTGGTGACTTGAGAAAACTAAGAAGATGAACGAAGCTTTTAGAATATCAAATGAGAATTTTCTCTGCGAAAATCCCTTCTCCGTATCACAGTTCCCATAAAAAAAGGTCATCATTACTTCTGCCAGGTAAACAGTATTTTTACTTTCTACAACATGTAATTTATTTCGATTTATTATAAAGAAACATTTTGATAGACGTCGTGTCAGTAGAAGAAAACTGCATGATATGATTACAACCACTAAGAGCACTTCTGGACTAATTAGCTAAATAATATTCATTATCTAAATCCACCTAACGATACTTCCATTATCTAAATAAGTCATCGCCTGCTAATTACTTATTTTATTTGGACATTTTAACAAATTAGTTTTGCTTTTTTTGAAAAAACTATTTAACTCACTTTCCTATAAATAAATTATGGGATACATCCTAATCTCATTAATATGTTTTGATTTTGTATATCAAAAGTTGTCAAAGTGGAACCAAATACAGTTTCTTGAGAACACAAAACGTCACCTGTCATCATGCACCTTTTCAAAAATTATACCCTAAAGATTTATATCTGACAAATCCATCCCATATTATCTCTTTTACAAACTAAAAGAACACAACAAATATTTGTCGTATACAAGAAGTCTAACCCCTTATCTATATTTAGGCTAACACTAAATAATTATATACAAAAGTATTTACTCTATCAGTTACACCTTCCTTTCTTCTCAACTTCCAAAAAGAAGAGTCTTTTCCTATGATCTTCATAGAATGTATACTCAATGTCGGTTGCCTAAACGTGTTCGTCGAGAGGTTGTGCTAGGAGGAGGAGATCAGATTTTAGATGTTTGTCTACTCGATCTACCTTCATAAATCCTACATACAATCATGTTGTTTGTGTCTCAAGATCTCAAGGATCACTACAATGAAATAGCAGCCATAAGTACTTTAAGAAGAGTGGCCGCTGATGAATCTTTCTTGAGAGCAGTTGATCTTTACACCGTGCACTATCCATGGGTTGTTATAAGGGAAAGTACTAGAAATTTCTTCATAAGATGTCACCACTCTGGTAACATCTCTGCTCTGTTCATTAATGGTTGTTCTCACTTTTTCCACAAACATGATTTGGAAAACGGCCTAGCCATGATTCGTGAAGCAGCTCTCTCTGGATATGAACTCGCCATATATTTTTATAGCAATCTTATAAGAATTTTGTCTCCTGATCTCCAAATCGATTTGGAATTAGTTAATCCCAGTCGTGATTTAATTAGGCGGATGAGAAGGAAGGTCGACACTTCTCCCCATAATTTCTGGCCACCCAATCCAATGCCACAACTATACTTAGATCGTTGTGGTTCATTTGATTCCAGCATTATTAGGCATTGCCATTGTGCATGGAATGACAACTGGAATTATGAATGGGAGGAAAGTGTTAAAGATCCATGGATGTGTGATCTGTGTTTCTACTCCATCCATGTACTAGGATTTATTAGGTTGATCTCTGACAAGTTGGAGAACTGGCCTATGGATTATTACTTTTAAGATTCCTTTAGTTTGTATCAATACTTTGTGTTGTATTTGTTGTTTACTATTTAGCTTTTGTAATGAACAAATATTTGCCTTGTGAACTTTTTATATCTTAATACAAGGTGAGTTTATCAACCGTGATTATATCATTACTTTATGAGTTGTGAGGGCAAATAACCCCCACAAAGGCACTAAGGTTGATCGCATTTTGAAATCAATTGTTCGCATTTTCAAAGGAAGATTAATTTAGATTTCTATAAGTAGAATAATACTAATTCGTTCAAATTATTTCAATATGTTTAATTTTAAACCATTTCGTAACAACTATCCCTGCTTTCATGGCTATTTCCGTATATTAAAATGCTATAAATTATTCAGTAAGATATTCGTTAACATAAATATAATATCAAATTTATTTTTTTCCTTAATTTGTATATTTACAAATTCTTAATATTCCTATATATGATCGCAATCACTTCTCACACGACTAACTGTTTTCATTTATGCCTCCATCTTCTACTTCCATAAAAAACCTAACTTACAAAACATCACGACTCTATGTACTCTATATATATTGGTCCTTTACAAATATACTAATTTGCTGTTAAGTTTTCTGTATTCCATATCTATACTCTTATTTGATTATTGTAATTTCATATAATTTGAATCTTTCTATATATTTTCTATATATAATTATATTATATATTATTTATATTTATTGCGGTTCATTTATATGCCAAAGTCATTATTAGATTATAATAATATTAAACAAGTATAAGTAACATTATCATTCATTACATTAACACTTCCATTGTATATATATCCTATTATCATACAGTTATAAGTATATTCCATTTCATCAGATTACTTATCTTTATGTCAATTTCGATTACTCTCATTTCCTATCTTTCTTGGAGCATTTAATGATAGGGACAAAATCGTTGGTTTCACATAAAATTTGTAAAGGAAACTAATTAACCCACGTCCCTGTCATTCATTTATTGAAAATTATATACTTTCTTTGGTTTTATTGTGATTTTGTATATATCAGATTGTCAATTCCGCATTTCCTTTAATATGAAGAAAACATATTGAAGTGCGGTACCCATTATAATGAACCTCTTCCACTATTATTATATCTCATCTATTCTCTCCGTTTTTTCTTTTCCATTCTCTTTCAACTTCCACTACACCCATATTCCCTCAATTTTTAAACCTAAAATGGCTTTTATTACCAAATTTACAGATCTTAAAACCTCTAATATGTCTCGCACGACAATCCGTGCATTCGTCAAAAGAGCTTATGAAGAAAAAGATTACAATTCTGTTTTCGAACGAAAATTTATTTTGTCTGACGAAGATGTAAGTATTAAATCTTTGTCTGTGTTCATATATTATACTTCAGATTTACTTATTTCTGATTCGCTAGGGAAACACACTGGAGGCGTACTTATCTAAGGATATTGCCAAAAAATTTGAGAACGATTTCAAGGAGGGTGGATATTATAAGATAAGTAACTTTGTAGTTTATAAAGCATCTGTGTTTTCTAGATTCACGAGTCTGCCTGTAGAGATTTGCTTCTACACTGAAACAACATGCTTCGAAGACAATTCCATGCCTCCAATGAATAAGTATTCATTTACAGATTTTGATAAAGTTCTTGATGGATCACACTATAGCTCTTGCGAAGGAGGTACTAATTAGTTTCGTAATTATTAGAATGCTTTAATTTTAATAGATGTCTATTTAAGTACTAATTCTCATATCTGTTTGAAACACCAGTTGATCTTTTAGGTGTGGTGGTGAAGGTTGAAAAACTGAATATTTATCATAATCCACACCTAAATAGAGCTTCTCTAAAGCACTTGAGGTTCACTCTCAGAGATGTCAAGTTAAGATCTATTAACTATTTCACCTAATAATTTGTACTTATATTTTATTATTATTTAATATTTTATATGCGTTATATATAGTGGGAAAGAACTTCGCTGCACTTGCTTGGGGTACATTGGCTACTCGATTTGAATTAAGCTGGAAGTTTTTGCGTCGTAGGGATATGAACATATGTGCTTTAAGGTTATGGACCATAGTTAGGTTTGATGGTGAGTTTTTTTGCAACATGCTTATGTCAATGTTTCTTATCAAACTAATAATGTTAATTTTCCATTTTAAAATTCGATTCCTATATATCTGTCTTTATTTAAACTACACAGGAGAATATACAATTCACTCCAGATGTGGTGCTTCAGAGTTTTGGTTGAACCCTAGCTTACACGAATCATATCTTGCAGTGAAGAGGTAATATTTTAAAACTATTTTTTATTGTATTATTAACGTATGCAAAATGAATAATGTTATACCCAATTTTGGTCTCCCACTATTGTTTCATATTTACTGATAAATAGATTTGTCATGGATCCTCAAGCAATGAAGGTGGATGACGAGTATGAATAGGAATAATCTAACTCCGACGACGACTAATTTAGTTTCCTTTGTAATCTTATGTAAATCTTAACGTAAAACATGGTTTTATTATTGTGTGAATTTTATTTTTGATACTTAAAATATATGTCTCTTTTAAGGTTTAACTTATTGAAGGCTTTGTTAATTAATATTGTTTAAATCTCCTCAATATGTAATCTATTTTAAATTGAAATCAACTTTATTGGAATGTTTGTATTATAAATCTATAAACCTTGCATTTTATACTCCTTAACAATATAGAAATAAAATCTTACAAAACTATGACTCATTTATGATGATTATAAGTTAAAAGTAGATTTTGATTGACAATTTCTGTACTTTTCGTATCTGACACGTAAAATAAGCTAATCTAAACAACAGCTATAGCTAATACGGTTTAGAAGGAAAAGACATCTTTCCAAATACTGTGCATGAGAATATTGCGTCTGACACAATATAATTACTTTTTATTGGTAATGAAAATTTTAGTTAAACTTTATCTCTAAAATATACTCACCGTAAAAATTACATTAGAATTTTAAATTTTGAAAGAGCCTCTCACAAATTTCTCTGAAGTTATTATTCATCTCCAGTGAGTATATCGCTATGGGTGATTACGACAGAGTCTCTGATATTCACCCATGGAGAACTGATTGGCGTATTAGAGTAAAAATTCAAAAAAAATGGGAGTCCTTTTCAGCTCAATCACAGAGATGTCTTCAGTTTGTTCTCGTGGATGAAGAGGTTAGTTCCCTGTTTTTCATTGTTTGTAAAATTAATATCCTCATGTCTTACAATGCCTATAGTGTTATGTACTGGTTTGACATTGTGTACTAATTGTGTAGGGTGATAGGATACGAGCTGAAATTCATCATCCTAATTTAGTTGAACAGTACAACCGTGATATGCATGAAGGACAATGGAAAATAATTGAAAATTTCATACTTACTGATTCCAGATTTGGATATCTCAACAGTAAGAATGATTTATGCATATCCTTTATTGAGAACACTAAAATGAACAGGATGAACCCTCCAGTTTATTCTGATTTCATTACTTTGACGGATTTCTCTGATATCTTTGAAGGAAGAGTTAATCAAATTTCTCATATTGGTATGGTTAAACTCATGATTTCTATTAACACTAAAACTATTTCCATTATCTTATTCAATCCCAATTTTATGTATTTATCAAAATTTTGATTTCAACTGCTTTTGGTGTAGATTTGATTGGATATATTGATTTTGTTGGTTATCTTCATATTGCCAAAGATATATCTTACAATGGGAGCATTGCCAAAAAAACCAGTTGTATACATTTTGGCTTGAGAGATTCAAGGTAATAGATTTTAACGATGATGTTTGTAACAAGGAATGTTGTTGACATTAGATGGATTACTAATACTGCATTTTCATAGCATTTGTTACACTACAACTAATCTTTCAAATTATATTTGAAGGAATATTGTGATCAAGTGTTCGGCCTTTGGTAAATTAGCAATTGAATTACATGATCATTGCTGGAACTATAGTAGAGACGCCCGTGTCCTTTGTCTGTTGACTGATTGGGGTGTTTCTTCTAACAATGGTATTTTGTTTATATTATACTTTGTTTTTGTCTATCTTCATCAATCTTTTTTGTTTATTTTTTTACCGTTATTTTATAAAATAATTATTGCGGCATGTGTAGATCATGTAACTGATCGCGGAGGTATATCTAGATTTGAGTTTGATCCTGACATAACGGAAGCAGATGATTTTAGGAAAAGGTGAATCTATGCTCTATAGCTAAGTTTATAATGAAATTATTCGACAAGCCATACAAGTACTTATGTGTTATGTTTATTTATAGTTTGGCTGATAGGGAGAACGCAGCAAGTTCTTTTGTCGTTGGCAGCTCTTCTTTTCTTCCAGCAACTAGATCAGCAAAGAAGAAGAAAAAAAATGAACAGATAGATGTATATGTTGTTGCTTTGTATGGTGAAGTATACACTTTTTTTTGGAAACTGCCCAAATTTCTATGAGTTTATTTTGTTTGTCCAAATCTACCATTAATTTCCATATCTATCAGTTGAAATTTTTTAATTTGATCCTTTGCATGAATTCAGTTAACTTAAAACATAATTACATTAGAATAACATTTTCCTGGCGAAGTCATGTTAGGTCTCGTGTTATAAATTTTTGGATTTGTTTCACGAAATTTTGCAGTAACCATATTCCGTAATTTCACATAATCAAAGTCTTTCAATATAATGAAATTGACACATTTGGCGGACTAAAATCTCATATATCCCTTTAGATGAGAAAAATATCTCAAATATCCCTCACTGGTGAAAAGACAGAATTACCATTAATGAAGGGTAATTTTCGGGTGTTAAAGATTAAATATAATTAAACATGTAAGATTTCAACGAAATACACGGTAGCTCAGTGGTAGCGAGCTCCATGCGCATACGCGCGCGCCCGGGTTCGAATTCCCCTATGCATGGTAATACTGGTAATACCGGGGTAATACCGGTAATACTGGTAATACCGAAGTAGGTAACACCGGGGAATACTCGGATGGGTAACACCTGGGTAATACTGGGTAGGAAACACTCGGGTAATACTCGGATGGGTAACACCTGGGTAATACTGGGTAGGAAGCACCCGGGTAATACTGAGATAATACTGAGCACTAAATTCATTTAAAAAATATTAGAAGGGTAATTTCGTCTTTTCATTAAATCGAGGGACATACAGATTAATGAGGGATATGACAGATTCATTTTCCGCGTAGGGGGACTTTCCAGCCATTGTTCCACATTTGGCTTCGAGCCATATCTGTCCATTCTTTCATATTACAATAGTCGGCTATATTATACTGACACCAATCACATTACAATATGATCCATCTATCTATTAACCTCGTGCCAGCGATTGTAAAAGCCAATACTACTAACCATTCCATCATTTTTAGTGTAAATGCAGTCATACTTTTCAGAGATGTATACATAAACCTAGAAGCAAAGAACTGATTAATCATAACAAAACTACAACATGTGTCAACACATTCATACCAAACTTATTCAATTGTATTTAAGTTACACCAATAACATGTCCACATCATTCACCTTAGTTTACAACCTCATGCCCGCGAAACCACGGGCGAACCATCTAGTTATTACTAAAGAATGAATCCTTTATCTAAGGATGAGTAAAGGAAAGTACAAATAAATGGAAATCCTAATACAAAGTAGAATGGGCCAGACTTGGGCTGGACTTGGTTATGACAATCCACCATATGATTTATAACACTCTCTCTTGGATGTCATAACCGTACATGATGCTAAGAGATCATAGTAATACGCTGGGAATGCTGCCTCATTAAAACTTTTCCAGGAAAACCCAGTGGGACAAAATCATGGTGAAGGAAAAAGAGTACAACACGCATTACTCCCTCTGTTCTGAACATCACTGAAGATCCTTGGGTCTACGCATCTCAATCTGATGCGTGAGCTTCCTGAATGTTAATGCTGGTAAAGACTTAGTGAAGAGATCGGCTGAGTTGTCGCTGGACCGGACTTGTAATACTTGAACTTCACCGGCCTTTTGTAGTTCATGTGTGAAGAAGAACTTAGGCAAAATATGCTTCGTCTTGTCGCCTTTAATGTAGCCATCCTCGAGTTGTGCAATGCAGGCTGCGTTGTCTTCATACATGATGGTCGGTTCCTTATCACCAACCATGCCACAATCTGATCTTATATGTTGAGTCATAGACCTCAACCATACACACTCACGGCTGGCTTCACGAATAGCTAAAATTTCTGAATGATTTGATGAAGTGGCTGCAATGGTTTGCTTCATGGAACGCCATGAAATTGCTGTACCACCATGTGTAAACACATAGCCAGTCTGTGATCTAGCATTATGTGGATCAGATAGATAACCTGCATCAGCAAAACCAACTAAACCTTCTTTGTTATGTTTAGTATAGAATAAACCCAAATCCTTCGTTCCTTGCAGGTAACGAAGGATGTGTTTGATACCGTTCCAGTGCCTTTGGTTTGGACATGAACTAAATCTAGATAAGAGGTTCACAGCAAAACAAATATCTGGTCTAGTGTGGCTAGCCAAGTACATTAAAGCTCCTGTGTCATTGAGGTATGGCACTTCAGGACCGAGAACTTCTTCATCGTCCTTCTTTGGACCGAATGGATCACTGTCCAATCCGAGGCTTCTCACCATCATTGGGCTGCTCAATGGATGGGCCTGGTCCATATTAAATCTCTTGAGTACCTTTTCAGTATATGCCATTTGATGCACAAGGATTCCATTATTTATTTACTCAAGCTGTAATCCCAAACAGAACTTATTTTTACTTAGGTCTTTCATCTCAAATTCTTTCTTTAGGTATTCAACTGTTTGGGCGATTTCTCCAGAGGTTCCTAGGATGTTTAAATCATCCACGTATACTACTATGATTACAAACCCTTTGTTTGCAAACTTCTTTATGAAAATACATGGAATGATAGGATCATTCTTATAGCCTTCTTTGACTAGGTAGTCACTCAATGTATTGTACCACATACGCCCACTTTGTTTCAGTCCATAAAGGGATTTGTTCAGCCTTATGCCGTGTTGTTCTCGAGAACCTTTCTTATCTTTGAGCTCAATACCCTCTGGTAATCTCATATATATATCATTATCCAGTGGACCATATAAATAAGCGGTCACTACATCCATTAGCCGCAGGTCAAGTTTTTCTCTTATAGCCAGACTTATCAAAAATCTAAATGTCGTAGCATCCACCACATGGGAGTATGTCTCCTCAAAATATATTTCTGGTCTTTGTGAGAATCCTTGTGCAACAAG
This sequence comes from Isatis tinctoria, assembly GCA_010577795.1. Taxonomy (NCBI): domain Eukaryota; kingdom Viridiplantae; phylum Streptophyta; class Magnoliopsida; order Brassicales; family Brassicaceae; genus Isatis; species Isatis tinctoria. The sequence continues at coordinate 25,091,387 of CM021249.1, read as the reverse complement.
CCGTGCCTTGTGTCTCACGATTTCACCATGTTCATTTCTTTTCCTTACAAAGACCCATTTGTTTCCCACTTGTTTCACATCGAATGGTGTCCTTATTATTGGACCAAACACATTCTTCTTTCTTAATGAATTCAACTCCACGTTTATGGCTTCTTTCCATTTTAGCCAATCAGATCTTTGAGTGCACTCTAATATAGACATGGGTTCTTGATCCTCATTTAACTCAAGTGCTACCTTGTAAGCAAATTTATCATTTATGTCGACATCTTTTCGGTTCCATTGTGTTCCAGACATGATATAGTTTATTGAGATCTCATTATTATCTAGACCTTCAGGACCTTGAGGTTTGGCGTCCCAAACCTCATTGCTCGGTTCCTTATGGTCAGCCGCGGCCATGTCAATGGTTTCCTTAGCCTCGGTTTCAATTTCACATTTCTTTGATTTCCGAGGGTTCTTATCTTTGGAACCTATTGGTCTACCACATTTCTTACGTGCTGTAGACTCTGTAGCAACTTGATTGTGTCCATTTTGAACATCAATACGTACTGGTGCATTACAAGTTGGTATGTACGATTTTGTAACTTTCTTTGGGTCAGAAAAGGAATCTGGCAACTGATTAGCTAGCTTTTGCAAATGTATATTCTTATGGACCTCTGATTCACATTCTAGAGTCCGAGGATCTTGCCAATTTAAGGATGTTTGATTCCATGATATCTCTTTAACTAGCTTGTTTGTCTCTCCACCTAATGTAGGAAAATCAGACTCATCAAACTGACAATCCACGTATCTGGCCTTAAATAAATCACCCGTGGTTGGCTCTAGATAATTAATAATGGTGGGAGAATCATATCCAACATATATTCCCATCCCCCTTTGAAGTCCCATCTTTGTTCTCTGTGGTGGTGCAATGGGTATATAAACGGCACACCCAAAAGTCTTTAGATGGGATATGTCTGGCTCATGACCCGTGAGTAATTGGGATGGCAAATATATATGCTCACGAGATGGCCTGATGCGTATAAGCTCAACTGCATGTAATACTGCGTGTCCCCAAGCAGTTACTGGAAGCTTCGACCTCATGAGTAATGGTCGAGCAATCAATTGGATCCGTTGAATGAAGGATTCAGCTAATCCGTTCTGTGTATGGACATGTACCACGGGATGTTCCACACTTACCCCCATGGACATACAGTATTCATTAAACGCTTGGGACGTAAATTCACCAGCATTGTCTAGACGTATAGTCTTAAGTGGAAAATCTGGAAAGTGGGCTCGCAGACGTATGATCTGGGCCAGTAATCTAGCAAACGCCAAGTTTCTAGTGGATAATAAACAAACATGCGACCATTTAGTCGATGCATCAATGAGGACCATGAAATATCTAAACGTCCCACATGGGGGGGGGGTGTATTGGTCCACATATATCTCCTTGTATCCTTTCCAGAAAGTTCAAAGTCTCTTTAGTTACTTTGACTGGTGATGGCCTTATAATGAGTTTCCCTTGTGCACTTGCTACACACGTGAGATTCTTAGGGATAACTCGTTTCTCTTTTAGAGTGTGCCCTTTTGAATTTGATATTAGCTTACACATCATGTTAGAACCGGGATGGCCAAGCCGGTCATGCCATATATGGATATGCTCAGTAAACATCTTGTTTACTGCAGCATTAACTTCTATCATATTGACCTTGGCATAGTAAAGCCCAGTAGATCATGCGGGTATAGTCTTTAATATGTAGGAATTCTTTGTTCCCTTCACCCTTTGTTTCAATATGGAAACCATTCAAACGAATATATTTGAAACTCAATAAGCTCCTTTTTGAGCTGGGTGAATATAAGCATCTGATATTTCAAGATGCATGCCCTTAGGTAAAAGAATATGAGCTTGGCCGTAGCCCTCAATAAGACTAGCTACACCCACAATTGTGTTAATGTTGGCATTTTTCAATGTAAGATTCACAAAATATCTCTTGTCTTTCAAAATTGCGTGGCTTGATCCAGTATCCACCACAAGTATGTTCTTGTCCTCTTTCATTATTTCAATAGACAAGGACTATGTCTTAAACATTTTATTTTATTGAAATTCTCAAAATAAAGCAATAAACAAATAAATTCAAACCATAAATAAATCCAAAGTCATAGAACATCAAAATCATAAAAACAAAATAATCAAAACAAAACACTTGATGTTGAATCGATTAGTCTTCTTTTAGACAATCCGAAGTCTCATAATCTATTAGGTCATCATTCTCATGGTCGAAGTCCCCTTCACCATCGTGATGAGCCAAATTAGCTTCTGGATTCTTTTTGAAACTCTCTTGATAGAGATCAACAAGATACTTAGGTGTCCTGAACGTATTTTCCCAATGGTTCCCCATACCGCATTTGTGGCAAACGGATTTGTTCGAATGTTGCGGTTTGGATATACCACGGCCTCTTCCACGGCCATGATTCCCATGGCCTCTACCACCATAATGGTCTCTTTGACTGTTTGAATAATAGTTGCCACGACCACCACCACGTCCAGTCCCTCTGCCACGGCCACTGCTGTGATACTTATCTCTTTGGACGTAGTTAGACTCTCTAGTCTCTTTAGGCTCTCTCTTGGCCTCTTCAACCTTATTGGCTTCTGGTATTGGGGTAGAACCAAGAGGTCTCATTGCACTATTCATCAGCAATAAGTCATTGTTTTTCTCAGCAAGTAGCAAACAAGAGATTAGACTTGCATATGTCTTAAATCCTTTCTCACGATATTGTTGCTGAAGCAATACATTATTCGTGTGAAAGATTGAGAATGTTTTCTCTAGCAAGTCATTCTCAGTGACTTCCTCATCACATAATCTCAGTATTGACACTATCTTAAATAGTGCGGAATTATACTCATCCACGGATTTAAAATCCTGGATTATGAGATTCTTCCAATCGAATCTGGCTTTAGGTAATAGCACCGTTCTTTGGTGATTATATCGATTTTTAAACTCTACCCAAAGTTCCAGAGGATTCTCAATGGTGAGGTACTGATTTTTGAGACTCTCAGCAAGATGATGGCGTATGATAAGAATCGCCTTATATCTGTCTTTTTCGGTGGCATTGTTGCCATCAACAATGCATTCACCAAGGTCTCTTGATTTCAGCATGATCTTAGTATCCAAGACCCATTGTAAGTAGTTGTCACCAGAGACAGTAAGTGCAGCATAATCAAGGTTGTTGATTTTCGACATCTGAGATATATTCATAAGACACAAATTCATATGTTTAATCAAGACATACAGATGCAAACAAGTCATGCGATTTCATTATATGACCATGCATTCGGTTTTAACAACTTAACAAGTCTAACATGTAATTCAATCAATCACTTCAACCTTTAAATTCAAAATTAGGGTTTCGCGATTTTAGAGTTTCTCCTCTTAGGGTATTGGGGTTTCAATTCTAGGTTTTCATGCATTCAATCAATCAACACAATCATACAATCCTAAACCTCAAAACAATCAAATATACAAAGATCGGATTTTAGTGTTTTTAGGATTTAGGGTTTGAAATCGTGATTTAGGGTTTAGGAGATTTAGGGTTTATATTTGTTGATTGTATATATGCAGCTATTAGAGTTATAATTCAATTTAGGTCAGATTCGATATATGTTTTAGGAATTCGATTTTGTTTGTACCTTAAACACCGAATGGGTTGAATGGACTGAACCGGGAGCTATAGGACCACGGAAAACAAGCTGACCACGAGCTGCAACGAACACGAGTTTGTTTTTCGCGGTGGCGGCGGCTAGGGTTTGTGTGTACGGCGGCGGCGACTAGCGTGAGTTTTTGGTAGCTTAGGGTTTTAAAACAATCGTGCTGATAACGTGTTGTAAACCAAGAGAAAAGACTGGGGAATTTGTATGTATTATTATTAAAGAATGAATCATTTATATAAGGATGAGTACATAAGAGAAAAGGAGATTTCATTTTCCTAGCAGGAAAAAAAGAAAGTACAGATAAATGAAAATCCTAATACAAAGTAGAATGAACCAGACTTAGGCTGGACTTGGTTATGACAATCCACCATATGATTTATAACAAACAATTAATTCTAAGCAAATTAATAAAATGATATGATGTCCAATTTATAATGCATCAATATGGATTCAAGAAAAAGGATATACCAAGAGCCTACTTAAAATAACTATGTTTACAATATGTTGTCAATAAGAATGAGTGAAGTTATCCCCAGAGCCACAACCTCAAACGATATTAAAAAATTCTGCAAATAAACTAGCTTACTACCATTGAACTTGATCATAATATTTACAACTTATTGGCATTCACATTGATGGGTACAAAGCTAAATCTTTCAACGTTGAATAAAATGAGATTTTCTTCCAATTACAGAATGCAAATGTAAAATTACCACATAATTACAATTTTATCGTCCAAAAATGGATAAAACCCCAATTTTTACAGCTTTATATCTTCGATACAAAAAATAAGACTGGAAACAAAATCTTAGTTGTAAAAACCGAAGATTCTGACGAATAAAAAAACACCTAATTTCACTAAACAAAAAAAATATAATTTTTTTTAATTAATATTAAATCTAACGAAGTTATAATGAGTCAGTTTTAATTAAATTCTTTAAAAAATATTTAAAAACACGAGAAGTGACTCTAATTATGTAAAGAGTAAAAAAAGATAAAAATAAGTAATCACCAAAATAAATGAAGTAATGTGATTAATTATAACTAAAATTAACAATATCAAAAGTGTTATGAACCGTTTGGTTTAATGGACTCAATACAGACCAACCTATATAGAGGTTATTAACATAACCGGTTCTTAGGATAATTAGATGTTTTCCTTATTAGACATGTAATAGGTTTATGGGATATTTCCATATTTGGTCCCTTGTGTAAACCTATATATAAAGACCCTTTGGTCTCATTAATAAATATACAATTCACAACATGTTATCAGCACGAAAGCCCTAGAAACCCTGAGCAGCCGCCGATGAGACCTAGCTCCAGCAGCCGCCGCCGATTTTTCCGACCGCCGCCGCCGATCTCCTCTTGCCGCCGGCCGCCGATCGTGTGTGTGAGGTTCCAAAGGTTTTTCCGAGGTCTTTAGCTCCCAGTTCATACAAGTTTAATCCAAAGGTGTCAAGGTAAATCCCTAAAGCTAAGAACAAGAGCAAAAATCGAATTGAACCTAAGAATAAGAAACCCTAAAATCAATCTCTCTCTAGAACTTGTTTGTTCATGTTTAAACCAACATCTGAACTTGAATCTAAGCTAAGATAAGACCTTATAAAATCGGTTGTATGAATAAACTTGTTTGGTCTTTTGAAAAAACCTTAAATCGAATTTGAACTAAGATGAGGTTGGACCATTAAATCGGATTGCTTGATGAACTTGCTTGGATCGCATGGACTTGTTTGATATCGGTTATTGTTTTCTTGCTTGCATCGAATCATATAGCTTGTTCATTAAAATCGGACTGCATATATAACTTGTTAAAACCGAATTTGAACCTTCATTAAAATCGCATGTATTGATTCATCATCTCTTGAAATCGGTCTGTGTGTTCATGAGTTAGGTTGTTAGATCAAATTGTTCATACTTGTTTTGGCCATTATTTGAAATCGTAAACCATAGAGAAAAGGAGGCCAAATCGTTTGTGCCTAAACCATAAAACCTTAATCCTAATCCAAATAGGAAATCTCTAATCCCTTCCTTTTAGGAAAAAGGAAAGTTTTAGAAATATATTTTTCTCTTTAAGGAATTATCCTTATAATTGTTTTTCTTTTTCTTAAAGGTCAAAGATTAACTTTTAATTAAGGATAATAATCATAATCCTATTCCAAATAGAAAATTCCTAATCTCTTCCTTTTAGTAAAAAGGAAAGTTTTAGATAATATCATTTTTCCTTTAAAGTTTTATCTTTTTAATTGTTTTTCCTTTTCTTAAAAGTTTAGGATTAACTTTTAATTAAGGATTAAATTAAAAATAGAAAATTCCAAGTGCATAAACCATTAATAAAAATGAGCCCATATATTGTTTGATTGCTCAAATTGCTTGATTGATTGTAAAGCTTAAAATCGGATAAACAATACCGGCCATATTCCTAAGGTCCGTGTTTTTATTAAAAAGTTGATGCATGACCGGCCGTATTCCTAAGGTCAGGATCATATTTAAAGTCCTAACTGAAAATTGTTGGATATTTTCAGATGACTAAGGACAACTCAGCTTACCCGGTCCTAAACCTCTATGGAGGCAATTTCCTAGAATGGGTGATGAGCACAAGAAATGCTCTGGAAACTAGGGGACTCAGAAGATGCATCATAAAAGGCAATCATGAAATAAAAAGCCAAAGGAAAAGATCCATAACGATTATGCGCTTCCATCTCACTGAAAAACTGAGAGACCAGTACCAAGAGGTTAAGGACCCATTTGATCTTTGGATTAAGTTGTGTAAAAAGTTCTCAATGGTACTGTGGTTAAACTCCATGGAAGGATGGGAGACTCTCGGTTTCCAGGATTGTGAATCCGCGGATGCATACAACTCTGTCCTAATGAAAATCGTCCATGGCCTCCAGCTAAGTGGCGAAGTGATAACAGATGAGGATCTTTTACAAAAGACCATCTCCACACTCGATCCACGAGATGTGATTTTATCACTTAAGGCCAAAAGTTTTACCAACTATAATGACCTATTTCATTACCTCAGAAGAGGACAGAGGACCAAAGAAATCATCAGCAGATTTGATGAACTGCTGAAAAGATGCAATGAGATGGAAACTCCCGGAACAAATGATGAGGAGGAAACCTCGGACTGTGAGGGCAGTTCAAAAGTTGACTAATAGATCAGATTTCGATTTAAAGCTCATGTTGCTTTTATGTTTGCTTTGATTTGATTGGATTTATGTCTTTGGATTTGTTTCTTTGATTTGAATGAATAATTTATGGCTTTTAAAAAATAAATTCTTATTTTATGAAGTATGGACGAGTTTGTTGTGGATAGTGGGTCAAGCCACATTATTCTAAAAGATAAAAGATACTTCATAAATCTTACACTCAAAAAGGCAAACATAAGTACTATAGCAGGAATGGCCAGCCTTATAGAAGGTTTTGGCCAGGCAACATTTTAATGCCTAAAGGCACACATCTAGAAATCCCTGATGCATTGTTTTCACCGAGCTCAAATCGAAACTTATTGAGTTTTAATGACATTTGTCTGAATGCATGGTCTTCATGTGGAAACAATGAGCGGAGGAAACAGAGAATTTCTTCAGATAGTTAAAATCGCTCAAGGCCAAAAGAAAGTCTTTGAGACTATACCTGCTATAGCTACGGGCTTATACTGTATAAAAATCAGTATGATAGAAGCCAATGCCACCGTAAACAAAGTTTTTACGGACATGTTCACTTTATAGCATGACCGGCTGGGACATCCCGGGTCAGGAATGATGCGGAAATTGATAAAAAAACACGAGAGGACACGCCTTGAAAGAAAGGAGAGTGATCCCAAAAATTCAGACTTGTGCTTCGTGTTCACAAGGTAAATTGATTGTAAGGCCGTCACCAGTAAAAGTGACTAAGGAAACGATAAATTTCCTGGAAAGAATTCAAGGAGACATATGCGGACCAATACACCCACCTTGTGGGACGTTCCGATATTTCATGGTCCTCATTGACGCATCTACACGATGGTCACATGTATGCTTATTGTCAACACGGAACTTGGCATTTGCAAGACTCCTTGCTCAAATAATCCGCCTATGGGCACACTTTCCAGATTTTCCTTTAAAAACCATCCGTATGGATAATGCGGGTGAGTTTACGTCCAGAGCTTTTGATGATTACTGTATGTCCATGGGGGTAAGTGTGGAACACTCCGTGGCACATGTACATACACAGAACGGCTTGGCCGAATCTCTCATCAAACGCATCCAGCTGATTGCTAGACCATTACTCATGAGGTCAAAGCTTCCGGTTTCAGCCTGGGGACATGCGGTCTTACACGCAGCAAAGTTAATCCGTATCAGGACATCTAGTGACCATGAATATTCTCCCTCCCAATTAATTACGGGTCAAGAGACAGACATATCCCATCTTAAAATATTCGGTTGTTCAGTTTATGTACCGATTGCTCCACCACAGAGGACTAAGGGTCTGACTGGTTCAAACGCAGCGGGTGCGGTTGCGGTTGCGGGAGTTTACAGAAGCGGGCGGTTGCGGTTATTAGCGTTAATGAGCGTTTTGTACGACTGATATAGCGGTTGAAAACTGTTGCATTTGCGGGACATTTTTGACTGTTTGACAGCGGGTGTAACATCGGTTTAATATTAAAATAATAAAATACATAAAATATATCATTTATATAAAAATCAGAAATTATATATAAAAATATTTAAAATAAATATTTAAAGACCAAAAACTAAATCATATAATAAATACTTAAATAAATATTTTTAAGAGTCTAAAATAATTTTCTGTGTAAAAAATAATTGTATAGACATATATATATATAATTAACTAATATGTATATATTATACATTATCAAATGAAAAATAAAATATGAAGTTTTAAAAGGTTTGAATTTTTTTATAAAATATATATAGTTACATATATAAATTTTAGTTGATAAATGATATATATATTAAGAATAAGAATTTAATATAAAAATTATTGATACAAGAAAATTAAAAAATTTCTTAACTTTTTCTAATTTTTCCAATTTTTATAATTTTCTTATTTTTTAATTAATTTTTAAGATAATTTATTTTATATTTAAAAAAAAAAAATTTGGAACCACCCGCCACCGCCCGCAACCGCAAACGCTTGCTGAAAGCAGCTTTTGGATTTTAGAGGTATAAAATGGTTTGAAGCGGTACAAAGCGATTTTTATGATTGTTACTAACCGCCGTCAACCGCTATCACCCGCTGCGTTTGCGGTTGCGGGTGATAGCGGGTGAACCAATCAACCCCTAAGATGGGACCTCAGAGGAAGATGGGAATATATGTTGGATATGATTCACCCACGATCATAAAGTATCTTGAGCCAACCACCGGTGATATGTTCAAGGCCATATACGCGGATTGTCATTTTGACAAACCGTTTTTCCAACATTAGGTGAAGTAAACCGGCTGGATAAAGAAATTGCAAGGAATCATACATCCTTAAATTGGCAAGATCCTCGGACCCAAGAAAGTGACTTGGAAGTCCAAAAGATTATTCATATGCAAAAGCTAGCTATACAATTGCCACATTCCTTTGCTGACCCGCAGAGAGTAACTAAATCGTATATATCAGCCGTGAATGCACCAATACGAATTGATGTCCATGATGGACCGCAAGTTGCTACAGAGTCTAAGCCACATGTGAAACGTGGTAGACCTATTGGTTCCAAAGATAAGGCTCCTCGGAAATTAAAGAAAGGTGCTGAAATTCAGACCGAGGAGATAGTGGATGGTCCGGATACAAACGAAAATAAGGAGCCGCAAAATGAAGCTCGGGACGCCGAGCCTCATGGTCCTGAAGTTCCCGATAACAATGAGATCTCAATAAATTTTGTTATGTCCGTAATCCAATGGAACAGAAAAGACGTCGACGTCGATGATATATTTGCATGCAATGTAGCACTTGATGTAATGAATGAGGATCTAGAACCCACATCAATAAATGTGTGCACTCAACGATCTGATTGGGCTAAATGGAAAGAAGCCATAAACGTGGAGTTAAACTCTTTAAAGAAGAGGGAGGTTTTTGGTCCCATAATTCGGACACCTCGAGATATAATCCCAGTCGGACATAAATGGGTCTTTGTGAGGAAGAGTTACGAACAAGGAGAGATTGTTCGACACAAAGCACGGCTTGTGGCACAAGGATTCTCACAGAGACCAGGAATCGATTATGAGGAGACATACTCCCCTGTGGTGGATGCAACGACATTCTGATTCCTGATAAGTCTAGCCAAAAGAGAAAAATTGGATTTACGTTAATGGATGTAGTAACCGCCTATTTATATGGTCCACTGGATAATGAGATTTATATGCGATTACCAGAGGGTATTGAGCTCAAAGATAAGAAACGTTCTCGCGAAGAACACTGCATTAGGCTGAACAAATCCTTATACGGACTGAAACAAAGTGGGCGCATGTGGTACAATAGATTAAGTGAGTACCTAGTCAAAGAAGGCTTTAGAAATGATCCCATCAGTCCGTGTATCTTTATAAAGAAGTTTGCAAACAAAGGATTTGTAATTATAGCAGTATACATGGATGATTTGAACATCCTCGGAACCTCTAGAGAGATCGCCCAAACAGTTGAATATTTAAAGGCCGAATTTGAAATGAAAGACTTAGGAAAGACAAAGTTCTGTTTGGGAATACAGCTTGAGTACATCAAAGACAGAATCCTTGTGCATCAAATGGCATATACAGAAAAGTACTCAAGAGATTTAATATGGACCAGACCCACCCATTGAGCAGCCCAATGGTAATGAGAAGCCTTGGATTGGACAGTGATCCATTCGGTCCGAAGAGAAAGGATGAAGAAGTTCTTGGTCCCGAAGTGCCATATCTCAGTGCCATAGGAGCGTTATTATATTTGGCTAGTCATACTAGACCAGACATTTGTTTTGCCATGAACCTCCTATCAAGATTTAGTTCTTGTCCGACCCAGAGGCACAGGAACGGGATTAAACATATACTTCGTTACCTACAAGGAACGAAGGACATGGGTCTGTTTTACACTAACCATAACGACAAAGGTTTAGTTGGTTTTGCTGATGCAGATTACTTATCGGATCCACACAATGGACGATCTCAGACAGGATATGTGTTCACTCACGGAGGAACCGCAATTTCATGGCGATCCATGAAGCAGACACTTACGGCCACGTCATCAAATCACGCAGAAATTTTGGGGATTCATGAAGCCAGCCGTGAATGTGTTTGGTTGAGATCGATGACTCAGCACATAAGGCGAGATTGTGGGATGGCCGATGGAAAAGACGAACCGACCGTACTTCATGAGGACAATGCTGCGTGCATAGCTCAACTGAAGGATGGATACATCAAGGGAGACCGAACGAAGCACATTCTGCCGAAATTCTTTTTTCACTCACGATCTCCAGAAGGCTGGAGAAATACAAGTGCTTCAAGTCCGTTCAAGCGATAACTCAGCTGACTTGTTCACAAAGTCGCTCCCAACCTCCACGCTCAAGAAGCTGATGTATCAGATTGGCATGCGCCGACTAAGGGACTTTAGTGATGTCTAAAATAGGGGGAGTAATACGTGCTGTACTCTTTTTGGTGATTCTTTCGCCAGTTTTGAAGCAAATGGTATCTCAGACCACACGAGAAGTGTAGTTACGGTTGTGAATGCTCGGCCTCGCAAAAGAAGACAGTTTCAGTTTTTCAATTATCTAGAGAATCATCCTCTCTTTCTGGGTACAGTTGATGCATACTGAAAGGAAAACCGAACCTATCTACCATTCCCGGTCTGCTCTTCACATTCTAAATTGAAAGAGCCTCTGATTAGGGAGTTACACAAAAACAAATATGGTGATATCACCCGTAGAACTCGCATTGCCTACGAAGTTCTCTACGCTAGACAACGCCAAGCTCGTGTTGATCCAAGTCCTGCCCCGTTTGATGAAGAAGCAGCTGCAGAGCGGGAATGAAATCACTACATGGATATAGAGGAGCAATTCTTCCGTTAAAAACCCCATATCACATGGCTTCGATTTGGGGGTCACAATACCTCCTTCTTCCATAGGGTTGCTCAAACGCAGAAGTAAAAGAATGCCATCAGAAAGCTTGTAAATGATGATGGGATTGAATGAACCGACCCTCAAGTTATAAAAGATGAAGCGGTCGCTTATTATCAGAGGTTTCTTCAACAAGACAACTCTGATGAGAATATTTCTGATGATGAACTTCATCGTCTTTTTTGATATAAATTCCCTGAGGATATCGCGACTCGCATGAAAAACCCCGTCACAGAGGAGGAGATCAGAAATTTTCTTCAATCCATGCCGTCTGGCAAAACTCTTGGGCTTGATGGATACATTAAGAAATTCTTTATTGCAGCCTGGCAAATAGTGGGAAGAGATTTTGTAATAGCAGTACAATCCTACTTTCATAATGGTTTCATGCCGAGTGGAGTGAACTCAACTGCTTTAGTGCTAATTACAAAAAAGCCTGAAGCGCACATTATGAAGGATTGCCAGCCAATTGGCTGTTGTAATATAGTTTATAAGGTAATTTTCAAGATTCTTGCTAATAGACTGAAAGAGATGTTGCCCGCAACAATGCTTCCGAACCAGAGTGCCTTCATCAAAGGACGACTTCTCTTACAAAACGTCCTGTTGGCCGAAGAGCATCGTTAAAAATTACCATAAAGATATGATATCTCCACGATGTGCTTTCAAGATTGATATCATTAAGGTATTTGACAAGGTGAGATGGGATTTCATTCTGAAAGTACTAGAGGCAATGGCCCTCCCGATTGTGTTTATCCATTGGATCAAGGGCTGCATTACAACGGCGTCTTTCTCTGTTTGTGTTAATGTTGAGCTCGATGGATTCTTCACAAGCTCTAGAGGTTTGAGGCAAGCCTGTTCCTTATCCCCTATCCTCTTTGTCATAGCTATAAATGTGTTCAATAATCGCCTAAATGAAGCTGCACAAAATCGAGATTTCGGATTCCATCCCAAGTGCAGGGAGGTCGATCTCACTCACTTAAGCTTTGCTGATGATATGATTATCTTCACAGATGGAGCAGAAAATTCGTTAACATGCATAACTAGGGTTTTGCATACTTTTCAATCTTACTCGGGACTGGCAATAAATATGGGAAAATCTGCTATATATATGGCTGGTACTGTACATCAAGATCTCTAGGCTCAGCCATCGAAGCTAGGAATTCCGATTGACCAGTGGCCTATTCGGTATCTGGGAGTTCCTCTCACGATTAAAAACTAGAAAAAGTTGGATTATGAGCCTTTGTTGGATAAGATTAGATCTCGGTTCCTCGCTTGGTCTTGCAAAAGCCTGTCATATGCAGGGCGTCTCCAGCTGATCCAATCCGTTATTGCAAGTATCACTAATTTTTGGAGCTCCGCTTTTAGGCTTCCGAAGAGATGATATGAGCTCATAGAAGGAATGTGTGCAGCGTTCTTATGGTCAGGATCTTCAAATACCACCACTAAAGCGAAAATAGCCTAGAGTGATCTATGTTTGCTGAAGAAAGAAGGTTGCTTGGGAGTCCGAATGCTGAAAGACTCTGTAACTGTCTTTTCCGTAAAGCTCATCTGGCTCATGATGAATGACAGTAACTCTCTATGGGTTGCATGGGTAAAGTGATTTCTTCTTGGTAATAACTCTTTCTGGGATATTTCAGATTCCACTACTAAGGGACCATGGATTTGGCTGAAACTTCTCAAACGTCATCCCCTTGCAACAACCTTCCTGACCATGGAGGTTAAGAACGGGCTCAAAATCTTTTTCAGGCTTGACAATTGGTTTCTCAACAACCTTTTGATCAAGATTATTTGGAGTGCGGGGACGAGGGTTCTGGGAATCCTTAAAAGTGCACAAGTTTCCGAGGCTGTGCTGGGTGGTGAATGGCGTTTCACTCGTTGCCATGGGACTCATCTTCGTGCAACTCTTGACACTATTCGACAGCACTCCATTCCATCGCTGGAGAATGGGGACGATGTCACTCTGTGGAAACAGAGAGAGGATAAATTCGAACCGAAGTTCCTATCCAATCTCACCTGGGATCAGATTCAATGAAACCTGGAGGTTGTGTCATGTACACATCCTCTTCCAGAATCTCTTTAAGGAAAGCTGTTTTCACATCCATTTGCCAAATCTCATAATCATGATGAGCGGCTGTTGCTAGGAGAATCCGAATAGATTTAAGCATAGCGACTGGGGAATAGGTTTCCTCATAATCAACACCATAAACTTGTTTGAAACCTTTTGCCACCAATCTAGCTTTGTAAATCTGAATGTTTCCATCCACATCGATCTTCTTCTTGAAGACCCATTTACACTCAATGGCTTTTACACCATCAGGTAAATCACCCAAAGTCCATACTTGGTTTTGTGACATGGAACCCATTTCGGATTCTGCGGCCTTAAGCCACTTTTCGGAGTCAGGGCCCATCATTGCTTCTTCGAAAGTCGTAGGTTCATCACTGTCAATGATCAAGAGATCATGACAATTAGTCACAAGAAATCCATATCTCTCTGGCTCGTGACGGATCCTTTCGGATCTGCGGACTTCAAGCACCACAGGCGCGGATTCGACAACTCTTTGTAGATTCAGCCGCTACTCTTCCTAGACAGGTTGAGCAGGCTCCTGTGATTCTCGAATTTCTTCGATTTGTACTTTACTCCCACTGTTCTTCTTGGAAAGAAACTCTCTCTCAAGAAAAACACAATTCCGAGCTACAAACACTTTGTTCTCGGATCGGTTGTAAAAGTAGTAAGTCCTGGTTTCCTTAGGATAACCAACGAAGTAGCACTTATCAGATTTGGGTGCAAGCTTATCAGATATCAACCACTTGACATAAGCTTCACAACCCCAAATTTTAAGAAAAGACAAACTTTGAACTTTTCCAGTCCACATCTCATATGGCGTCTTTTCAACTGATTTTGATGGAACTATGTTCAGCGTAAACGCATACGTTTCTAGAGCGTATCCCCAGAAGGATAATGGAAGATCTACTTGACTCATCATCGATCGGACCATATCTAATAAAGTCCGATTCCTCCTTTCAGACACACTGTTCCACTAAGGTGTTCTAGGAGGAGTGAGTTGCGAAACAATTCCACAATCACTCAGATGATCACTGAACTCTTGGCTTAAGTACTCACCTTTGCGATCTAATCGAAGAGCTTTGATACTTTTGCCAAGTTGATTTTGTACTTCATTTTGGAACTCTTTGAACTTTTCAAAAGATTCCGATTTATGTCTCATTAGATAGACATAACCATATCTACTGAAGTCATCAGTAAATGTGATGAAGTACTGAAAGTTTCCTCTAGCACTTATGTTCATTGGGCCGCACACATCAGTATGTATAAGGCCCAACAGGTCACTGGCCCTTTCATTGAATTTTTTGAAAGCGGCCTTTGTCATTTTGCCCAATAAGCAGGATTCACACTTCTCAAATGATTCAAAATCAAATGAGTCTAAAAGCCCATCACTATGGAGCTTTTGAATCTTTTTCTCATTGATGTGGCCCAAACGACAATGCCAGAGAAAAGTGGGGTTTGAGTCATTGGTTTTTAACCGTTTGGTACTTATGTTATATACAGGCAAAGATTGGTTAAGAATATAAAACCTATTCTCTAATGGGGCGCTACCATAAAACATATCATTACAATCAAAAGAACAACACTTATTTTTAATCGAAAAATGAAAATCTTCTAAATCCAAAACAGAAATAGAAATGATGTTTCTGCTTATAGCAGGTACATAGTAGCAATTATTCAATTCTAAAACCAAGCCTGGCGGCAGAGACAAATGATAAGTTCATACGGCTAATGCAGCAACTCTTGCTCCATTCCCAACGCGCAGGTCCACTTGTCCCTTCTCCAGTGTTCTACTGTTGCTTAGACCCTGCATATTAGTACAAATATGAGCGCCACAGCCGGTATCCAATACCCAAGAGTTAGAACCTGAAGTAGTAACATTTACTTCTATAACATAAATACCTGGAGAAGTCGTCTCAAACGTCTTCTTCGAGTTCTTTAGATCTCCCTGATATTCATTGCAATTTCTTTTCCAATGCCCAGGATTCTTGCAGTAATGGCATTTATCAGCATCAGTAGGGCCGCGTTTGGACTTGGAAGAAGCCTCAGGCTTGTCCCGATTCTCAATCTGGACTGCCTTGACCTTTCCCTTGTTCTTAGCGGGTTTCTTAAACCTTTTACCTCCTTGTACCAAAAGTACATTAGGGGTGCCCTTCTTGATGTTTGGCTCAGCTGTCTTGAGCATGTCATGTAATTCAGTCAAAGTCTTTGTCATGTTGTTCATGTTATAGTTCATGATACACTGATCAAAGCTCGATGTCCGTAGCCAACTCTTGGCTAAGGGGACAATCCAGTTTTGCCAAGTTATCAATATAACCCATCATCTTAATTACATGTGGGCTAACTGGACCATCCTTTGGTAGCATACACTCATTGAGAGATTTAACCGTCTAGTATCTCTCAGTTCGTGCCTGCTCCTGAAACATCTCTTTTAGGCTAGTGATCATCTCAACTGGCGACGCCACATTCTCATATTGCTTCTGCAAGTCCGAGTTCATGGTAGCCAGCATGAGACAACTCACATCGACTACATCATTGGAATGCTTCTCCCAGGCATTCCTTTCAGCGTGTGCGACATTGGATTTCGGTTTGTCAATGAGAACCTTCTCATGGACATATTCCTTTTTCTCCTGCTTGAGAACAATTCTCAAGTTGCGATACCATTCGAGGAAGGTCGATCCATTAAGCTTGTCCTTCTCAATGACGGATCGAAGTGAGAATGTGTTTCTGTGAGGGGAAGAATACATGGCTGAAATAAGAAAATGAGAGTTTTATTAGTTTCGATGTTCACGAAATGAGAAATCTTAACAATTAAGAAAACTCGCAATATATTCAAAACAATTTTTCTCAAGTTGAATATAATGATCCAAGATCCAATTTAACTGAAACCTGAGTCCAAGACTCTTGTAACTCAGATTCCAACTAATTAGGTAGGCAACACTTTGTCAATCATATGAAATATGATTCTTGTCGCAGTCTTAACATCTTATGTTAATTCTACTTTAATGTCTCTAAGCTCAAGACTCTTGATAGCTTAGTCAAGTTAACCAATCTCTCAATCATGTGGTAACTTTGAGTCCAAGACTCTTGATAACCCAAAATACCATCTGCCTTACCCGTGTAATTGCTGGTACCTTGCACTGCAAGCCCACCAAACAATGAAACGGGCCTTTGGCAGTTGAAGAGACTGGAAAGACATCAATTTTACTTGATATTAGGTTTGAGGAACGGAACCTTAAATCTAGTTTATATCAATTATATATTCTAGATATTTTTTATCTGTTTTAAAACTTTTAATTCAATAAAGTTAAACAAATCTAGAAGGCGAAATCTGAACTAGTGTCGATCGACACCAGTCCAGTCTCGATCGACACAACTGGTTTGTGTTAACCGACAGATTCCGAACCGGTTCAATCGCGATAAACAATTTAACCGACTGAACCGATCAAACCGATCGCAATTTCCGATTAGTGTCGGTCGACATCCATCGAACCGGGTCAAAAGCAATAACCGATTAAACGCTTGAACCGATTGCGAAAACCCGATTCAATCTAATTGAACCGATCGCGATAAACCAAGTTGCGTCGACCGATACAACTTGTGTGTAGGTCGACACCAGTGGTTTGATTGAAAACGATCAAAAGATCGTACCTAAAATTTTCACGCGAAAACCCGAGTCGTGTCGATCGACACACACTGGGTGTCGATCGACACCATTTCGCAGGAAACCCTAGTGGTCTCGATTGACACCGGATTGGTGTCGGTCGACACCCAAGAACCCAGAACGGCAAATCAACAATTTTCAAAACGATTTTGAACAGATTGTCTTAATCATGCATATATATTATCAAATAATACTGGTTTGAATTCAACTAATTCAACAACATGCAACAGATTCAATAGAAACACTAGGCTCTGATACCACTGAAGGAATTTGTACAGGTTTTCATCATATTAAAACAGTCCTAGAACAAACTCTAAGCCAAGATCAAGTGCCAATTGATTCTAAAAGGAGATCTCGAAAAACCTGGAGATTGAGCAGCTGAAGATGATTAGGTAAACGAGATCGAAAGCGCCTCAAGTGCTGCGCCTCTACAGAAAGTCCACACGCACACAAACTGGACGACAAGGATGCTAGTGCCTTCGCGAACGATTCGCCTTGGGATTCTCTCTACGTTTCTGTGACGGCCAGGAACTTCTGTGTGTTTCAAAGTCGTGCCTTATATCTTATATATAGGCGACATGAGAAAACCTAATTGACTGATGGACCAAACCGACTCGATTTAAATCAAGTCCGGTTTCTGATCCCGTGTGGTGTCGATCGACACTAACCATTGGTGTCGATCGACACCCTCACAGAAACTCGATATTAATGTATATCTTATATACATTGATCATGATCATTACTCTAATGATCAAACCCAATTTATATTATACAGTTTTCTTAGGTGTGTGACCCTATAGGATCATATGATAATGGTAATGAGTTCATAACTCATAAGTTATAAGCGGCTTATAGCAAAACATTATAACCGTCCAATATCATATTATTGTCTTATCTCGACATCACGACTCTACTAGAGTAAATACAAGTATGATTTCAGGACATTCCCTTCAGTGCCAACCTTTGATGCCTTTGAAAAGGAGACTTTTTCTATGTGTGCGGCTTTGTTATGGACCATTAGTGATTTTCCAGGGCTTGGTAGTTTATCTGGGTGGAACATATATACAGGATTAGCTTGTCCTTCATGTAATTTTGATGCTACAGCTCTCCGTCTACGCCATGGGAAGAAAAAATGTTACATGGGAAATCGTCGTTTTCTTCCCGAAGATCATAGTTTGCGAAAAGATAGGCAACATTTTGATGGGTTTATTGAAACAAGAGTTCCTCCCATTACACCATCAGGTACTGATATTCTACAGCAAATTGAAAATGTTAAAGTCACTTTGGGTAAGAAGGTTGATAGTACTGGAAAGAAGAGGCGTCGAGTAGAAGTTGAGAACAACCAAAGAGTCATGATTGCCACATCTTAATGTGCCATTTGTTGTCTATTGCCATACGTAATGTTTTACCACAAGAGGTCTCACTTGTTATAACAGAGTTATGTCACTTTTTTCGGGAAATAAGTTTAAAAGTATTTGATATTAAGGATGTGGATAAGCTGCAGGAGCATATTGCACTTACGTTGTGCCATTTAGAAATGATTTTTCCTCCATCGTTTTTTAGCGTAATGGTGCATTTGACCATCCATCTCACAGAAGAAGTAAAACTAGGAGGTCCTGTTCAATTTCGTTGGATGTATCCAGTTGAAAGGTTAGAAATTTTTTTTTTTATTCTTTGTCTTTACTTGTTCTGAATGTTTCTGTGCACCTAAAACAAGTCTGATTGATTTCTCTATAGGATCTTTGGAGGTTTTAAATCTTATGTTCGAAATCGAGCTCGACGAGAAGGTTCTATATGCGAGCAGTATATTGCTGATGAATGTCTTACATTTTATTCTAATTATCTTGATGAGATGGAGACACGGTTTAACCGTATTGGGAGGGTAGATGATCATCCCATGTCTGAGCATGAATTAGGTTCTGAATCACTAATTCCACTCGTCTTTCCTTCTCTTGGGAGATATGTTGGTGCTTCTATGCTAGACAAACTTAACCCCATCGAATGGCAGCAGGCGCATATATATATATATATATATCTTTGTCAATAGTCCTTTCTTAGATGATCTTCGGGAGTAAGATTTCTACTTCAATCACTTAGTGTTTTTATTTTTTGAGTGGTGTTTCATATATAACATGTTTGTAATATATGTTTTCTATTCTTTTAGGTTATTTAAGAGTAAGTTAAGAACATTACAGTTACGTCGTCGAAAAAGAGGAACTATGATTGATATAGATCGACATGTGCAACTCCATTTTAGTCAATGGCTTAAGAAAAACGTAGAAAAGAATAGCTTTGATGGTATTTCTGCTGATATTCGTTGCCTTGCATCAGGTCCATCTGATAAGGTTTTAAAGTTTTCAGCATATAATATCAATGGTTTCAAGTTTAGAATTTTAGAAAGGGATTGAGATCTAAAAACTCAGAATTGTGGAGTTTTTGTCTCAACTGAAACTATTAGTTACTCAAGTTCTCGTGATCATAATCCTAGAGCTGGAGATGTGTCTTATTATGGGAAGTTGATTGAAATTCTGGAATTGAACTACTATGATTCGTTTAGAGTTGTGCTGTTTAAGTGTAAATGGGCTGATACTCGAGATGCTCGAGGATATAGAAAGGATGATTTTGGTCACACTTTGGTAAATTTTTCTCGTACCATACACACTGGAAATGGTGAAGAAGATGAACCTTATGTTCTGTCTCAGGCAAGATTGGTTTTTTTGTTGAAGATCCACAAGAAGAAGGTTGGAATGTTGTAGTACACGTCCAACCAAGGGACTTGTATGATATGGGTGGTCCTACTACTCAAGATGAAATGCTTCCTGAAATTATGAAAGAAGATTCGGTTTTCCAAAGTTCAATAGCTATATCTGATAACATTTCTAATATTAGATTGGTGAGGCAATTAGAAGATCTTGATGATATGGAGGTATTCGTTTGATTTATATTTTCTGATGAATACGACTCCAATATATATGTTAACAATCTCTTCTTATCTTTGTAGGTGTAGATATGTCTGGAATTAATTCTCAAGGTTCACATAATGAAGATTTTGTAGCTCCACCTCCTCTTGGACCAGAATTGGCTACTGGAAAACGGAGAGTTCGCATCATAGGTTGGTAATCTCTTATACTGAAATGAAGTTCTTTTATAGTGATTGGTGTCACAAATGACTTTTTGTGTGTTTAGATGGTGATGCAAAAATTACAGAGGAAAGGATTTTTGGAAAAGAAGTGTGGAGTATGCGAAACCGACAGGTTATTGTTGATTTCAATAGAAAAGGACAGCCTATCAAAGATTCTGGAGGTTTGTTTGCTTCGTGGTTGGGTTCTCTAAGTAATGATCTTAATATACTTCCTATAAATTACACTGATTGGAGGAAAGTTCCCAATTACAGAAAAGAGATGGCTTGGAAAGTGATTCAGGTACTTTTCATGCGTTTTAAATTTGCTTAATCTTAACTCTTTTGAATATGTTTAATCTGAACTCTTTTTGTTTTCCAGAAAAAATTCTGGTTCGATGACCCAGGAAGGAGGAAAAAATATGCTTTATCTACTTTAGGAAGTAGATGTAAAGACTTGAAACAACGCCTTTGGAAGACTCATAGACGAAACACTCTAGAAGAAGCATTTAAAGCGCGACCAGAACTGATTCCAGAAGATCAATGGAAAGAGTTTGTGGAGATGCAATTCACTGATAAGGCTAAGATAAAATTCATATAGCATAGAGTTTACATTTAAATTTATATAAGGTTTGTGGTTAGGTAACATAACCGATTCACTTATGTTAATTAAAATATTATAGAAAACAAGAGAACGTAATATTATTTGTCGAAGCAAACATAAGTTGCCACACGCACTTGGAAAAAAGAGTTTAGCGAGAAAAGCTAATGAAATTGTAAGTTTAGTTCAACCTTATACAATAATAGTTCTTCGTTTAATTCTACTTATAGTTCTGTTTAAGTTGAATTCATTGCATCCATTCGTTTATAGGAAGAGGAGACAGGGGTAGAACCAAATCGAATTGAACTTTTCATTGCATCACGTACTAGATCGGATGGAAGTTTTGTTAGTAGTGAAGCAAGCACCTTTGTGGTAAGTTTATAACATTATATTTATTATGTAATCATTACTTGTTCTTTGAGATCCTTTAGTATATCTTCTGTGATCATTTGTAGGATAATTTGAAACAAGCAATGACAGAGAATAAGTATAGGCCGAATGATGCATTTGAACAAGTGTTTGGTCCTGAGCATTTGGGACGTGTTCGGTGTGTAGGGCGTGGTCCGACACCATCAAAGTATTTTCCGAGTTCAGTGTGCATGGATTGCGTTTCTTATAGTGCTGAGATACGAGAAATGAGAATCTACATGAAAGGATTGGAAGATAAACTAGATATTGTGGCTGATGCTCTTTGTGCTATTGCAAAGAAGAATTTTCAAGTAAGTTTTGTTTTATGATTTTTGAGATATTTTCAAGTTATCATCATGAGTTCTTGGTAACAGAGTATGTAATACGTTTGTTATAGGTGAATGAAAAAGATGAGAACACTGCATGCAACAGTGATGAAGGAAGTGGCATTTCAAAGACAGGTATGTTTTGGTTAGCTTTGATTTGTATGTGAATGTGGTTGGCTTAAACATGTGAATGTGTTATGTTTTGGTTAACTCTGATTTGTATGTGAATGTGTTTGGCTTAAACATGTGAATGTGTTATGTTTTGGTTAGCTCTGATTTGTATGTGAATGTGTTTGGCTTGCCTCTAGTTTTACAGTTTGTTCATATTATATAGCTTGCCTCTTGAGAATTTTTCATTGTCTTCTTGAACTTTTCAGGAATTGAGATAGTGGAGTTCATATTTGGAGATGGAGTTCTTATACCTTTGTGACATTCTTTTATTTCATTGACAAAGAATATTGGTTGAGCTTGTGTTATGCCTTTATTGTTAAAAACTCGTCCAATTAGAATGAGCAATGTTAAAAACAGATGTGAATTTCAAATGAATAATATTTCCAGTTTTTATTTGTATTTTCCAGCTTGTATTTGTATTTGAATCAATTACCAAAACATATAAACAGGTTTTGTAAATGGGAATGTGTTTTGTTACGTCGGTTTAATGAGTGACGTTAACAACTAACGTAAATATATGACGTTTGGTAACGTCGGTTAAATGACCGAGGTTAGTAATATTAACGTCGGACCCGAAGAAGTCAGTTTAATAACCGACGTTAATATATTAACGTCATTTAATAACCGACGTTAACCACTTATATAAGTCACGTAAGCGACTGCGTCTTTTGTAGTATTTGGATCTCATCAACTATGATTTGAGAAAATTTTATTGTTATTACTAATAAAAAAGGGAATGCACACCCCAATTTGTAGTACTCACTGACAGCATCACCTTGAGTAGGAAAAAAAAAGTGTTAAAACTTGCATTAAAAACGAAATTTCCATCAATTATATATGTAACAGCTAATACACAATAATATATAGTGAGTTCAACTTACCTGTTACGAACCGTTTGGTTAATGGACTCAATACAGACCGACCCATATAGAGGTTATTAACATAACCGGTCCTTATGATAAATAGATATTTTCTTTATTAGACATGTAATAGGTTTATGGGATATTTCCATATTTGATCCTTGTGTAAACCTATATATAAAGATCCTTTGGTCTCATTAATAAACAATAATAATTCACAACACGTTATCAGCACGAGAGCTCTTAAACCCTAAAGCAGCAGCCGAAACTTTAAAGTGTCATATCTTTCAAACCGTGAGGAACCAGAAGGCTATCTAGATATAAAATCGAAGCCCTCGACAAGACGAATCTACCGGTGAAAACCACTTGTCTATCCGACATCGGACGCGCTCTCACGCACGCATACAGTGCACGACGATCCACCAAATAAACCAGATCCGATTTTCTCCTTCTTCAACCAACAGCCTCTCCAGCTTTTGGTGATCAATCCTTGGCGTTTTTAGCGGTTAACTGAGGTCTATTAGCTCCCAGTTTCATAAGCCAGCCAAACATCCAAAAGGTGTTAAGGTAAACTCCTATGCTAAGAACAAGAGAAAAATCGAATTTGAACTAAGAATAAAGAAACCCTAAAATCAATCTCTCTCTAGAACTTGTTTGTTCATGTTTAAACCAATATCTGAACTTGCACATAAGCTAAAGATATGACCTAGAATCGATTTGTATGTTTAAACTTGTTTGATCTCTAAAAACATGAAAATCGAATTTGACATAATTCATAAGAAACCTTAAAAATCGGTTCTATGATAAATTCTTGTCTTGATTTCGATTGTATGCTTGTATTGCTTGATCATACTTGAATTCAATAGTTTGTTCTGCTTAAGATTGAAAATCGAACCATGCATATTGATGTTAAAACCGAATTGAACCAACCATTGAAATCGTATGTGTTGCATATCATGTTCTTGTAAATCGGTTATCTTGTGTTCTTGACTTAGGTTGCTAAATCAAAGACTGTTCTTGTTTGGCCATAATTAAAAATCGAAAATACCTAGGGAAAGAGAAGCATGAAAATCGTGTATGGTATTGCCAAACCCTAATCCTAATCCTAATAGGAAATCTCTAATCCCTTCCTTTTAGGAAAAAGGAAAGTTTTAGAAATATCATTTTCCCTTTAAGGAATTATCCTTTTAATTGTTTTTCCTTTTCTTAAATGTTAAGGATTAACTTTTAATTAAGGATAATAATCATAATCTTATTCTAAATAGGAAAATCTAACTCCTTTCCTTTTAGTAAAAATGAAAGTCTTAGATAATATCATTTTCCTTTAATGATTTATCCTTTTTAATTGTTTTCATTTTCTAAAAGTCAAGGATTAACTTTTAATTAAGGATTAAATTAAAAAAAGAAAATTCCAAGTGCTTAAACCATTTAATAAAAATCGGCCCTATTGTTTGATTGCACAAATTGCTTGATTGATTGTAAAGCTTAAAATCGGATAAACAATACCGGCCATATTCCTAAGGTCCAGGTTTTATTAAAAAGTCCTAAGTGAAAATCTGATGCATGACCGGCCATATTCCTAAGGTCCGGATCATATTTAAAGTACTAACTGAAAATTGTTGGATATTTTCAAATGTCTAAGGACACCTCAGATTACCCGGTCCTAAGTCTCTCCGGAGATAATTTCCTAGAATGGGAAATGAGCATTAGAAATGCTCTGCAAACTAGGGGACTCGGAAGATGCATCATGAATGGCAATAAAGAAATAGAAAGCCAAAGGGAAAGAGCCATAACGATTATGCGCTTCCATCTCACTGAAAAACTGAGAGACAAGTACCAAAAGGTTAATGACCCATTTGACCTTTGGATTAAGTTGGGAAAAAGGTTCTCAATGGAATTGTGGCTAAACTCCATGGAAGGATGGGAGACTCTCAGTTTTATGGATTGTGAATCCGCGGATGAATATCACTCTGCCCTCATGAAAATCGTCTATGGCCTCAGGCTGTGTGACGAAGTAGTGACAGATGAGGATCTTTTGAAAAAAACCATCTCCACACTAAACCCGCGAGATATAATTTTAAGGCTCAAGGCCAAAAGTTTCACCACCTATCATGATCTATACCAATACCTCAGAAGAGGGCAGAGGACCAAAGAACTCATCAAATAACGAGGAAGAAACCTCGGACTGTGAAGGCAGTTCCATAATTGACTTAGTGAATCCGAAATTTTAAGTTTTTCCATTTGTTGTTGCTTTTATTTGTGTTTGGATTCTATGTCTTTGAATTTTATTTCTTTGGTGTTTAATGAATAATATTAAGGTTTTTAAGACATAAACTCCTGCTTTATGAAGTATGGATGAATTTGTGGTGGATAGTGGGTCAAGCCACACGATTATAAAAGATAAAAGATACTTCATAAGTGTTACACTCAAAAAGGCAAACATAAGTACTATAGCAGGACCGGCCGGCCTTATAGAAGGCTACGGCCAGGCCAACATTTTAATGCCTAAAGGCACGCATCTAGAAATCCCTGATGCACTGTTTTCACCAAGCTCAAATCGAAACTTATTGAGATTTAAAGACATTCGTCTGAATGGTTTTCATGTGGAAACAATGGGCGGAGGAAACAGAGAATTTCTCCAGATAGTTAAAATCGCCCAAGGCCAAAAGAAAGTCTTTGAGACTATACCTGCTATAGCTACTGGCATATACTGTATGAAGATCAGTATGATAGAAGCCAATGCCAACGTAAACAAAGCTTTTACGGATATGTTCACTTTATGGCATGACCGGCTGGGACATCCCGGGTCAGGAATGATGTGGAAATTGATATTAAACACGAGAGGACACGCCTAGAAAGAAAGGAGAGTGATCCCGAAAATTCAAACTTGTGCTTCGTGTTCACAAGGTAAATTGATTGTAAGGCCGTCATCAGTAAAAGTGACTAAGGAAACCATAAATTTCCTGGAAAGAACTCAAGGAGACATATGCAGACCAATACACCCACCTTGTGGGACGTTCCGATATTTCATGGTCCTCATTGACGCATCTACACGATGGTCACATGTATGCTTATTGTCAACACTGAACTTGGCATTTGCAAGACTCCTTGCTCAGATAATCCGCCTACGGGCACACTTTCCAGATTTTCCTTTAAAAACCATCCGTATGGATAATGCGGTTGAGTTTACCTCCAGAGCCTTTGATGATTACTGTATGTCCATGGGGGTAAGTGTGGAACACTCCGTGACACATGTACATACACAAAATGGCTTGGCCGAATCTCTCATCAAACGCATACAGCTGATCGCTAGACCATTACTCATGAGGTCAAAGCTTCCAGTATCAGCCTGGGGACATGCAGTGAATTAATGCGTATCAGGCCATCAAGTGACCATGAATATTCCCCTTCCCAATTAATTACGGATCAAGAGCCAAACATATCCCATCTTAAAATATTCGGTTGTTCAGTTTATGTACCGATTGCTACACCACAGAGAACTAAGATGGGACCTCAGAGGAGGATGGGAATATATGTTGGATATGATTCACCCACTATCATAAAGTACCTAGAGCCTACTACCGGTGATTTGTTTAAGGCCAGGTACGCGGATTGTCATTTCGATGAGTCCGTTTTTCCAACATAGGTAGTGAGAAACGGCTGGATAAAGAAATTGCATGGAATCATACATCCTTAAATTGGCAAGATCCTCGAACCCAAAAAAGTGACTTGGAAGTCCAAAAGATTATTCATATGCAAAAGCTAGCTATACAATTGTCAGATTCCTTTGCTGACCCGCAGAGAGTAATTAAGTCGTATGTAGCAGCCGTGAATGCACCAATACGAATTGATGTCCATGATGGACCGCAAGTTGCTACAGAGTCTAAGCCACGAGCAAAGCGTGGTAGACCTATTGGTTCCAAAGATAAGGCTCCTCGGAAATTAAAGAAATGTGCTGAAATTCAGACCGAGGAGATAATAGATGGACCGGACACAAATGAACCTAAGGAGCCGTAAAATGTAGCACGGGACGCCGAGCCTCAAGGTCCTGAAGTTTCCGATAACAATGAGATCTCAATAAATTTTGTTATGTCTGGAATCCAATGGAACAGAAAAGATGTCGACATCGATGATATATTTGCATGCAATGTAGCACTTGAGATTATGAATGAGGATCTAGAACCCACGTCAATAAATGAGTGCACTCAACGATCTGATTGGGATAAATGGAAAGAAGCCATAAACGTGGAGTTAAACTCTTTAAAGAAGAGAGAGGTTTTTGGTCCCATAATTCGGACACCTCGAGATATAATCCCAGTTGGACATAAATGGGTCTTTGTGAGGAAGAGAAATGAACAAGGAGAGATTGTTCGACACAAAGCACGGCTTGTGACACAAGGATTCTCACAAAGACCAGGAATCGATTATAAGGAGACATACTCCCCTGTGGTGGATGCAACGACATTCCGATTCGTGATAAGTCTGGCCATAAGAGAAAAATTGGATTTACGGTTAATGGATGTAGTAACCGCCTATTTATATGGTCCACTGGATAATGAGATTTATATGCGATTACCAGAGGGTATAGAGCTCAAAGATAAGAAAAGTTCTCGCGATGAACACTGCATTAGGCTGAACAAATCCTTATACGGACTGAAACAAAGTGGACGCATGTGGTACAATAGATTAAGTGAGTACCTAGTCAAAGAAGGCTATAGAAATGATCCCATCAGTCCGTGTATCTTTATAAAAAAGTTTGCAAACAAAGGATTTGTAATTATAGCAGTATACGTGGATGATTTGAACATCCTCGAAACCTCTGGAGAAATCGCCCAAACAGTTGAATATTTAAAGACCGAATTTGAAATGAAAGACTTAGAAAAGACTAAGTTCTGTTTGGGAATACAGCTTGAGTACGTCAAAGATGGAATCCTTGTGCGTCAAATGGCATATACAGAAAAAGTACTCAAGAGATTTAATATGGACCATGCCCACCCATTGAGCAGCCCAATGGTGGTGAGAAGCCTCGCATTGGACAGTGATCCATTCGGTCCGAAGAAAAAGGATGAAAAAGTCCTTGGTCCCAAAGTGCCATATCTCAGTGCCATAGGAGCGTTATTATATTTGGCTAGTCATACTAGGCCAGACATTTGTTTTACCGTGAACCTCCTATCAAGATTTAGTTCGTGTCCGACCCAGAGGCACTGGAACGGGATTAAACATATACTTCATTACCTACAAGGAACGAAGGACATGGGTCTATTTTACACTAACCATAACGACAAAGGTTTAGTTGGTTTTGCTGATGCATGTTATCTATCGGATCCACACAATGGACGATCTCAGACAGGATATGTGTTCACTCACAGAGGAACCGCAATTTCATGGCGCTCCATGAAGCAGAAACTCACGGCCACGTCATCAAAACACGCAGAGATTTTGGCAATTCATGAAGCCAGCCGTGAATGTGTTTGGTTGAAATCGATGACTCAGCACATAAGGCGAGATTGTGGGATGACAGATGGAAAGGACAAACCGACCGTACTTTATGAGGACAATGCTGCGTGCATAGCTCAACTAAAGGATGGATACATCAAGGGAGACCGGACGAAGCACATTCTGCCGAAATTCTTTTTCACTCACGATCTCCAGAAGACTGGAGAAATACAAGTGCTTCAAGTCCGTTCAAGTGACAACTCAGCTGACTTGTTCACGAAGTCGCTCCTAACCTCCATGCTCAAGAAGCTGATGTATCAGATCGACATGCGCCGATTAAAGGACTTATATGGATGTCTAAATCAGGGGGAGTAATACGTGTTGTACTCTTTTTCCTCGCTAAGGTTTTGTCCCACTGGGTTTTTCTTAGAAAGGTTTTAATGAGGCAGCACCCCCAAGCATATTACAAAGATCCTTGGTTGCATCAGGTTCGGTCATTTCGTCCAAGGGGGAGTGTTATGAACCGTTTGGTTAATGGACTCAATACAGACCGGCCAATATAGAGGTTATTAACATAATCGGTCCTTAGGATAAATAGCTATTTTCCTTATTAGACATGTAATAGGTTTATGGGATATTTCCATATTTGATCCTTGTGTAAACCTATATATAAAGACCCTTTGGTCTCATTAATAAACAATAACAATTCACAACATTACCAGACTTATTGAGAATATCATTATAATATTCTGGAGGGAAACTATTTTTAGGAACAGGGTTGCATCTACTCATCGATAGACAAGTTATGGTACACGGGGTACAGCTACACAGAAACTTTCAAACCGGCTCTGCATACACGAAACTTTGACATCTTCCTTCAACTACACAAAACTTCGTTAACGGTTTTAAACAACACAAAGATCTTTGTTTCTGCCTTAAACCACATAATCGTCTAATCCTTAACTAAACCATGTAAAATTCGAACTTAACCAGTTCAAATCGAAATTAACCAAATGACGATTTTAAATCGAAGTTAACCACTGATTTTAACCATAAATCAAAATCAAACCCTGAAACCAAAAAATCAAAAAACAAACCGGATTAATAACTCCCCCAAATCGAAAACCCCTAATTTTTATTGTCAGCTCTCTCAAGAACCCTAATCTAACCTATTTCGATTCTGGGTTTTGAAATAGAAATTGAAGAAGCAGCTTAGGTTTTGAATAGCATTCTTCACTCTAGTTTATGAACCAAAGATAAGAACACAAAGATTTATAAAGAATAACTCTCTTTATTAGCTTTAGAAAACTCTCTCAAAAACTAAAGCTCTCAATCTCTTAATCTAGGTTAAGTTATGCCACAACTTTGGCATCTCCTTATATAGATTATGAACACAAACAGTTTCCTATTCTCTTAATAAGAAAACTTCCTTTTCTCTTAGACACTAACATATTTAGATATCTCCTAAATATGTTTTTCCTATTCCTAACTTCCTTTAGTTTTGCTTGCTCTTCAAGCTTACTCCAACATTCTCCCCCTTAAGCTTGAACTCCATTTTCTCCAAGTCTTGAACTCCAATGAACTCTCTCATCTCTTTGAGCTTGAGTTTTCCCAATGCCTTTGTTAAACTGTCCATCTTTTGCTCATGCTCTATCTCGATCTCAACACATTCTCTTACAAAGTAGCATCGTGTATGTATGTGTTTGTCTTGTCCGTGACCCACTGAATTCTTTGTAAGATCAGATTTGTTAATCCAAATGACCACTCCCTTGTTTTCAGTATCCATGATTTCACAAATGAGTCTTTGAAGCCACATTGCTTGTCTTGTAGCTTCAGCTTCACCATTCTTGACCTCTGGTTTGAATCTGGATGCTTCATGTCTAGCCAGCTCAGGTGGAACAGCACTATTTCTCTGAACAAGCATCTGCTTCAGATCATTAAAAACTTCAGTATCATGAAGAGTCAGGAACAAAGTCGCAACACCGCTTTTGCTAGCACGCCCTGTACGTCCGATATGATGCGCATACATCTCTATATGTTTAGGCATGTCATAGTTTATGACATGAGCCACATCGGGAATATCGACTCCACGGCCCACAACATCTGTCACAACAAGAACGTTGTATCTCTTTGCTCTTAATCTTTCCAAACCCATCTCTCTTTGCTCTTGCGATTTCCCACGGTGCAAGGTCGTGACACAATACCCTGTCTTATCCAGATTCTTAGCAATAGGGTTGCAGTTTTTCTTTGTGTTAACAAACATAATGGCGGTTTTATCGCCAAGCTCATCGAGCAGTTTCTGCAATCTGAAGAACTTCTCAGATTCTTTCATCATAATCACGTGCTGCAAAATCAAATCCGTGGCATTTCCTGTGGTGACAACCACTGGATTCCTCAAGTACTTCCTAGCGAGCCGCTCTACCCCAGGAGGCATTGTAGCACTGAACATATAAGTGGTTCTGTAAATCTTCCTTTTGTCAAGCTCTTGTTCTTCGTTCTCGGGTTTCAGATTACTTGACGGCATCGCATCTAACACACCAGTAACATGAGGCTCGAAACCCATGTCTACCATCCGATCTGCCTCATCAAGAACCACGTAGTTGTACTGGTTCAACACAGCATACCGCCTCTCCAGGCAATCAATCAAACGACCTGGGGTTGCAATCACAATCTCACACCCTTGTGTTATCTTCAACCCCTGTTCCTTCTCTTCGCTCATCGGTGACAATCTAGATATGTAAGCTAGCATGTGAAAGATAAAAACAGCAGTCTTACCGGAACCAGTCTCTGCGATGCCGATAACATCACGCTGTTGATGTCCAAGTGGTATTGCTGCCATCTGAATGTCAAACGTCAGCTCTTTCTTTTTAGACCAATTCGAACTTGGAGCAAATGTAACATGACGCTCAGTTCCTGAAGATTCCTTCTCTGTTTCCACCCTTTGCTCCTTCAACTTTCCCTTTCTTTGCTTCTTCTTCTCAGGTTTCTCAGTCATATTCCGTGTTTCGTCATCCTCATATTTGGGCTTCTTAGTTCCTCTCTCTCTCTTCTTTAATTTTTCCAGCTCTTTCAAGATTTCTTCTTCCTCTTCTATTTTACGTTTTCTCTCTTTCTTTGCTGTCTCTTGCTTTCTCAACATCTGTGCGCCTGTCAAAACGTGCTGATCCTCTAACTGAAACATACCAAACAATGTCCATGAGGCAGGAGCAGATAGTGATCTTTTTATATTTCTTGGTGATGAAGAATCATTCATAGGAACATTTATGTTTGTTCTCGACGAAGACTCTTCGTCGATTTCATCAATTTGTTTCCGTAAGCTCTCTCCATCAGATACAGCTGCTCGCAAACAGCTAGTGCCACTACTACTTTTCACCACATAATCATTTGAAGGTCTCATCTCCTTTTTCAAAACATTCTGAACTCTCTCTACCAAAAATCTTTCGCTAAGAGGAGTCTCAATCACGCTTCCTCTTACGCATGAACCTCTTCCTTGCAGCTCACCTTTTGGAATTTTACCACAGCGTTTTACCCTCTTCTTATTTTGATCCTCTGGTTTTGTCACACTATTGTCCAATATCTCAGCAATGTTCTCCTTCTTCCTTCTGTGTTGCAGCCTATGATCAAGAAACACAGAACACTTCTCTAATGATCTCGGAAGGGACTCTTCAAGATCCATTACTTCTTCTTTTTCTTTGATCAAACGTTTATCACCGTCTTGCCGTATCCCTTTAGTTTTTTCAATAAGTAAGGTAAGAATCATCTCTCTTCTTATATCCCAAACAACACCACCTTTAATCCCAGCGTTCTCAACTAGGGGTTTATCGAGCTTGTGCTTCTTCTCCTCTGCACAATCATGTATAAGTAAATTCTCTACGTGTCTACCCAATTCTTCTACAGATTCTTCAACTACAGTTAAAAAACCCCTTGATTTGCTTAGGTTCGAACACCTTTTGAAACACTCTGCAAACGGTCTCAACTGCAACGCACTACACCAAGCGAATGTCCCATCTCCAAGAGATGCAACGAGCAGCTTCCCATCTCCACAATACGCAAGAAAATGGTATGGACTTGTTTTATCACATCGGAAGCTTAATATTCTTGAGGTATCTCGACATCTGTTGATACGTCCACAACCTCTTCCCCGGTAAAAAGATCTTCCCTCAAGTCCTTGGTTTCTAAAGTCGCTACGGAAGTCGCGAGACCATTGATTTGTTTGACTTTCCATTTTTGCATACATTAGCATAGTCCATACGGTGTAGATTGTTGAAGTAAATATTGGTAGACAGAATTGAAGGAGCTTCTCCTCCTCCTTTTGCTTTTCGACGATGACATCTCTCATACTCTTGATTATAATAGAAGAAGATCCTCCTCCTTCTTTATTTTTTGTCGTCACAACGGCCACGTCCGTCATGACTCTCTCTCTCATGATCGTAGCAAACTCTTAATCTTTGTTGTTATCACGCTGGACCTACGAGCTTTCCTTCCTCCACACCACACGAACGGTTGATGACGAGAGCTTCCCTCTTCGTCAAACTCAACGTCGCGAGCCGCCCTTCTTCTTCACACCAAACTGATTGATGCGAAGTGCTATGATTGACAGGAGCCTCTTCTCCACGATCCTTCTTCTCACGTCGACTTTGTTCGTCGCGAGCCTCTTCTTGTAACTTCTTCTACGATCGCCTCCTCCTTAAGACGACGAGAAGTCTTCAACACAACAACTCCTTTGTTGCGTTTTTTTTCAGGGAAATCGGATCCACCTTGATTGATAACCTAGAAGCTCTGATACCAAATCTAGTTTATGAACCAAAGATAAGAACACAAAGATTTATAAAGAATAACTCTCTTTATTAGCTTTAGAAAACTCTCTCAAAAACTAAAGCTCTCAATCTCTTAATCTAGGTTAAGTTATGCCAAAACTTTGGCATCTCCTTATATAGATTATGAACACAAACAGTTTCCTATTCTCTTAATAAGAAAACTTCCTTTTCTCTTAGACACTAACATATTTAGATATCTCTTAAATATGTTTTTCCTATTCCTAACTTCCTTTAGTTTTGCTTGCTCTTCAAGCTTACTCCAACATTCACTTCATATGTTCCTAATTGGGGTTCGATTGTGTTTCGATGGGTCCCGTGTTTAATTTCTGATTGGCTATAAACACCCCTCATGGTGGTGACATTGGTTAAATTCGTTGAGTTTTGGTTCAGTGTAAATAATTTCGTGGGTCTTGTTTCGTTTATTACATGAGTGGAATTCAGTTTCGACTGTTATTTTTACTATTCTTTTTGTTCATTTCAATGATTTAATCGTACCCAGGCCAATTAGAGATCTTCCCTTTCTATGTGTTCGAGAGGATAATGATAAACCGCTAGAACAGAGAAGAAACACAATATATCTTTACTGAGCAACAAAAACTCAATGATTCGATTTCAGAGTGAAATTTGGTGTTTGATGTTTTCTTTCCACGGTGAAGAAAGGTGAAGGGGAAGAATCTTGTTTACGGGTTTGTATTTTGGGTTTATTTTTTTATTTGGGTTTAAATTTTGGTTTTTCGGTTTAAAGATTTTATTTTGGTTTAAAGGTTTGATTTTGGTTAATCATCGAAATCATTGGTTGTAGACCAAATTTAATTTGGTCATTTGGTTAAAGTTCGATTTTAACACGGTTTAGTTACGGATTAGACGATTATGTGGTTTAAGGCAGAAACAAAGATCTTTGTGTTGTTTAAAACCATTAACCAAGTTTTGTGTAGCCGAAGGAAGAGGTCAAAGTTTTGTGTGTGCAGAGCCGGTTTGAAAGTTTCCGTGTAGTTGTACCCCGTGTTTCCGTGAGGCTACATAAGAAGTTTAAACTTACATAAATACTAGTTAGTTGTTCTATAATTTCAAGGGAGAATAACTAAACTAGTGCAAAAATGTACTGAAATGACCAGTTTGATGTCCATCTTTTGGAAATTACTAGAATAATATTTTATACCTATTTTACCCTTTTCGCATGTGTTAACAAAACGTCAATTACGAAAATGCCATTAATGAATCACGCGCGCGAAACGGAAAGTCTACCGTTCATGTTGTGGCAGACTTAATAAATTTACGTAGATTTGTTGGCCGTGTGGTAAACTTATATTCGTAGATTTATTAGGCGCGTCAGAGACTTTGTGTGCAACACGATAGACTTGTTTTGAGCGGTAGATTTATGAGGTCTTTGGTGTTAGACTTATTGTGCAGTGGTAGACTTAATATTCGGACGATAGACTTATTGGCGCGGTAGACTTAGTAATCGGATGGTAGATTTGTTGGCTAGTATCTAAGTGACGGTATATTTATTTTGGCATCTGTAGATTTATTGGCTGTGTTGGTAGATATATATAGATGATAGATTTTCCCTATTCATGGTGTTAGGGTCAAAATCCCCTCCTCGGAGATTGATAAAATGAGAACTCAAGATCAAGACATGGCGGCTGGACTTATCCCGAGCATCATGCTTCAGCTGCCGAGCATCTTTGCATCAAGACATGGCGGCTGGACTTGTCCCGAGCATCATGCTTCAGCCGCCCAGCATCTTTGCATCAAGACATGGCGGCTGGACTTGTCCCGAGCATCATGCTTCAGCCGCCCAGCATCTTTGCATCAAGACATGGTGGCTGGACTTGTCCCGAGCATCATGCTTCAGCCGCTCATCATCTTCTCATCAAGACATGGCGGGTGGACTTATCCCGAGCATCATGCTTCAGCCGCCCAGCATCTTTGCATCAAGACATGGCGGCTGGACTTGTCCCGAGCATCATGCTTCAGCCGCCCAGCATCTTCTCATCAAGACATGGCGGCTGGACTTGTCTCGAGCATCATGCTTCAGCCGCCCAGCATCATTGCATGAAGACATGGCGGCTGGACTTGTCCCGAGCATCATGCTTCAGCCGCCCAGCATCTTTACATCAAGACATGGCGGCTGGACTTATCCCGAGCATCATGCTTCAGCCGCCCATCATCTTCTCATCAAGACATGGCGGCTGGACTTGTCTCGAGCATCATGCTTCAGCCGTTCAGCATCTTTGCATCAAGACATGGCGGCTGGACTTTTCCCGAGCATCATGCTTCAGCCGCTGACGCGAGTCTCCCAAGGATGATGCAATCTAAGGTGGTAAATTGGATAATCCTTGCAAAACAAGGCGGTGGATTGAATGGTCGCACAGAAGTTGCGGAAGGCTTCTGATTTACCGATGGATCGTAGGGAGCGTCAAAGGCTGCGGAAGACCTTTGGTATACCCGACTCAATGCCCTAGGATATGACGCACCTAGACGACAAAGAGGTTTTGATCAATGGATATTACACACCATGATCAGAGAAACTGAGTTAACCACTCAAAAGGGTTCCAAAAATAACAAACAAGCTTCTTTTTATTCCTTGCATGAAATGGTGCTTAAATAGATTACAAATGTGTTAAAAACTAGGATAAATGTGGTGGAAAACAAGGCCACTCGAAATTAGAACAAAGACCAAAGACTTAGACTTATTAAAGATAGTTTGAATCACTCTTCAACTCTAAGTGACTCTTGATCTGATTAAATCCGACTGGGCCTTGTCGAATTGGCAATTGGGCTTCTGAATTAGCTTCTCTGTTGGACCATGATTGTAGAACAATTCGGTTTGTGGCCTAATTCCATCTGGTCTGATCAGAATCCTTCATTGAATGCTCGGAGGTCTCCATTCGCGTAAGCTGAAAAACACCCAACTTGTAAATGGCATAACTCCTTCATATGAACTCGGTTTGATCTGATTCTTCTTCGAGGAGCTTTTTAATTGAGCTGAGAACATTTTCCAAGTGGTTTGACGCATATTAGCCTTGTGGTTGAGAAGATATGATCCGAACACTGAACGTGTATCTTTGATGCTTCCCATGATTGTATCATCCCCTCCCTCTTGAAAAAAGATTTGTCCTCAAATCTGGCTCTTGTCAAATAAAAACTATACCCAATGCAATTTCTCCTTTTTTTTTGTTTAAACAAAAACAAACAACAACAGAAACAGAAGATGGAAGAAGAGAAGATGAATGAAAGAAGATGAAGAGGTGAGATGATGGTAGAAAGATAGAATGATAAAACCAAACTTAGAGTGGAGCTCTGATACCAAATGACGCGAGTCTCCCAAGGATGATGCACTCTAAGGTGGTAAATTGGATAATCCTTGCAAAACAAGGCGGTGGATTGAATGGTCGCACAGAAGTTGCGGAAGGCTTCTGATTTACCGATGGATCGTAGGGAGCGTCAAAGGCTGCGGAAGACCTTTGGTATACCCGACTCAATGCCCTAGGATATGACGCACCTAGACGACAAAGAGGTTTTGATCAATGGATATTACACACCATGATTAGAGAAACTGAGTTAACCACTCAAAAGGGTTCCAAAAATAACAAACAAGCTTCTTTTTATTCCTTGCATGAAATGGTGCTTAAATAGATTACAAATGTGTTAAAAACTAGGATAAATGTGGTGGAAAACAAGGCCACTCGAAATTAGAACAAAGACCAAAGACTTAGACTTATTAAAGATAGTTTGAATCACTCTTCAACTCTAAGTGACTCTTGATCTGATTAAATCCGACTGGGCCTTGTCGAATTGGCAATTGGGCTTCTGAATTAGCTTCTCTGTTGGACCAAGATTGTAGAACAATTCGGTTTGTGGCCTAATTCCATCTGGTCTGATCAGAATCCTTCATTGAATGCTCGGAGGTCTCCATTCGCGTAAGCTGAAAAACACCCAACTTGTAAATGGCATAACTCCTTCATATGAACTCGGTTTGATCTGATTCTTCTTCGAGGAGCTTTTTAATTGAGCTGAGAACATTTTCCAAGTGGTTTGACGCATATTAGCCTTGTGGTTGAGAAGATATGATCCGAACACTGAACGTGTATCTTTGATGCTTCCCATGATTGTATCATCCCCTCCCTCTTGAAAAAAGATTTGTCCTCAAATCTGGCTCTTGTCAAATAAAAACTATACCCAATGCAATTTCTCCTTTTTTTTTGTTTAAACAAAAACAAACAACAACAGAAACAGAAGATGGAAGAAGAGAAGATGAATGAAAGAAGATGAAGAGGTGAGATGATGGTAGAAAGATAGAATGATAAAACCAAACTTAGAGTGGAGCTCTGATACCAAATGACGCGAGTCTCCCAAGGATGATGCACTCTAAGGTGGTAAATTGGATAATCCTTGCAAAACAAGGCGGTGGATTGAATGGTCGCACAGAAGTTGCGGAAGGCTTCTGATTTACCGATGGATCGTAGGGAGCGTCAAAGGCTGCGGAAGACCTTTGGTATACCCGACTCAATGCCCTAGGATATGACGCACCTAGACGACAAAGAGGTTTTGATCAATGGATATTACACACCATGATTAGAGAAACTGAGTTAACCACTCAAAAGGGTTCCAAAAATAACAAACAAGCTTCTTTTTATTCCTTGCATGAAATGGTGCTTAAATAGATTACAAATGTGTTAAAAACTAGGATAAATGTGGTGGAAAACAAGGCCACTCGAAATTAGAACAAAGACCAAAGACTTAGACTTATTAAAGATAGTTTGAATCACTCTTCAACTCTAAGTGACTCTTGATCTGATTAAATCCGACTGGGCCTTGTCGAATTGGCAATTGGGCTTCTGAATTAGCTTCTCTGTTGGACCATGATTGTAGAACAATTCGGTTTGTGGCCTAATTCCATCTGGTCTGATCAGAATCCTTCATTGAATGCTCGGAGGTCTCCATTCGCGTAAGCTGAAAAACACCCAACTTGTAAATGGCATAACTCCTTCATATGAACTCGGTTTGATCTGATTCTTCTTCGAGGAGCTTTTTAATTGAGCTGAGAACATTTTCCAAGTGGTTTGACGCATATTAGGCTTGTGGTTGAGAAGATATGATCCGAACACTGAACGTGTATCTTTGATGCTTCCCATGATTGTATCAGCCGCCCATCATCTTCTCATCAAGACATGGCGGCTGGACTTATCCCGAGCATCATGCTTCAGCCGTCCAGCATCTTATCATCAAGATATGGCGGCTGGACTTTTCCCGAGCATCATACTTCAGCCTCCCAGCATCTTCTCATCAAGACATGGCGGCCGGACTTATCCCGTGTATGCTTCAGCCGCCCATCATGCTTCAATCTGTGCATGGCGGCTAGACTTATCCCGAGCATGTCCAGCCGCCCATCATCCTTCCTTCGAGCATAATCCTGGGCTCGGATCGATCCAAGGCAAGGCGTCTGCACGTTCTGATCCCGAGTTTTTGCCAGCCGCCCACGAACATTGGCCAGCCGCCCACGAGCTTTGGCCAGCCGCCCATGGACTTTGGCCAGCCGCCCATGCACACAAGGCAAGGAACGAGCGGCTGGACATCGACAAGAAGCGGGCGGCTGAAGAGAAAAAGTGGGCGGCTCGGTCTCAGAAGTCGTAGAAATGTTCAGAATGCTATTCACGCGGGAAAACCGTTAAAATACTGTTCACAAAATACTATTCATCCCGAGAAAAAGTTAACCGAAAAATCTATTTACGCTTAATCGAGATCCGGTTTACTATTCACGGTTTACTGTTCATCGGGTACTATTCATCAAAATCGGGCCGGACCAGGATCAGACTATGTGACGGACTGCTGAAGATTTCGGGCCGGCAATCGGGCCCAAAAGACTAGGTCGGCAGCTGAAAGGAAGGAACTTTGTCCCACATCGCCAAGAAAGAGTTTTAGCCTCCTAGGTCTCCTAGTATAAATATAGACGCTTGTACTTGGTTGAGATTATCCCAAATCCGAGTATTAAGTGCTTTAGCAATATAAGACTTTTCAGCTTTTGCTAATTATTCTTGTACTTTCGGAAAAATATCAATAAAATATTCTTTTTGCATTTTCGGTCCTTTAGTTCTTTTAAAATAGAATTTTCGAGCCCCCATAAAATATAAGTTTTGACAGTGTGAGTTTCGGCTTTCACAGTTTGGCGCCGTCTGTGGGGACGAGAAATATTCTTAACTCTTAGAACGAGAGGATACGGAAAGAAGACAATGACCAGAAGAACCGACGATATCATCCACCAACCGGCCGGAGCAGCCGCCACAGGAACAGCCGGAACAGGAATTCTCGCCGTCGGAACATCAGCGGCCGGAACAGGAATGACTGCCGCCGGAACATCCGCGGCCGGAGCAATCGGAATCGGAACGACTGGGACTTCCGCCAACGTGCTATCTAGATTCGGGATGACGACCGAAGACCCGGTCATAACAGAAGCGGCCAACACCGGTCCCTCCGGTCTAGCCCAGGACATCTCGGCAATCGGTGAGCTAAGGACCATGATAGCTGAACTCGCAGAGCGGCAAAACAGGCAAGAAAGAGCGGCCGCAGCTTCCCAAGAGCTAGCACGTGGCCCCCGAACATTCGGAGCAAGACGCCTCATTTTCACCCCGCGAGTCGAGACACCGAGCAGGCAGAACCCCAACGAGCAGACTCCTGTTGGAACGAAGAGAGAATTGTCGGCACCGCCTCCTTTTCACCGAAAAAGCGCTACGAGGCGAACCGCCGAACAGCCAACCTCAACGGTGACCAACGTTGGAAATGGAGAAGACTCCGCGAACGAAGCCGGTTAAGAGGAGAACGGGACTGAGGACGAGGACAGAGACCTAACGATGGACGAAGAAGACCTCCGCTGGATAAGGGAGCAATAGAAGGCGGAACGGGCAAACCGAACGCACCGATCCGCTATCCAAAGAAGCGAGATGGACGAACTCCGTGCCCGACTAGAGATCACGGCGAGTCAAATGAAGAAAGTAAGGTCGCAGGTGCATAAGGCGAACAGCTCGGCTCCCGAAATTGATAGAGTCTTGGAGGAGACCCAAAGGATCCCTTTCACTTCGAAGATCACAAACGTCAGAGTCCCGGATCCCGACAAGATTCGAATCCCTTTCTACGATGGGACAACGGATCCAAAAGCCCACATGACAGCCTTCCATATCGCGATGAACCGGACCAAGTTCAAACCCGATGAAAAGGACGCCGGATTCTGCCTCCTGTTCGTAGAACACTTAAAGGGGCGGCCCTGTCATGGTTCTCACGGCTGGAGAGGGACTCGATCAACGACTTTGAACAGTTATCATCGGCTTTCTTGAAGCACTACTCACTGTTCATAAGCCAATCAACATCCGACGCGGATCTCTACTCGCTGTCGCAAGGACCGGAAGAAAGCCTTCGAGAATTCATCGAAAGGTTCAAGATGATTGTGTCCAGGATCGACCGACTAAGCAACAGTGCCGCAATAAACGCCTTGAAGAAGTCCTTACTGAAGCTTTCTAGCTTCCCAAAGGAAATCACCGTAAACCCGCCAGTAACGATCCAAGATGCTCTCCACCGCGCTTCTAACTTCGTAATCTACGAGGAAGACATGAGGGCCCCGGCCAGAAAGCAACAATCAACAAAGTTGGTCGCCAAAGGTTCGGCGCAGAATTCTAACATTCCAAACGAGAGGAAGAGTAGGCGAAGCGGGAGAGATGAGGAACCCAACGCGGTTGAAGCACACAATTATCAGATAAACTCTGGGAGACCATTCGACGGATGTAACAGAGGATCGTGGAATACGTGGACCCGCCTGGGATACGACGAAAACGCCTTCTGCACCTTCCATAAAGCCAAAGGCCATTCAACTGAAAACTGTAGAACAATCGGAAGAAGGCTCGCGGTGAAACTATTGGCCGGATAACTCGGAAACAGGATAACTTTAGAGAGTCTCAGAGTGGCCGAAGAATATGCGGGCGCCCTGGGTGGACGACCCGATCAGGAACATCCCGAGAGACCCGCCGAAGAAACGCCCAAGCGGGGAAGGAGACCAAACGGGGACGACTCCGCCGCGAACCGGAGGAGGATTCACATGATCATCGGAGGATCACAGTACTGTCGAGACATGTTGGCTTCCATAAAGGCGTTCTTGAGGAGAGGAGACAAAGAATCCAACCGGCAGGACCCGATCACCAAGAGCGACGACCGGATTGCCTTCCATGAAAAAGACGCCGAAGGTCTCGACCAACCTCATGATGATCCACTAGTGGTGGAGCTAGACATCAACGACTACGATGTCTCCCGGGTTTCGATCGACACCGGAAGTTCGGTAGATGTCATCTTTCGGGAGACACTTCAAAGGATGAACTTGGATCTGTCAGTGGTAAAACCCAACCCAAGGTCGCTGACCGGGTTCTCTGGGGAGGTCACAATGACGGGCGGGACAATCCAGCTTCCGGTTCATGCCGGTGGAATCACGAAGATCGTTAATTTTGTGGTGGCAAACCACCCCGCGATTTATAACGTAATAATGGAAACCCCGTGGATCAACTCAATGCGAGCAATCCCGTCGACTTACCATCTCCGTCTGAAGTTCCCGACGCCAAGCGGAATCAAGACTATCTGGGGAAATCAGAAGGAGGCCCGGATCTGTTTTCTAGAGAAACATAAGCTCCGGAATCCGACGATCCCGCAGATAGAGAACCCAAAACGCAAGAAGGGAAGTGAAAGCACCGAGTCAGCAAAAAAGGTGAGCAAGACCGACCAGTTCGAGAGAACAGAAGTCTCGCCTGCAGAAGATGAAATCAATCAAGAAAACACAATGGCTACCAAAGAAACGATGCCTAAGAGCGTGGAAGCCGCAACAGACAATTATGTGGCAGAAGTCTAGCCATCTTTCATTTTTTTTTAAAAAAAAAAAGAACTACGGGTGACTTGATCGCTTTTCACGAAGCGTACGTAGGCAGCTCGCTTAAAAAACGAGTTCAGTTGCCCCCTCCATAAAAAAGGGGGGGAGTGGGTCCGTATATACATATACTCCCAAATTTTCGGAAAAATTTCGATAGGATGTACTTTGAGACTTATCATAACACATCAAAAACTCGAAAAATTTTCCGAAAATATCGTTCGGATGAACATCGGGACTTAGCATCTCGTAACCCATCCGAAGAAACAAACGATCCATAAAGATCCGAGGAGGCGAACATTGAGACTTAGCATCTCATAACACGTCCAGAACTCGAACGATCCCCAGAGAAACGAACCCGGATAAACATTGAGGCTTAGCACCTCAACGCCCATTTACACCCATTTAAGGCTCAAAGCATTCCCCGAAAATGTCGATCCGGATGAACATCAAGACTTAGCATCTCACAACTGATATTATCGGTTTTTAACGTATTTTGATTCGTTTTTAGTATTCGGTTTGAGTTTTGATTTGCATCTTTCGTTGGTTTTTCGAGTCTTTTCTATTGTTTTGAGTCTTTTACAGATTTTATGGAGTTCCGAAGAAGTTTGGCATTTACGGACATGTTCGAGTCAAGTTAAGACGAAAAAACGAGAGAAGGACCAAACATCAACAGAACGACCATTCCCGAAGGAGATCGATCGTTCTGACCAAGCATGGAACGACCGTTCCCTCCAAGGAACGATCGTCCCCCTCTTCACCAACCCTGCCGACAACAATGGGAGAACGACCGTTCTCTCCCATGTGGTCGTTCCACACTTCACCAACCTTGCCGACAAAACGCATGAGAACGACCGTTCTACACTCCGGAACGAGCGTTCCCCGACACCACATCTCACCTACTACGGATCGACCAAGGGGAACGATAGCGAACGAGGACTAGGGTATGACCGGTTCCTGACAACCAACTCTTTCCTCCCCTGCCGTCGAGTTGATCGTTCTCCACCTCGAACGACCGTTCCCCGTCTCACCTACTCCCCTCACCTTGGCCTATAAATACAACTCACTCTTGATGTTAAAAATCACACCTTCTTCTTCCTCCTCTCTTCTCTAGCTTATAAACATTGCCTCTAGTTTCCTTT
The DNA here is from genome assembly GCA_010577795.1 of Isatis tinctoria. Classification (NCBI taxonomy): domain Eukaryota; kingdom Viridiplantae; phylum Streptophyta; class Magnoliopsida; order Brassicales; family Brassicaceae; genus Isatis; species Isatis tinctoria. Next base: position 25,048,126 of record CM021249.1, on the reverse strand, counting down.
AAGCTTTTAATTTTAAGTTTTTATTAAGTTCTTATTAGTTTGTTTTAAGCTTTAAACATTTGTGCTTTAATCAAGTTCTATTAAGTTTACTTTCAGTCTTTACTTTCAGTTCTTACTTTCAGTTCTTATATATATGCTTTACTTTCAGTTCTTACTTTCAGTTCTTACTTTCAGTTATTTATATTTATGCTTTACTTAAGTACTTATTAAGTTATTTTCAGCTTTCATTATCTATTCAAGCTTTTATTATGAACTCTATAATCTCTTTGTTTTCTTCTTTAAATATGTCTGAGTAGATATCTTGGTTAGGTTAAGGTTTGTCAAAAGGAATTCATGAGCTAAAGGATTAAACACAAATAGGCTAATAGAACGATGTCTTCACCTTTGTTGTTCTTAATGCTTAAATCGAATTGATCATTTGAATTTATGATATGAGGTTAATTTAGACAACGACAGTTGCTAGGTTGCTAGAATAAACATTGGTGAGCAATTTAACCATTACCTACGACAGTAGATGTAGTGAGAATTGTGAACAAATCGAACCTATCCTTAATGCTTGTTTACGATTTCTAGTACCAACGACAGTTAGGATTTCTAGATCGTTAGACAAAGTTATTGATACCACGACAGTGGATTGATATTATCTTTATGTTTGAGTTCTAGACTTGTGCTTAAACACTGCCTGAATAGTTGTTTGATCCGTCGCTCTGAATCTCCTGCGATATTCCTTGACCTAACGCCTGTTAAAATTATCTTACAACCGATTTCACTTTCATTACTAGTTAATAAAAAACCAAAAACATATTTGAATTGTCTTAGCTTTTAATTTAGCTCAATATATCAAAGTGTGAAAACTGGTCTTCGTGGGATCGACCCCTAAATACTACTTCGTATGCTGTGCACTTGCAGTAGGAATTAAAAGGGTTAAAACTCGTGTATCAACAACCTATCCGGATAGACAAGCAGAGAAGAGTTCACGAAATAATTCGAGAAGATGAAGGCCAGGACATGGCATCTCGCAAAACATCTGCTCAATAATCAATTCGGACAAGAACCTGCGACTCGCTCGAGTTCCTTCTTAAAGAGCGCCAAAGTCCAAATTCCGGATGAAAATCGGGACTTAGTATCTTGAAACCCATCTGGAATCCTTCACTCGATTTCCTTCTTAAAAGAACGACAGAGTCAAAAATTTGGGATGAAAATCGAGACTTAGAATCTTGTAACCCATCCGGAATCCCTCACTCGAGTCTCTATAAAATATAGTCAAGAACTCCGGATGACGATAGAGATTTAGTGTCTTAGAAACCACTCAAGTTTCTTCCAAAGGGACGACGAAATCCGCGGACTCCAGATGAGCACTGCGACTTAGCATCTCGCGACCCATCCAAAAGCATCCACCCAAAACCATAATGTTAACAGTCTTTCGAGTTTTCTCACTCAATTCTTTTCAAGCAAAATTGTCTCTTGCTGGCCACAACAAGATTCTTTGCTTCGGAAATTCGCCCCTTGGCATACATTAAAAATCCGCCTCTCGGCATACTTATCACCGTCTGTTGCTGATCACAACGAGAAGATTTTTAAACCATGGTTCTTTCAACATCCCGCAGGGGATAAATTTAGCGCTATACAAATCTCCGGATAACATCGGGAAGGCGTAACCTGACATCCCGTGATGTTCTGTTTTAGCTTATCTTCAGGAGCGCTTCGCATAGGCAAATAATGCGAGGCGTAAACCGCGAAATAAGCTCGCTAACCCAGTAAAAGCCGGACGTGGAAAGCTAGTCTTGAACATCTCTCGAACGCAGTAACAAACTGGCTCTGATACGAGATCTTAAACGCGTTCTATCGAAAGAGGGATTCAAACAAACTCAGTTCCCCGCGACACCAAAAACATGCATCAAACCCAGGAAATATCCGCAACGGTACCCTGGTCAGAAAGTTCGGAGTGTCCGGAAAAACACTCCAACACAACACCCGAAATACTAATCGACTTGAAACAAAGCAAACGCCTCTAGGCAGGAAACGAACAAAACGAACCAAGGGCCAGCCGCCCATTCTCCTTAGAGAAATGAGCCAGCCGCCCTTCACTCCACAACAAGGGCCAGCCGCTCATTCTCCTTAGAGAAACGGGCCAACCGCCCTTCACTACACAACAAGAGCCAGCCGCCCATCCTCTGTAGAGAGATGAGCCAGCCGCCCATCCTCCATAGAGATGGGCCAGCGCCCTCTTTTTCTATATCAAGATCTTCGGCCCGGAGACAAGCGTTTGCTCGGGCTTAAAAGCAAAGCAGTTACTCAACAAAAGGATAGTTTAAAAACATCCTCTTATTGAAATCTCGAAACAAAACCAGCCCAAACCGGAAATCCGGCCGGGTATAACAGAAATCCGGGAACAAAAAGCCCAAACAAAACTAAAAAGCAGAACAAGTAAGAAGTCCAAAGTAGTCAATAAATAAAGGACAGAACAGATCAAGAATCCAGCAAAGTCAAGAAAGGATTCAGCGATCCCAACAAGCACTAAACCCAGATAGTATCCGCAACGATACACTGGTTCCTTAAGATCGGAGTGCCCGGAAAAGCATCCCCGTCATGACTCAAGTCAACAAAACATTCGAGATAACAAGTCATCAAAAAATAGAGACAATCAAAAGACGAATCCATAAAAGAACAGAGCTTCAACAAATACAGACAAACCTCTAAACGATCTAAATCAAAGACGCAAAAATGCAAACGATGCCTTAAGCAGAATCGCTAAAACAACCACAGAGCGGATCGGAGTTAGTACCGACAGCATCTGTCACTACTCAACATCAGCTGGGTCCTCACCAAATCCGCACTCCGATACATACGGAGAAATAGGAGAGAAGACCAAGCTCCCAGCGATGCGATCCACAGCCCGCTGACAAAAGTCCACGTTACACATGTGCTCCTTGAACAAAGAGACAACACTGCTGCTCTCGAGCTGGTCAATCAAAAGCAAGTTCCCGAAGAGCTCGTCAAAGTAGCCTCGGTGACCTTCACCTCGGACCAGCCACCGAGAGCAACTCTAGCCTCCTCAAGGCAAACGCGATACTTATCCGCTACTGCCCACTCAAAAGTCTTTACAGCCTTGTTCAGATCGAGGCTAGACTCCTTCTACTCCAAGCTCTCTCTGAGAGTCTTCACCTCGGAAATGGCCTCAATCAACTGACTTCCTAAGTCGTGTTTTAACACTTAGCCTTCAAGGCCGCGACCTCCTAGGCTTGACGCCGGATCTCGCCATCCTTGTTGCGAACATCTCGGTACAAAACAAAAGAAGAACTTAACAAGAAAAAACGGTCGGAGATGATCCGACAATCACATCCGCCACTTTCATGGAGTCAGAGAAAAATCCACTGACCGCCTAACGAGCATTAAGCGTAAAACCGGACCTTGGAGACCCGGCTCGACAAGTCTCTCGATCTAACCTCGGAGAATGCCAGCCGCCCACGGCCCTCGAAGAAGGCCAGCCGCCCGGGATCCTCGGGGTAGGACAGCTGCCAATGTCCTCCGAACACCGTGTAAACTGCCAACCGCCATTAGCATTGCACTGGGACAAACCAACCTGGCCGGAGGGAAAGTTGTCAAACAAGTGCACGCCCTAGAGACCAGCCGCCCACTGCAAAATGTCGTTCTTATCAGCTGCAAAGGGCTCGTCAATGGGCCCCTCATCCGAACAAGGATCATAATCAAACCCCAAGGGAAAAATTTGACATATCATCAAAGTTAAACTCGAAAGGAATTCCCGCTCAGACATTAAAAACAGAACGGACGAACAGAAAAACTAGTTGCCTTCCCGTTCCATCAATCCCGATAAACTCTCAGCTCGAAACTCATTGCTTCGGACTACGAAAGCAAAGAGCTAGGGGGCTAACTGTTGGGGTCAAAATCCCCTCCTCGGAGATTGATAGAACGAGAACTCAAAATCAAGACATGGCGGCTGGACTTATCCCGAGCATCATGCTTCAGCCGCCCAGCATCTTTGCATCAAGACATGGCAGCTGGACTTGTCCCGAGCATCATGCTTCAGCCGCCCAACATCTTTGCATCAAGACATGGCGGCTGGACTTGTCCCGAGCATCATGCTTCAGCCGCCCAGCATCTTTGCATCAAGACATGGCGGCTGGACTTATCCCAATCATCATGCTTCAGCCGCCCATCATCTTCTCATCAAGACTTGGCCGCTGGACTTATCCTGAGCATCATGCTTCAGCTGCCCATCATCTTTGCATCAAGACATGGCGGATGGACTTGTCTCGAGCATCATGCTTCAGCCCCCTAGCATCTTCTCATCAAGACATGGCGGCTGGACTTGTCATCATGCTTCAGCCGCCCAGCATCATTGCATGAAGACATGGCGGCTGGACTTGTTCCGAGCATCATGCTTCAGTCACCCAGCATCTTTACATCAAGACATGGCGGCTGGACTTATCCCGAGCATCATGCTTCAGCCGCCCATCATCTTCTCATCAAGACATGGCGGCTGGACTTGTCTCGAGCATCATGCTTCAGCCGCCCAGAATCTTTGCATCAAGACATGGCGGTTGGACTTGTTCCGAGCATCATGCTTCAGCCGCCCAGCATCTTTGCATCAAAGACATGGCGGCTGGACTTCTCCCGAGCATCATGCTTCAGCCGCCCATCATCTTCTCATCAAGACATGGCGGCTGGACTTATCCCGAGCATCATGCTTCAGCCGCCCACCATCTTTGCATCAAGACATGGCGGCTGGACTTGTCCCGAGCATCATGCTTCAGCCGCCCAGCATCTTCTCATCAAGACATGGCGGCTGGACTTATCCCGAGCATGCTTCAGCCGCCCATCATGCTTCAATCAGTGCATGGCGGCCGGACTTATCCCGAGAATGTCCAGCCGCCCATCATCCTTCCTTCGAGCATAATCCCGGGCTCGGATCGATCCAAGGCAAGGCGTCTGCACGTTCTGATCACGAGTTTTGGCCAGCCGCCCACGAACATTGGCCAGCCGCCAACGAGCTTTGGCCAGCCGCCCATGGACTTTGGTCAGCCGCCCATGCACACAAGGCAAGGAACGGGAGGCTGGACATCGACACGAATCGAGCGGCTGAAGAGAAAAAGCGGGCGGCTCGGTCTCAGAAGTCGTATAAATGTTCGGAACGCTGTTCACTCGGGAAAACCGTTAAAATATTGTTCACAAAATACTATTCATCCCGAGAAAAAGTTAACCGAAAAATCTATTTACGCTTAATCGAGATCCGGTTTACTATTCACGGTTTACTATTCACGGTTTACTATTCACGGTTTACTATTCACGGTTTACTATTCACGATTTACTATTCACGGTTTACTATTCACGGTTTACTGTTCATCGGGCACTATTCATCAAAATCGGGCCGGACCAGGATCAGACTATGTGACGGACTGCTGAAGATTTCGGGCCAGGAATCGGACCCAAAAGACTAGGTCGGCGGCTGAAAGGAAGGAACTTTGTCCCACATCGCCAAGAAAAAGTGTTAGTCTCCTAGATCTCCTTGTATAAATATAGACGCTTGTACTAGGTTGAGATTATCCCAAATCCGAGTATTAAGAGTTTTAGCAATATAAGACTTTTCAGCTTTTGCTAATTATTCTTGTACTTTCGGAAAAATATCAATAAAATATTCTTTTTGCATTTCCAGTCCTTTAGTTCTTTTAAAATAGAATTTTCGAGCCTCCATAAAATATAATTTTTGACAGTATGAGTTTCGGCTCTCACAGATGGTAGATCGGTAGATTTATTTTGTTTGCCGGTCGGTTTTACGAGGCTATGTCGTGACAGTAGATTTTTTCGCAGTGCTAGTAGGCTTATTAAAACTTTGGTAGACTTGTGTTCTGCGACAGTAGATTTAATGTCATCTTTACTATTTTCATTTCAAATTCTGGCTGGTAGATTTATTGTATTTAATGTGGTAGATTTATGGTAACTGGATAATGACTTAAACAATTTTTTATTATTTATTTTTGATGGACCAGCCAGCAATTTAATTTGGTTAGGAAACAGTAGATTTATTATGTACAGATAATGACGGTAGATTTATTTATAACCAACAATGATTCATCTAATTTTTTGAAGAAAATATTTCTAATTAGTACTTCGTTAACATTTAGTTATACATACACTATTTTTAAATTTGAGAAGAAAGCTAAACGGAAGAAATTAAAATGTTCTTCACTTATAGTAAGCATTCTTTTTTCAAAGTTTATGTCCTTCATTTCATTGTTTCTTTTTCTCTGAAATTCTGCAGTAATTTGATATGTTTCTTCACACAATCATATGGCTAATCAAGTGTTTTTTTTTTCCGACAAAACATTGAAATCATATTAAAACTTGAAAGAGTATACATAGTAATTACAGAGAATTTATAAGCCACAAAGGGAAATATGATGAACTGAAGCAAAAGGAAGAAAATTCAGATTGGTGAGAAGCTAATTGGTGAGCTGCTTCATTAGCCGAGCAATACACGAAGTTGAAAGTAATTGATTCAAAATCATTACTTAAAGAGTGTATATCTGAACATAATGCATGAATGCTCCAGTTGGAGGTCTGGCCAGTAATTGTGTGTATGAGTGATTGACAATCGCCTTCAAAAATAACGGAGGACAGACCCAGAGATCTCGCACAGAGGAGGCCAAGGTGCAGAGCTTTGGTTTCTGCTTCCAACGGAGATGAAGTCTTACCGAGAGGAGCAGAGACCCAAAAAAAACATGTACCGTCATGATTTCGAAAACATAGACCAGCAGACGCATCGAGGGTGTGTGAGTGAAAACTGGCATCAAAGTTGCATTTGATAGAACTGTTACAGGGACGTTGCCAAGAAGGGGATTGAAAGGAAGTTTGTGGGGCTTCATTGGCAGAGAATGGCTGAAGCGTTAACCAAAGTCGTACTTCAGACAGAGGCATATTGACATCCTTGGACGGATTGGGCAAATGATTGTTAAAAATGAGATTATTACGAGATTTCCAGATTCGCCATAGAATCCAAAAAGGAAGAATACGTTGCTTTGGAGTGAGAGATGGATGATGAGAAAGCAGGTCCTCCATATTAACATGTAAATCTAGGGACGGAGTTGTTAAAGTAGCATGAGGCAGAGCACATTCTTCCCAGACACGATGAGAAACCGGACATAAGAAAAGGAGATGGTTAATGCATTCATCAGCCTGACCGCAACGAGGGCAAAGTGATGATATAGGCATGCCTCTGGAAAGAAGACAAGTACGCGTCGCAAGAGCTTTAGAAAGAATCCGCCAGAGAAAGTGTTTTAATTTTGGCAGAATTGGCAGGTTCCAAATGAGAGATTTAAGTCGGGGATCACCGTGAGAAGGTTGGACTGAATTTATTCCTGGATCCAAGGAACGGGCTAAATGATATCCGGATCTAACCGTGTAGTTTCCATGATGGGTGAAGGACCAAAAGAGTGAATCCTGGGCGGACGATTGCGGAAGATGAATAGATCGTACTAAGTCCTGTTCATGTGGCTGGATAAAATTTTGAATAGCTGTTTCATTCCAGACTTTTACTGGACCTGCAGTACAATTAGGATCAGCAACAGTAAGGGGGTTTGGTGTTAAATCACCAGAAGCCGGGCACGGAGGAGTAGTAGGAAGCCAATTATCTGAGAAGACTCTGACGTTTGTACCAGAGCCAATGCTATAAGAGAGTCCGTGTTTGAGAAGATTGATGCCATGGAGCAGAGATTTCCAACCATATGACTGAAGACGTTGAGAGGAGGCTTCCAAGACAGAACTTTGACGATAATATCTGGCTTTAAATAGACGGGCAAGTAAGGTATGTGGGTGGGTAATGAGTCGCCAGGCCTGTTTAGCCAATAATGCATCATTAAACTTCTCTAGATCCTTAAAACCGAGGCCACCATTTTGTTTGGACTGTTGAAGCTTCGACCAGGCAACCCAGGGAATGCCTTTAGAAGCTCATGTTTTCTCCCACCATAACTGACGAAGTATAGAGGTGATATCATCTATTACTTGCTTAGGAAGTTTGAAACAGGACATGGAGTATACAGGCATGGAGATAGCGACAGACTTAAGCATAACTTCTTTACCCGCATGGGAAATAAACTTTGTTTTCCAAGACGATGTGCAGGCTTTGACTCTGTCAATAATTGCGTTAAACATATCAGTCTTTTTCCGGCCAAACTGTTCAGGTAAACCTAGGTATTTACCCCCACCCCCTTGATTCGGAATCCCCAGAATACGTTTTAGTCTCTCTTGAAGGTCACCGGGAATGCGAGAGCCAAAAGTAATAGTGGACTTCATCTGATTTATTTTTTGTCCAGAGCAACGTTCATAAAGGTCAAAGATAGATTTCAAAGCTCGACAATTCCGGTTATTCGCTTGGATAAAGAATAGCGAATCATCGGCAAATAGAAGATGGGAGATAGAAGGAACCCCATTACCAATTTTAATGCCTTTTAACCGACCTTTCGTAATGTTGGAGTCCATAAGATGGCTTAAGACATCAGCGCAGAGAATAAAGAGGTACGGGGAAAGAGGATCGCCTTGACGTAATCCGCGTTGAGGGATAATATGGCCATGGGGATGTCCATTCACAAGAACTTAGTATGAAACCGATGTCACGGACGACATAATCCAACCGATCCAAACATCACAAAACCCAAAAGCCCGAAGGGTTTGTTCCAGAAAAGACCATTCGACGCGGTCATAAGCTTTTGTGATATCTGTTTTAACCGCCATGTATGTTTGTGAGACTCGTTTGCGAGATTTCAAAGAATGCATCAGCTCGTTAGCAACTAAAACATTGTCAGAAGCCATTCTTCTCGGGATAAAAGCAGCCTGAGCTTCAGAGACAATGTTGTTTAAAAAGCCTTTGAGACGGTGAACCTAAGTTGCACTGAGACGGATACGGGGACAGAAACGGGGACGGGGGCGGGGACGGAAAACGGCAAAACTAAAAATTTAGAGATACGGGTACGGCAAATATACGTCTACTTATATATATATATGTATATATATATTTAAAATATACAGCAAATATATGTCTACTTAAATATATACATATATATATAGATTTAAAATATAAAAACTTCATACTATACGAACATTAAATCATAAACGAGAAAATGATTAAAAACATTGAAAACTTGTAAACATATAATATATATAGATAATAAAAACATACCTTCCACAAGTGATTTATGGAATTGCAGAGAATTAGATCAATTATAGAATCGACGATGATGCAAAAGCAAAGACTTCAAGACGTGAAGAGAGGGAAAGCAAACCCGTGAAGAGATGAAGGAATGAAAAGTTTGTTAATTGTGATAACTTAAAACTTAAACTCCTTATATTCCTATTTTTCATTGACTTTGGTTTTCTTTTCACAAACGGTTTGCCAATTGTGTAAAATAGAAAGTTTGTTTATGTGACAAAAAAAAGTAAAGAAAAGAAAAAAGGAAACGTTTCTATTTGCCGTTTCCGATAATTTGCACCGTCCTCTGAAACTTACCACTGTCTCCCATTTACCGAAACGTTGCGGAGACGTTTCCACGCCGTCCCGATGACGTCCCCGTCCCAGAAACGTTACGGGTACGTGAGACGGCACCAAACCGACGTCCCCGTGCTTCATAGCGGTGAACCAAAAGTTTTGAAATGATCTTATATATCACGTTTCATAACCCAATAAGACGGAAGTCTGATAGGGTCACGGGATAAAAAAATTTTGGTATCATACAAATGTTGGTGTTGTTTATAGTAGGTAGCATGACTCCTGTAGAGAAAAAATGTCGGACCTCTAAACAAACCCTAGGACCAATGATGTCCCAACACTCATGGTAGAACCTAGCTGTAAAACCATCAGGACCCGGACCTCGGTCAGCGCCAATGGAGCGAACCGCCTTATAAATTTCATCATCTGAGAATTCTTTGGTTAGAGTAGAATTCATTTCAGGGGAAACTCGAGGTACAAAGTCATTGAAAATTTTGTCACAAGTTGGGAGTCCGGAAGATGAATATAGGGACCGGAAGAAAGCCTCAGCGTGATTACCCACTTGACCGTCACCACGATACTCAATGTCATCAGAATCTCTAATAGATGAAATGTAGTTAGAAGCATAGCATTGTTTGGTGCAAGCATGATAGAATTTAGAGTTACGATCACCATCAATCATCCAAGAATTGCAGCTTTTTTGATGCCAATATGTCTCCTCCTCCTTATAAGCCAATCCAATCTGTTGTCTAAGGTAAGGAACTTCAGAGCGACGAGACGGAGTAGTCATGGCTGTGTCCAAATCAAGCTGTAATTCTGTTAGTCTCCTACGGGAGTTCATATTTGAAATAGAGCGACAGTGAGCAATTGACCGGCGGATTCACGAAGATGTTCTGTAATATGAGCGTCGGCAGAGAGATAGGGCGAGTTCCACCCACGATCAACAAAGGTCTTGAAATCGGGAAGGTCAAGTAAGCGCTTGTCAAAGCGAAACTGATGTCGACGAGGGGAAGACTGATACACAATTGAAGTAAGGACAGGACGGTGATCAGAACTGCAGTAGCCAAAGAAGTGAGATTCTGAAGCCGGAAAAGCTGCTAAAAATTCAGAGTTTACGGCAACTCTGTCGAGGCATTCTTCAATAGTGAGTGAATGTCTTTCACCAATCCACGAGAAACGATTGCCCGTATGACGAAGGTCAATTAAATCACATGAGGTGTAAACAGATTGTAACCCACGAAAAGACCACATACCCCGATCAGGCACACCTCGTTTTTCATTATTAGAAAGGATCTCATTAAAATCTCCTACTAAAGCCCAAGGTCTGGAACGTTGGATAGCTAAATCAATTAAGCGATCCCATAGTTGTTGACGATATTGTTGTGATGGGTGACCGTAAAGGCAGGACAAATTAAAGGACATTCCATTAAATGAAACTGAAACATCATGTAGACGTACATCTGCTGAAATGGGAGAAACCGAAACAGAGTGCTTCCATAAAAGAGACAAACCACCACTCCTACCAACAGGAGGGATACTAAGAACATGAGGAAAACCAAGTGAAACAGCAACACTCTTGATCATAGTGGGACTATTCATTGTTTCGACTAAGAAAACAATCTCAGAAGAGAACCGTCGGATTATTTCCTTTAGCCGTGGTATAGTGGAGTCACCTCCTAGTCCCTGGCAATTCCAAGAGAGGATCTTCATTGAAACTTTGGGGATACCGGGCCCCTCGCGCCTCTGTCTATTAGTTGTGTGGCCGTGCAGGATGCCTGAGATTCAACAGAACGATCACATTTTCGAGCAGGGCAAGGGTCGTCAGAGTATTCCTCCACAGTAAAGGAGATGACGAGTCCCAGAGAAGCTGAACGTTTGCGCTTGAGATCAAGAGCAAAAACATCAGAAGGGTAAGCCGGATCATAAGCAATGTCTTTTCCTTTGAGGAGACGTGACTCATGATCGCCAAAGGTTGATGACATCGGGGAAAGGATTAGAGCGTGGTCAGAAGCATGAAGCATTTCGTCATCAGAAGTAGGGAGAGCAGAGGGTAACGGCGGCAGAGATGTGACGTTCCTGGAGGAAGAACCAAATTCCTGAATAATCTCAGGAGGCGGAGTAGGTGGGGGGTCTTGCGCAGGAGGATCTTCAGCATCTGGTCCATCATCAAAGCCATCGTCATCATCATCAAGACGAAGCGGACAATCCTTCTTCTCATGTGATAGAAGTCCACAACGTTGACAGAACTTTCTTAGGCGTTCAAATTTGAAACAGATGAGAGTGTTTTCACCAGTTGTGAATTGGAAAATCCTCTGGAAACGAAGCGGATTGTCCACATTACAGAGAAGTTGCACTCGAACGAAATCCACACGGGTGGAAGTATCATCGAAATCCATGTCGAAAACCGGAGCAAATTGACCTGCTATGAAGTCGATAGTATCACGTGAAAGATATTGAAGAGGAATACCACCTGATTTGTACCCAGAAAGGAATGATCTTGGTGGCCTCAGATGAGAGATTTGGATACCAACGCGCCACAGTAATCATCCATTCCGCAAAAGACCATGGAGCCCGGCGAATCACCAGATTCATTGCTTCTTAAGAGGCGAAGAGGAATTGGACATGATGGGGCGCAATGATTCGTCCAGTCACAGAACCGTTAAGTCCCCATAGACGGGGAAGTTGGGTTTTCATTACCCGCAAATTCTGTTTCACTGGATTCACCGGAACCACCACAACAGAGAAACGGTTGGAAGAGGCAGCATTGGACACAACGGTTGGTGGAAGGACCACCGGAGCGTCAGAAATCCCTAAGTTAATGTTTTGCATTTGGTTACGAATTCGGTCTGACATGTTTGAAAATGTGGGAAAGGGAACAACAACGGTGTCAGAGAAGCTTAAAAAGACCGGCCATGGTGGTTTATTTCTTGACAGTTGAGAACGGAAGTCCCCCAAATTAGGGGTAAAGTAACCCTGAACATCAGGGTAAAGGCAACCACAAGACCAATAGGACTGGGAAGGAAGGCCGACACAAAACCGCCTGAGAAAAGGAGGAAAGATCGGAGAAAAACTCGAAGGAAAAGAAAGAAAACCGGAAATCGCCATCGAGAGAGAAGTAGCTAATCAAGTGCTTAAGGCTATGTAAGATTACGTAAATAAAGGTTTGGATTCACAAGCAAAAAAGTAACAAAATAGATTGATGAAAGAACCAAGCTACATTATTCTCCCGACAATATCGAAAAGACAATTGAGTTTCCACAATTGAAAAAACACTTAGTCCTGAAGCTGTAAATTGCTCAAAATCTGCTAACAAATAAATGACACAAGAGAAGAAAGCAGGGTGATTGTAGAGGATCAAACAAGTAATCGTAAGGTTAAACTCAGCAGCAAGAGCAAGAGACAGGAGCCAAGAGTCGTCTCTCTCATGGTCTTCTTCAAGTAACCACGCTGGTGCTATTGCGGACATGCTCACTACCTCCATAGCAGCAGATGAGGATACACCTTTACCTTCAGGCGCAGCAGAAGAAACAGTCAACTGTAACGTTCATCTTATATGCATAAATAACGGCCACATGTATGTAAATTTAATGTAAGTCTACGTGAACAATTGCATGAAGTCTACGTGAACAATTGCATGAATAATGGCCACAGCGTATTACCTTATGTAAGTCTACGTGAGCAATTGCATGAAGTTTCCTCATACTGACCGAGAACAGAAGATACACAGGACACTCTTGGGCTTCATAATATGCAGCATTCAACTTCTTGTTGCCAGTGAATCATTATAAAAGATAAATCAGTATACAAGTAAAAGCATTTAATTAAGACTGCAATGGAGTTGTTATATCGTCTCATTCACATCAGTTTTTGTAATCTTGACTCGAGTATATTCTGTGAATGGCGAAGAAGAGAAGTCAACCATTTCTGGTCAATAGTTCATACTGAATAGTTAACTCAAGAGTTCAATTTTCTAGTCCATAAACATGGTAGTTGGATAATCGCAGACATGTGTAAACTGAAGAATGGTGCAGCAAACTAAACCTACGAAAATGGTTAAAGGGACTTTCATTATGTGTTAAATAATGTTCAGCAAGTTTACTTACCAATATGGCTTCCATCTCTTCGTTTAAAATTGGGGTGCGCTTTGGCTGCTATGACGCCTTCCCGCCTATAGTCTTTGGCATGTTCAGATTGGAGAAGAAAAAGGTGTCAGCTTCATTTTCCACCTGCTTCGTGACCTCTGTAATGGCAAAAGGTAAGAACTTTTAATACCCCCATGTCAAGCTTAAACAAAAGAACAACGATTGGAAGTTGATAAAAGAATGAAAAGAAATCTGTGTGAAAAGATAACTTATATTAGCTTACGAGGCAGACAAGATTCAATTCAAATGCTAAACAAATCTGTGTGCAAACTATATTCTTCCCCGCAAGAAAAGAACCAAGCAAGTGATTGTTTAAGAGATACCACATAGCTTTATGATGAACGAGGAATCAGTTTTCTTTCTTCAATACAATCCTATAACAAATCTAAGAATCCCGGAAAGCTTTATAAATATATAAATGCAAATCAATGGATCCTTCGTTTATTTTCGCTGAACGAAACAAATCAGAGAAGATAAAATCAAGGACAAATGAAGCGAGAGTTTGTATTTGTTAGGATGTTCTTCACGAGTCGAAGAAGTATATATCCGCCCACCTTTCCACAACTCTTTCGCAATTACCAAAATCAAGCTTCGTAAAGAAGGCAACAACTGCCAGTAAAAAAAGCATCATGAACAAGTTTTATGAGGTGGGAATAAAATCGAATCTCCACAAACATGAGCCGAGAAGTATTAACCCCACCAGAGCCAGCTTCAAAATAGGATTCATTTGCATTATGCCCCGCTTCCAAACGCTACTAATGATTAGCAAAACGAGGAAACGAATCAACAAAATACAAATGTGCCTTTTTGAAAGAAAAAAAAAAGAAGAAAAAATCACCGCTGTGGAAAATGAATTCAGTACTGAAGAGAAAGAAGCGATATTCAATTTCCGAAACAAGCAAAACCCAGAAAGGGAGAACGATTGCGAGTTTGTATATATAACAAACAAACCGAAGGAGACAGAGGGAAGAGGCATAAGGGGACCCAGAAAATCGAAGAATTGAATATGAAAGGAACAAAGGAACATGAGAGAGAAGAGACGCCTACGTGTATGGGGGAATCGAGATCTCGTGCTCATTAACTCCCTCGATCGCTAAAGACATCATTGAAGAGATCGTCACCATCGCGACTCAGATCGTCAAATGCAGTCGACGGATTGCACTTCTTCTTTGCTGGAGAAGATGAAGCGTTGGCAAAGCTGTAGGATGACGCGGAACTGCTAAAATCAGCGGCTGAGCGGCGGGGAGAGGAGGAGAAGTAAGATTCGCGTAGTTCGTTCTAGTAGCAGCCGAAGATTAGGTCGGAGATTAGGGTTTGGGTAAAATCTGAAAATGAAATGATTTTATCAAACTAAAACGAAAAACAAACATTTAATTCTTTAAAATGTTATAATTTTTTTTTTTTTCAATGGCATTTTGGTAGTAAAAACGAAAACCCAGATTTTATATGTCTTTTACCTTTTTTCTTTGTCGATAGTGTAAAGCACTATTCTAATAATTAGGGTCCAAAACAGCACTATTCTACTAACTATCTCTAGTTTCAAACCGCAATTTTCATTTTAAGAATGCTCTAAAGTCCACACACAGGCAACCACATGCTTCACGACCACCTTGTCTTCTCAATCTATTGCACCTAACAACTCTGAAAAATCTTTGAAATTAAATGAATGGGTCCTTTTATCTTTTTTCTTTTTTCTTCGAGAGACTGTGTCATTCATGTTTATAGTTAATCTGTTTTCCTTAAATTCACCATTTAACTTTTGTTTTGTTGAATATATTTAGTATGTAAGAGCTACTATATATTTTGTTATTATGTACGTTCTTAGCATTTTAGTGTTAAGTCGCATATGCTGTCATGATTTATGATCCTTACAAGGTGATAAGGATCCAAGCAGATGTTTCTTGAAAGTGTGGAATAATATAGATGGAAAAGCAAATTAAAACAGTCGAGAGAAGAAAAATTAATAAACGCACATGCTTCATTATTTAGATGATATGATATAATAGAAGGCATACACAGTCGAGGATCGACAACCTTCCACAATATACATACATAAACCAGCAGCAAACTTGATACTTCCAATACAAACACGAGAGTCTAGCATTTATTCCACATACACGACGATATTAAAACAAACAACACTTATTTTTGATATCTTTTTGGATATGCTTGTTTAGGCACTTTTAACTGCTGCAAGAGAGCCCTTGTTGCATATAATCGAACATGCCTTGGTGCATTGTTCAACCCCTCCATTCACAATTTCATTTGTGTCTATAGTCACAGAAACAAAACTCAAATATATTAGTTCTCTTGTCTATTTATTATGAACAAAGGTGATAAATAGTGGAGCTTAAGAAGTTTTCTTTACCAGAGTTCTGGAGAGTGGTCATGGCACCGCACACAGAGAATGTACAACCCAACTTACAGTACTCATTGACAGCATCACCCTGAGCTATAGAAAAAAAAAAAACCTCTCCGTCGGTATTAACATAATAGATCACATTTAATACACCAATATTTAATTAAAATTCTTACCATAGTTTTCTTTATAGGGATATCCCGGAGGGCAACTATTCTCTGAAACCTGTTTGCATCCACTAAGTTTTAAACAAACTGATCTGGGGGCTCCCGGAAGTCTGCATGCATTATAGAGATTTATGGCTTTCACGCTCGGACAGCAGACCTTTGATTCTACTTGACTTTGCGCAATGACGAGAGTCATTATGAGCACACTTATAACCACACTTCTACCTTCCATCTTTGCTTGATTCTTGTTTTGATCACTAATATTTTACGTAGAGGAAACAGTACTTATTTATCAAGATATGTATCGATGAAATGGTAATGAAACTAGTCTTACTTAAATAGTAGTTGTTCTACGATTTCCAACAGCAATATTTATTTCTAGAATGCTCTAGAGTCTACACACATGCATGCTTCACGACCACCTTGTCTTTTCAAACTAATTATTACACCTAACATGTCAGAAGCAATCTATCAAATTAAATGATTAGGTCCGTAATTTTATATAGAAATTCTATCACTCATGTTAATATAGTTATTAATCTGCTTTGTTAAATACACTATTCAAAAATTCTTTTAGTCAGTATATTTGGTATGCTCGAAGAAATTATTTTGTGCAGTTGCAACAATTTGGAGTACTGAGACTTTTATTTTGTCATTTGGCCCTGAGAATGGCGATTTCCGTAAACCCAAAGAAAATATCGGTTTTGGATTGGTTCACTTCGTCAACTATAGTAGAATTTGATGCGTCAATTTTGTACGTTAATCACTCTCGTTAATGTCTCCTATCACCATATATATGGCTGAATGTTGGCATTGTACATATGTTCTGCTGATTTACAGAGTCTTCATCTATTTTATATGAAGATTTTTGTAAACATGAGGTGCTCTCGCGTTTCATATCTGCGATTGTGGGACTATTTTAAATGACAATAATAGACTCTGTGGCTACAAGACTTAAGTTTCCACAGGAAATACTGATTACGGTAACACAAGCGCTGCCTCTATTCCTAAAGCTCTTGATGAGGCGATGAGAACCGAGAAAGTTAAACCGGGACATACCATAGCCGCTTCCGGTTTTGGAGCCGGTTTAACTTGGGGTTCAGCAATTATCCGTGTTGTCCGATATTCAGAATATTTTCTGTATATCTTGCACATCTTAACATTAATTATGTGTTGTATCTTTGTAGATATGAGTGAGCTGTTTCGTATATACGATAGTTAAGACTATAGATATCATAGATTTTGCAGGCTTTGTATAAAAGGATGTAAGTAACGAAGGGAATAAACAACACGAAATTTCAGTAGCTTGTGGTGTTTTACATGGTATCAGAGCCTTGTTAAAACTCGATCTGAAAACACACAATGACTACTGAGCCAAAGAACGTTGCATCAATCTACCGATTGGCAAAGAATGAAAATCCGGGTGCTATCATCGCTCAAGTCCAGTTCAATGGAGAGAACTTTGACGAGTGGGCACAGGCTGTGAGATCTGCGTTACGCGTGAAGAAGAAGTTTGGATTCGTCGAAGGAATCGTTTCCAAACCGATGACGGATGCACCTGAATATGAAGATTGGGTGTCCGTAAACTCGATGGTTTCTCTGTGGATCCTAAACACAGTGGAGCCAAAGGTTCGAAGGACTTTGGTGAACAAAGAAGATCCAAAGGAGCTGTGGAATGAAATCAAAGATCGTTTCTCTGAGGGAAATGGTCCAAGATTCCAGGAGATTAAGGCGGAGCTTGCAAACTGTCGCCAAGGCAATATGAGTGTGATTGACTACTATGGAAAATTGCAGATCTTGTGGGAGGATTTGCAAAACTATGACAAGTTGGTGGTGTGTGAGTGCAGTGGTTGCTCATGCGACTTGAATTTGCAACTCGAGAAGAAAAGGGAGGACGATCGTATCCACCAATTTCTTCTAGGCTTAGATAACAATGTGTTTGGTTCTGTTCGTGCTTCCATAATCAGCACCGAGCCAATGCCAAACATGAATCAAGTCTACAATAAGGTGAAATCCATTGAGAGGATTAACACCGTGATGAGAGGAAGAGAGACAGAAGGAGGACAAGTGGCTTTTGTAGCTCGAACCAGTGGTGCAGTAACTGCAAGAGAAGATAAAAGCAAGCTGTTCTGCTCAAGTTGCAAAAAGACAGGACACACGACGGAGACGTGTTTCCAAATCATAGGATATCCGACATGGTGGGGAGAGAAAACCAATGACGGAAGTCGAGGTGAAAGAGGTCGTGGCGGAGGCAGAGGAGGTGGTCGTGGTCGCGGTAACCTTCGAGAAAACGCTGTATCTGTCCGTACCTCAGAAGTAGGTGAATCAAGCAAGGAGGCCGAGAAGAATGGCTATGTAGGCTTGAACAATGAGCAGTGGACAACTCTTATCAAGCTGTTGGACGAAAAGCAAGGAACTTCTTCTCGTCTCAGTGGTAAGTCTGTTTCATTGGATTGGGTACTTGATTCAGGAGCTTCTAACCATATGACTGGTTATGAAGAATTGATTGGTGACTCGAAATACATTTTGCCATGTTCTGTTGGTTTGCCGAATGGTTCTAGTAGTGTGGCAAGAAAGAAAGGAACTGTTACCTTTGATGATGGGTTTAAGCTTACGAACGTGCTGTTTGTGCCAGATTTGAAATGTCATTTGATTTCTGTTTCTCAACTCATTGCTGAGTCAGATCTTGTGATGCAAATTGCTAATAAGGGATGTGTGATTCAGGACCGTTTAACGAGGAACCTGACTGGAGCGGGTGAGCTTAGAGACGGACTGTATTTCTTTCGGCGCGTAACTGAATTTTCTGCTTTGCGTATGAATAAGGATGGAGCTGAAGATGTTTGGCATCAAAGGCTAGGACATCTGTCAAATTCTGTTTTTGATTTGCTTCCTACTGTTGGTAGTAGAACTTTGGATTTTTCGACATGTGACACTTGTTTAAAAGCTAAACAGTGTCGTGATGTATTCATTTCAAGTGATAATAAAAGCGCCGAGGTTTTTGAGATGATTCATTGTGATTTGTGGGGACCTTATTGAAAGCCTACTCTGTGCAACTCCTACTACTTTCTGACAATCGTGGATGATAAATCAAGAGCAGTTTGGGTTTATTTGCTTCGTGACAAAACTCAAGTTGGACAGAACTTGAGATTGTTCATGACAATGGTTCAAAGGCAGTATGGGAAACAAGTCAAAATTGTGAGAAGCGATAATGGTACTGAGTTCACGTGTCTCACTTCTGAGTTTCGAGAACAAGGAATTCAACATCAAACCTCCTGTGTGGGAACGCCACAGCAGAACGGAAGAGTGGAGAGAAAGCATCGTCACATATTAAATGTAGCAAGAGCGTTGCTTTTCCAATCTTCGTTGTCAACCAAATTCTGGGGAGAGAGTGTGTTGACAGCAACATATTTGATTAATAGGACACCGAGTCGGTTGTTGGGAGGGAAAACACCGTATGAGATTATACATGGTGCAGCTCCAAAGTATGATAACCTTAGAGTGTTTGGGTGTTTGGCTTACGCTCATAATCAGAGAAGAGGTGGAGATAAGTTTGAAACGAGGAGTAGAAAATGTCTCTTCCTTGGATATCCTTTTGGCAAAAAGGGATGGAGTCTTTATGATTTGGACAGTGCTGAAGTGTTTGTGTCACGAGACGTTGTCTTCGTTGAAAATACTTTTCCACTCTCGGCCGGGACTGGAGAAGAAACTGTTCGTAGCCTGATGCAAGAAGTATCTGAGTTTGGTGTTTTGTTAGAAGAAGAAGAAGAAGAACACCATGAGATTGTGGAACCAAGGACAGAACCTGCAGCCGCTGTGATTGCAGAAACTGAACCTGCAGTTTTGTCTACTGCAACCGAACCTGCAATTCTTCCTGCTGCAACTGCAACAGAAACAATTGTGTCTCCCGAAACAGAACCTGTGATTATTCCTGCTGCAACTGAAACAGAGACAGCTGTGACTTTGGAAGGTGTGATGACTGAAGAAACTGTCCCTGCTGCAGCAATAGAAACAGAAAATCTTGGCCGTGGAAAGAGATCAAAGAACGTACCTGCAAAACTACGGGATTACGTTTTGTGTACTCTGGCAGAAGTTGATGTCAACTGTGATGAAGATAATGGGTATTCAATTATGAAGTTCATTGACAGCAGCAAATTTTCTGCTAAACACAAGGCGTTTCTTGCAGAAATCACTAAAGGGATTGAACCAAAACACTTTCGTGATGCTGTTGCAATCAAGGAATGGTGTGAAGCTATGCAGAAAGAAATTGCTGCACTTGAACTTAATGGGACGTGGGAAGTAACAGAGCTCCCACCTGGAAAGAAAGCTTTAGGCTGTATGTGGATATACAGAATCAAATATCGATCTGATGGCGAAATCGAGCGATTTAAAGCGAGATTGGTGGTACTTGGTAACAAACAGAAAGAAGGTATTGATTATGATGAGACTTTTGCACCTGTTATAAAGATGAGTACAGTGCGTTTGTTTTTAAGTGTTGGAGCAGCTAGAGATTGGGAATTCCACCAAATGGACGTACATAATGCGTTCTTGCACGGAGATTTGGAAGAAGAAGTATATATGACAATGCCTCCGGGTTTTCGCACCAACGAACCGGGCAAGGTATGTCGTTTAAAGAAATCTCTTTATGGACTAAAGCAAGCACCAAGGTGTTGGTTTGCTAAGCTACGTTCAGCTCTCCTGGGTTATGGTTTCTCACAGTCTTATCGTGATTATTCTCTGTTCTCTCTGCGCAAAGGAAAGTCAGAAATTTATGTCTTGGTGTATGTAGACGATTTGATTGTGGGTGGTAATGATGCCAAGTTAATCGCAGAGTTTAAAGATTATTTGGGGACATGTTTTCACATGAAAGATCTTGGAGTGTTAAAATATTTTTTGGGCATTGAAGTGGCACGACGACGAGAAGGTCTGTTCCTGTGTCAGAGAAAATATATTCTGGACATTGTAAGTGAAGTGGGGCTGTTAGGAGGAAAACCAGCTGCATCACCTATGGAGCAGCAGCATCGTTTGTTGCACGCTGATGGACCGTTGTTAAAGGATGCAACACGTTACCGGAGATTAGTGGGAAGACTGATTTACTTGCTTGCAACTCGACCGGACCTAGCATATTCAGTCCACGTTCTGTCTCAGTTCATGCAACAACCACGTGAAGAACACTGGCACGCAGCTTTACGTGTCGTTCATTTTCTGAAGAATACGGCAGGTCAGGGAATTTTTCTTAAGTCTGATTGTGACTTGAAGTTACATGGATGGAGTGATTCAGACTGGGGTGGGTGCCCAAAAACGAGACGATCAATCACTGGATGGTTTGTTACTCTTGGTGAGTCTCCAGTGTCTTGGAAAACGAAGAAGCAGGATGTGGTGTCACGATCCTCAGCTGAGGCAGAATATCGAAGTATGGCCTTAACCACAGGCGAACTCATTTGGTTACGGGGTCTACTTGGTGAATTTGGTGTATCTTGTGATCAAGCTATGGACCTGCATTGTGATAATCAATCGGCAATTCACATTGCTGCTAATCCTGTGTTCCATGAACGAACAAAACAGGTTGAAATAGACTGTCATACGGTCCGGGATGCAGTCCAAGATGGGACCATACGAACAAGGAAGGTCAGTACTCATGATCAACTAGCCGACGTGTTTACGAAAGCTTTGGGGAGACGTGAGTTTCAGGCTATAGTGGTCAAGCTCGGCATTTGTAATCCATATGCTCCAGCTTGAGGGGGGGTGTTGTCCGATATTCAGAATATTTTCTGTATATCTTGCACATCTTAACATTAATTATGTGTTGTATCTTTGTAGATATGAGTGAGCTGTTTCGTATATACGATAGTTAAGACTATAGATATCATAGATTTTGCAGGCTTTGTATAAAAGAATGTAAGTAACGAAGGGAATAAACAACACGAAATTTCAGTAGTTTGTGGTGTTTTACAATCCGGTGAAGATGAATGGGGGCTGTATACGTTCGACATATGTAAGTTTACTTCAAAGCCAATTTTTTTTCTCACTCTTCCACAGTAGAGGAAGCACTAGAAATTGGTTCAACCGGCCTGATTTAGTCCGGTTAAACTGGGAGTAAAGGGCATTTTGTTTGATTAAATTATTTTTTTATTTCTTAATTGTTGTTAGTTTGCTCAAGAGATGCATGCCAGTGTCCAAGAGAGATTTGACGAAGAAATCCAGTAAATGTCTCCTATCACCATTGTATACCAACAGTATAAGTTCATTTAATTAATCACCAATAAATTAAAAAAAAAGAGAGTAAATCCAGTAATAGTTGTAAACGAAATAAAACCAGTAGACGTGGTCTTTTTTGTTTTTCTATGTCATGAGAATCTCAAGGCTTTTAAACAGACAAGTAGTTTGAATTGAGGATCAATAAAGATAACATGTTACGAAAACATTAACAAAATGGATAATCAAGGCAAAACTAATGAAGAGCAGTCTCAAAGACAAAACGATTCTATGAAAACCCAATTCCTAAATCGGTCAAACTGAATTGAAAACCCTAGGACTATAAACGAATCATGACTTGGATTGCTAATCATAAAAAAAAAAAGAGGTGGTAAGGACAACAAATTAACGAAAACTGATTAGTGAGTAACATGCAACATAATAGATTTCTTTGTTGCTTTTTAACCGACTCTTAGCCGAAACATATATATTTTTTTTATTGTTTTGGTAATTTAATTTTTAATAATAAAAAGTGAATCAAAGGCAATGGACTGAGTTGGGCAGTGCTTGCTATAATCCATATCTTCTTGTTTGTTTTATCAGGTTTAATTAGTACCTTCCATTTATTTAATCTCTAATTTTGTTTTTGTACGGCACTCTCGTGATGATCACAGTAAGTAGAAACGTCGAAGTAAAAATTATTTTTTTGTTAGTGAATTGACTCTAAACTTATACAGTAAGAGAAACAAAAAGTAGAAGAAAGACAAATATTCTAAAGGAAACAGTGAAAGCAAAGAGACTGGTATTAACTAGAGAAACTCAACCCAATAAGCAAAAGAAAATTAATGATGCTTGAGCAGTTGATCCGGATGCTTAGTGAGGAGGCCAGATAGTGCGGAACCACCTTACGAAACGATCGTTTGGTGAAAACTTGGGAACATCGGGTACAGCTGGTGCGACCACGACTCGGAGCTTAAGCCCAGCCTCGCAGTGACCCGTCTCTGAGCTTATGAAATAGTGGACTCCTGGTTCGGTGAGCATGACTAGATCGTCTCCTGTCTTGTGCACGGCTATAGGAGAGGTTGGGTCGCAGAATTTGAACTCAAGATCGCCGCTGATTTCTAAAACATCCTTGACTTTGTTTCCTTGTTCGAAAAGTAGATTGTCTCCAACATGAAACTGTTTCTCCTCACTCCACTTGTAATAGAAGTCACTGTCATAAACCCTCCATCCTTTGGAGTCTCCGACCTTGTAGATCTTTCCAAGAGGTAGGATCTTGCTCGGTGGTGGTGGAGGAACCGGACGTGACGGGTCATGGATGACAAGAACAACGAGTCTCTGTCCCGATGAACACTGAGAATGATTTGAGCTGATGAAGTAGTACGAACCTGGTTCCTTAAGGGTTACGGCATCGCGTCCTGTCTTGTAGACGGCTTTTGGAGAAGAGGAGTCGCAGAATTGGTATTCTAAGGCGCCTGAGACTTGAGTCACGTCGTTGAAGTTGCGGTCGTAGTCGAAGACCAGAGAATCTCCTACGTGGAACTCCTTACGATCGGCCCAAGAATAATACGTGTCGTCCTTCGCTGTCCATCCATCGGAATCTCCCACTGTGTAGATTGTTGCCGAGCAGAGTACCGTGAAGCATGTTATCACGATCACGAAGCCTAAGATCATGGTGTTCATCTTCTTCACTCTTGTTGTTGCCATGATGCGAAGAGAGATGATCAAATTCAGAAAACAAGAAGAAAGATGATATCTGATCGAGGGAGATAAACGAGTATTGGAGCTGGGATGCTAATGAATTTGTTATTTGGGAAACAAAAGAAAACCCTACATCGCTATATATAATGCTTTATTTACTATCCCTAATCTTTGCATCTTTAAGATTTCTTTTTGTATATTTTCTTTTTTAGTTTCAGATTAAACAGAAACGTAATCACTTTACGAAAATATTATTTATGTTTCCTTCTTTTTTACTTTAGTTCGTAGTTTTATTTTAGTTGTTGTCATGATTCGTTGGTTTATACCAAAAACAAGAAAGATGATTAAATTGGATTTCATTTTCTTTATTTCCATTTTTTAGGATTAAAATTCAGTTAAACCATTTTTTTTTCCAATTTCCCCATCTTTATTTACCATCCCTAATCTTTGCATCTTTAGAGTTTCCCTTTTTTATATTTCCTTTTTGTTTCAGATTAAAAAAAAAAAAGCACTTTAATTAGTTTCTTATCCGGTAATAATTTCATATAACAATTTGTTTCTATTTTGGAGTCAACTGAGTCAACTATATCACTAATTTTGTTACCATTTTAAACATGGGAGTAATTTATTTATCTTATTAATAACTTTTATTTAATTTATTTATGTTTCCTGTTTTCAATTATTTTCAAAATTTTCAGTTTTATTCATCCAATTGAAAGTCTTTATATTCAGTTATTGATTTCATAATCAGATAACTAGTTTCTTTATTTTGGAAAACCAAATCTATTTTTAATTTTGTTATCGTTTTTAACATTAAAGTAATTTATTTCTCTTTTTGAGATTAATAAATTAAGTTTGCAGTAAAATACAAATAAAGAAATTTTGATGATAAGGAGCACTCTATAAAAAATGAAAACATGGAAATATTTCGCAAGAGAATATTAAACAAAAGGGAATAATCATTAAAAATCTGGTAACTCAAATTAGCAAAAGAGGTGGAGAATGGAGTGTAACATCGTTTTTGGTTCTTCTTCAAAAAAAAAAAAAAAAATTGGTTAAGGCAGTGCTCAAATTCATCTCCAAGATGCAGAGAGTCGGTAGGGCGAGAAGGTTAGCAACTTCTCTATACATTCACTAGGGTGAGATGTCTGAGAAGCATATAAGTAGAGATGAGAATAAACGAAAAATCGAGCGATGACTTACAGAAAAAAAAATTGGAAAATTAAGTCAACCGAAAAATATGTAAAAGAAAACACTGAATTTTATGGACTGAGTTGGTGTGTTTTAAAATCATATCATGGCTGTAAAAAAAAAAATCATATCATTCAAGGTAAGTACACACGTTGAAGTGAATTTTTCTTCTTTATTGAAGGAGATTCTCTCCAACAGGAAACTGTTTCTCCCCACTCCACTTGTAATAGAAGTCACTGTCATAAACCCTCCATCCTTTGGAGTCTCCGACCTTGTAGATCTTTCCAAGATCAATATGGAAGATGAAAAATAACAAGTTTATATATTTTTAAGTATAAGTATATTAGGTTATATTGGGAAAATCGTCGGTTAACTTCTATTTTTTTCACGGCCTTCAATATATTAACACAAAATTTTCTTACGTAATAATGTGCAATTTTTGAAGTTTTCTATATTAATAAATATTCTTGATTTGAAATCAATAAATCAAGTTTGCTTTTTAAAAACAAAGAGAGCAATGTGATGGTAAGGAATACTCTATTAAAGAATGGAAAACAAGAGAATATTTCCCAAACAAAATATGAAACAATAGGAAATAATTTCCGAGAATCCAGAAACTCAAATGAGCAAAAAAGGTGGAGAAAGGGGTGCAACAAAATTTTTGGTCGTGGCAATGCTCAAGCTTCATCTCCTAGATGCAAGATGGAAGGAGTTAAAAGGCTGAAATCAGAGAGAAACGTCTAATCATATATAGGCATATGGATTATACTTGGATGTAGAGAGTTGTAAGGGTGAGAAGATTAGCAACTTCTTTATAGATTCAGGAGGGCGAGATATTTAAGAAGCATATAAAAAGAAACGAGAATAGTTTTAAGAAAGCAAAAATTGTTTGGCTTGATGTTTGCAGACTAAAGGAAGAGGGAGGGCTGGGACTGCGTAAGTTGAAGGACATCAACAAACTTACACTACAAGAAAACATATACACTTCCCACCGATTTTCCCACAGAAATTTAAGTGGAAAATATAAACCACAATTTTCCCACCAATTACTCATAAAATAAAACGATTGTGGAAAATCGGTGGAGATTTTTCCACAAAAAAAAAAGGGTATTCTGTTGGAAAATTCGGTGGGAAATCTGTCCGGATATCTCGACCGCCCAATTCGGTGGGAAAACTGAATGCAATTTCCGACTGATTTTCCACCAAAAACATATCAGTCGAAAATCGGTGACAAAATTGTGGAAAAAATATTACCATTGTGGCAGTAGAGAATCTGTGGGAAATTTTCCCACTGACTTCCTACCAAATATTTTAAACGGCTACATAACGTCCACAATTGTGGAAAATCGGTGGAAAATTTCCCACAAAAATAACAATGGGTTTTATGTTGGAAAATTCAGTAGGAAATCTGTGCAGAGATCACGACCGACAAAGTCGGTGGGAAAACTGAATGTAATTTCTGACAGATTTCCCACCATAAAAATATCAGATTGAAATCGGTGACAAAATTGTGGAAAAAATTTTACCGTTGTGGCTGTAGAAAATCTATGGGAAATTTTCCCACCGACTTCCTACCAAAATTTTTAAACGGCTACATAACGACCCTATTTTGAAACGACTATAATATCAGTGGGAAAACGGTGAGAAATCTGTGTACAATTTTCCGTGCAATTTCTATATAAGATAGTCATGTCTTCACATATTTTACCACATTATATATTCAATAAAAAAAAACGTCTTCCTTTTTTTTTTTAATATTCAATGTCTTCAAGAGATAATAATTTTAGAGCCTGAATTTACAAATTTGAATTGTCTTGAATATCAAGTTAAAAACTCCACAATTACTTTACATTACATAAACACGAGATCCATCAAACTCTCCAACTTATTAAATTTTTGTTTTTACATTCAAACTAGTAAATTAATTTTCTGATATCATATTAAAATTGTTATAAAAATTTTATACAACCAACGGCCGTAAGACAATTTTTTTTTAAAAAAAAGTAAAAACAATAACGGCTAATAAACAGCTAATGTACAGTATTTTCTAATCTATAAATACACTTATCTTTCATTCATTCACTTCACTCAATGATTTCATCTCTTCTCATATATTTTTCAAATAACTTTCTTTAGATTTCATTTTGTAAGAAAGATGATTAGATTACTTTTGATTTTATGTTCTGTTGTAATTTTTTCTTCGATTTATGGTCTCTTCGTAGGAGAATTTACTCCGGCAGAGTTTACCATAAATGTTGGATTACTTTTTTATGCATTGTTTTTCCTTGTAATCGCTTGTATTATCCATGTAAACATCTCATCTTAAATATAAAATAATATTACAGTAATAATAAAATTTCGAGTAATTGTCATTTTATGCATTGTTTATAGATTAATTTTTTTGTTTTTATAGACTAGTATTAGTTAGTAATGTTTTTTTAGACTAATATTAGGAACATTAATGTTTTATTGGTTTTTTAATTTGGGCTTAGTTAGATATATTGGGCTTGGTCACTTAAGTTTAACCTAAAACCCTGATTTCATTATTTAGAGTGAGTCTAAACTCACGCCACCAACTCCCTCTCTTCATCGCCGATTTGGACGGCTTCTCTCTTCACGAGTTCTTCACGGAGTCTTCTTCGCCGACTCTTCTTCTCCAGTCTTCTTCGCTGAGTCTTCTTCGCCTACACTCGCCGTAGATTTTCAGGTGCTTTTTTTTATTATCTGTTTATGGTCTCGGTTGAAATATATGGGTTTGATTTCAATGCCGTTTTTGTTTAGTGTTGAAGTGACTCTAGTGGTAAATGTTTTATTGCTTCCATATTTGTTAATTGTTCGTCTAAGTTTTGTTTTATATTTTTTTGTTTGTTGGTCACTTGTTTTCTTTGTCGTCTGGGGTTAATACAAGAATTGTTGTCGGACATTTTTCATTGCTTCAATGTGATTTAAGTGCAAATCTTACTAAAATGTATGTACGAGTTCTTCCCTTTCAGATATGTGATCATCTCCTGTTTCCAATCTGGAACTTCATCTCATTATCATAAACCAGTCACGACCATCTCTCTCTAAAATTTTTCTTGGATTCCTTTTGTCTTGGATTCAAACCACTTGCTTCAAACCATAATGATGTTCAATTACTTTGTCTTGGATTCCTTTATCTTACTGTTTGTGAACCTTTTACTTTATCTCACAAACATACATTTTACGGTTTCAAGCACTAAATTGGGCTTAGAGTGAGTTTTCATTTGCTTAGTGCTATAGCATAATTAGCACATTTACGTTTGGATACAAATAAATTTGGTTTTGTTAACCTCATTCTTTCTTTTGACTGTTAGCTATCTTCATTATGCTCTCACTCTTGGATGACTATCAAGAGTTTTGTGTTCAGGCGGTCAGGGTTGGTATAACCGACTTACCAACCTACAATGAGTGGCTGCTTCATGACGGCAACCGGAGCCAAGTTCAAAGGAAACTCCTCCATCTCCCCAAACCTCAGATGATGAAGATGAGACTCAAGGCTGAAGGTGGTTCAACTTTAAAGATGTTTTTGAATGTTTAATGTTTAATTAATAGTATGTAAGTACAATTTGAATGTTTGATGCTTTTGTGAATGTTTGATGTTTTGTGACTGTTTTTTTATGAATTATAATGTTTATTTAGCTAATTGAATATTTTCTAATTCCAAATTTCATAATAATTAATTTTTTCGTATTTTTAATATTATGACGGATTTTAGTGGAAATCATTTTTTGCAAAACTATGGGAAAATTGTGGTAAAACATTTCCCACAAATTTCCAACGGAATATATTTTTCAGGAATTGGAAGGAAAACAGTGGGTAATTTCCTTCATATTTCCCATCAATATTCCACCGATTTACCACGGATAGATATCGGTGGTAAAATATTTTCCACAAGTTTTCAACAGAAGACACTTGTTGGGATTCAGTACGAAAACAGTGGATAATTTCCATCAGATTTCCCACTAAAAAGTTTCTACAAATTTACTACAGATAAATTTCGGTGGGAAATTTTCCACCGTTTTTCGATAATTCAAGATTTCCGACTAACGATTCCCAACTACCTGTTTTGGTCGGAAATCTGTAGGAAACGTTGTTTTCCCACCGCTTTCCCACTATTTTGGCTGTGGAAATCGACACTCTTTCTTGTAGTGTTAGTGGTACTAAACTCATCTGGCAAATAGTCTCATCCTCATATCTCTGGGGGATTTGGCTGTGAACTTATCTGATCAGGAAGGGTAGCTTTTGGTCGATTAAGATTTCGACTCAAGATGTGGAGGAAGCTTATAAATCTTAGAAGCCTCGCTAAAGATTTTCATAGAGTTGAGATCAGGAATGGAAAGGACACTTTCCTTTTGGCATGATCACTGGTCCCCACTCGAACGACTACAAGATGTTATTGGCGACAGAGGTGTAATTGATATGGGTATAGCTGGGGACGCCTCAGTTGTGTATGGTATGTGCTCTCATGTGGACGACAGCATAGACAATCGATGCTTAAGCAGCTTGAAGATATCCTTGAAAAAACAGAGTTTTATGCGAAAAGAAGATGAAGCAGACATTGCATTGTGGAGGAGAAAGGAAGACTGTTTCAAAAATTATTTTACCTCCTCCATGGAACCAAATTCGTCAGATTCATCCAAGCCAACCATGGGCGAAATGTACGTGGTTCAAAAATGCAACACCAAAAATATTTCTTACGTGGCTTGCCCTTCATAATCGTTTATCAACTGGTGAAAGAATTCAGAGTTGGAATCAACGCCATGATCCAAAATGCTTTCTTGATCATCATCCTCTTGAAACAAGAAATCTTCCTTTTTTTGCTCTCCATACTCAATAGAGGTCTGGGAAGCACTCGCTTGAGGTATCATGCAAACAAACCTCACCACAGATTGGGCATCCATTATCTCCTATCTCATGAACGCACCTCTGGACTACATTCTGCTGTTTATCATTCGATACATTTTCCAAGCTGTTTTATATGGCCTGTGGAGAGAAAGAAATATGTGTAAGCATGGAGTGTTGACATGAACTTGAAGATCAATTAAGGAGATAATGATCAAGAGTATATTTAGGAGATATCTAAATATACAGTCATATTGTAAGAGTTATCTAAATTTGTAAAACTTCTAAATAAGAGATTTAGGGTTTTGTGGTTTCACATATATATAAGTATACATCGAGTTGTGATGTAACTCGTGAGAGAGATTGAAAGCTTAAGTTTTGAGTTATTTTCTTAAGCAATAAAGAAGAGATATTTCTTTAATCTTGGTCTCATATACAAATTGTTTAGCTCTTGAATTGGTATCAGAGCTTAGAAACGATCGTGAGGAGTTGTGTTTGTGTTGTTTTGCTCTGTGTAGAAGTACAGAGACAAAACGATGGCGAGCAAGAAAGAGGACACGGAGGAGGAATCATCGTCGTTCTCGAAGATGAAGGAGGGTGTTCTATTAAGTGCCCCATGTTGAACTCGTGTAACTACACGGTTTGGTCTATGAAGATGAGGGTACTATTGAAAGTACACAAGGTTTGGGAGGTGATTAACTCGGGTGAGGATGATGAAAGCAAGAACGATCTGGCTGTGGCGTTAATCATTTAATCCATACCCGAAGCTCTCACTTTGCAAGTTGGAGAGATCGACTCGGCGAAAGAAGTGTAGGAAGCCATCAAAGCTAGACACCTTGGAGCAGACCGAGTTAAGGAAGAAAGGTTACAAACACTAATGTCAGAATTTGATCGTTTGACCATGAAGGATACTGAGAAGATCGATGACTTGTGGGAAAGTTATCTGAGATTTCTTCAAAGTCAATGGCATTAGGAGTTGAGATCGAAGAACCGAAGCTAGTCAAGAAACTTCTCTCCGGTCTTCCCCGGAAGAAGTTCATTCACATTGTTGCCTCTTTGGAACAAGTACTGCACTTAAATAAAACCACGTTTGAAGACATAATTGGGTGAATGAAAGCTTATGAGAAGCGTATAACAGACGATGGAGAACTCCAAGAGGAACAAAGTAAGCTGTTGTATGCAAACTCTAAATCTGGCTCGACACAGAACTATCACGACTCCACGGGCGATTACAGAGGAAGAGGTAGAGGTGGTAGATTCGGTAGAGGAAGAGGTCGAGGAGGCAGATCAAGTGGCACCAGAGATCTTTCTAAGATCGAATGCTTTAGATGTGACAAGTTTGGACATTATGCCTCAAATTGTCCTGATCGTATGCTGAAGCTACAAGAAGCTTGCGAGAATGACAATGAGGAAACGCAAGATGCTGATGACCTCTTGATGCATGAGCTAGTATACATCAACGACGGAGAAAAGAAGGAGAATGAGGTAGTCTATCTCAACGAAAGAAACGTCAAACCTCGAGAGTTAGAAGCCTCGTCTGATCGAGACAACGTCTGGTACTTGGACAACGGAGCCAGAAATCACATGACCGGAAACCGTGGGTACTTTAACAAAATCAATGATTCCATTACAGGAAAAGTGAGATTTGGAGACGATTCATGCATCGACATAGAAGGAAAGGATCGATTGCATTAACAACCAAAGGAGGAGAGAAAAGGATCTTGAATAATGTCTATTACTTGCCTAAGCTGAAGAGTAACATCATTAGCTTAGGACAAGCAACATAATCAGGCTGTGATGTGCGAATGCGTGAAGATTATCTTACCCTGCACGACAAGAAAGGGAACCTAATTATTAAAGCTAAACGGTCGAGAAACAGATTGTATAAAGTAGTCATGGATGTAGGCGAAGTGAAGTGTCTGCAATTGGTAAACCAAAGTGATTCGACAAGGTGGCATGCTCGGCTCGGGCATATTGGCGGTGACTCCATGAAGACATTGGTGAACAAAAAACTGGTAATTGGAGTACCATAGTTCACCGTTGAGACAGAAATATGTTCCTCGTGTATGCTTGGAAAACATACAAGGCAATCTTTCCCAAAAGCGACCACATATCGTGCTGGAAAGGCTCTAGAACTGGTACATGGCGATCTTTGCGGTCCAATAACGCCCCCAACTGTGGCAAAGAACAGATACATCTTTGTCATCATAGATGACTACTCGCGATACATGTGGTCGATTCTTCTCAAGGAAAAAGGGGAAGCTTTCACCAAGTTTAGAAGCTTCAAGACGATGATTGAGCAAGAAACAGGGGAGGTTATTAAGACATTTCGAACAGACAGGGTAGGAGAGTTCACGACACTGGAGTTCAACTCTTTCTGTGAAAACTCAGAAATCATTAGGCATCTCACTGCTCCTTACTCCCCTCAACAAAATGGCGTTGTAGAGAGGAGAAACAGAACACTTATGGGGATGACAAGGAGTATTCTCAAGCATATGGGAGTGCCTAATTACTTGTGGGGTGAGGCGGTGAGACACGCTATGTATATTATCAACCGAGTGGGAACGAGGGTACTTGAACATCAAACTCCATATGAAGCGTTAAAGGGAAGAAAGCCTAACATTGAGCATCTGCGAGTCTTTGGCTGTGTCAGCTACGCCAAAACTGAGTCCTCACTGATCAAGAAGCTAGATGACAGATCACGTCCACTGGTGCATCCATCTCGGAACTGAGCCTGGATCAAAATCTTATATACTACTTGATCCAACGAGTCGTAAAATCGTGGTCAGCAGGGATGTGATCTTTGACGAGACAAAGTGCTGGAAATGGAATAACCTCGATAAGGACGACGAAGATGAACCTGAAGAGTTTAAGATCGACTATGCAAAGGCCGTAACCAGCGGACTCAGAGATGGAGAAAGTGGGAATGAAGATGTCACAAATAATGAAGTCATTGATGTAGAAGAAAGTGTCGAAAGTGAACAGAGCGAAGAAGATGAGGAACCATCTCTTAGGAGATCCTCGAGACAGAGAACTCAACCTTAGTGGATGGACGATTATGTAATGATGGCAGAAGTAGAAGTGGAACGATTACTGCTCCTCGTTGATGAAGAGCCGTGGAACTTCGAGGAAGCAAAGGCCGAGAAGGTATGGAGAGATGCTTGTGAAGAAGAACTAACATCAATAGCCAAGAACAGAACATGGGATTTGGTGGATCTCCCACAAGGAGTTAAACCAATTGGCTTGAAGTGGGTCTTCAAGATCAAACGCAATTCAGACGGAAGCATTAACAAGTACAAGGCCAGATTAGTTGCAAAGGGCTATGTACAGAAGCAAGGGATCGACTATGAGGAAGTGTTCGCTCCCGTGGCTAGGATTGAGACAGTCAGATTTCTGATTGCATTCGCAGCAAGCAACGGTTGGGAAGTTCACCACCTTGATGTGAAGACTGCGTTTCTTCACGGAGATTTGAAAGAAGTCGTGTACGTTAGTCAACCGGAGGGACATGTTGTTAAAGGAAACTTGTGTACAAGTTGAATAAGGCTTTGTATGGTTTGAGACAAGCACCTAGAGTTTGGAATGAAAAGCTGAATAAGGTACTAAGCAAGATGATGTTTGAGAAGTGCTCAGAGGAACCCTCCTTGTATCGCAGAGAAGAGAATGGACATCTACTACTTGTTGCTATATATGTAGATGATTTACTGGTGACGGGTTCGAGTAATGCTGTCATTCTGAGTTTTAAGAATGATATGTCATCGACATTTGAGATGTGCGATCTCGGGTGGCTGACGTACTATCTTGGCATTGAGTTAACTCAACACGAGAAGGGGATTACACTCAAGCAAGAGAGGTATGCAAGGAAAATACTAGAAGAAGGAGGCATGAAAGATTGCAACCCATGTCACATTCCCATGGACTCAGGTCTGAAGCTCTCTAAAACAAGCAAAGAACGAAGCATTGATGCAACAGAGTACAGAAGGAATATTGGGTGTCTCAGGTATCTGGTTCAGACTTGACCTGATATCTCATACTATGTCGGAGTGCTTAGCAGATACATGCAGGAGCCCAAAGAATCTCACGGAGCTGCACTGAAACAGATTCTGAGATATTTGCAAGGTACTCTCTCTTACAGTATCACATTTCAGCGAGACGAGAAGTTGAAACTCGTAGGATTCAGTGATAACAGCCATAATGTGGATGTGGATGATGGGAGAAGCACCACTGGTCACGTGTTCTATCTGAACGATGGCCCTATCACTTGGTGTTCTCAGAAACAGGAGACCGTTGCTCTGTCCTCCTGTGAAACCGAGTTTATGGCAGACACCGAAGCTGCTAAGCAAGCAATCTGGCTTCAAGAACTGCTTGGAGAAGTGGTTGGGAAGTCGTGTGAGAAGACAGTGATTCGAGTAGACAACAAGTCAGCTATAGCACTCACAAAGAACCCTGTCTTCCATGGTCGGAGCAAGCACATTCACACGAGGTACCACTTTATTCGCGAGTGTGTTGAGAACGAACAGGTTGAAGCTCAGCATGTCCCAGGAAGTGAGCAGAAGGCGGACATACTAACTAAAGCTCTCTGGAGGATAAAGTTTCGAGAGATGAGGGAGCTCATTGGTGTTTGTGATGTGTGAAGAATTGATCTCAAGCTTTAGGGGGGGAGATTGTTGACATAAACTTGAAGATCAATTAAGGAGATAATGATCAAGAGTGTATTTAGGAGATATCTAAATATACATTCATATTTTAGGAGTTATCTAAAATATGCAAAACTTCTAAATAAGAGATTTAGGGTTTTGTGGTTTCACATATATATATATAAGTATACATCGAGTTGTGATGTAACTCGTGAGAGAGATTGAAAGCTTAAGTTTTGAGTTATTTTCTTAAGCAATAAAGAAGAGATATTTCTTTAATCTTGGTCTCATATACAAATCGTTTAGCTCTTGATGGAGAGAATCCTTCTCCTCCGGCACGGCTCATCAAACTCATAGACAGGAGTCACAGGACGGTGAAGAATCGCTTGTTGACTGCTCGAGAAAACGGAGGAAAACTGTGGGAAGATGGGCTCATTTACTCGCTTAGTGTTCGAAGCTAGCTCTTTCATCGCTTTAAATTCAGTTTATAGTTCTAAACTCTGTTCAATCATAGCATGTACATGTAAAGAAACGAGAATAAAGGAGAAACTGAGAGACGACTGACAAAAAAAAACAGCGAGATATAGTCCACAGGAAATATGTGGTTCCTTGCACGAGGTTAGAAGGCATGTGCAAGGATCGAGAACCAACGATGGGATTAGAAAAAATTTCTTGACAAAAAAATAGGTTGCATAATGATGTCATGTGTAATCAAGGGGTTGATCTCATAATGGTGAACAGGATGGAATCAAACTTCTGGTTGTGCAATTCTCTCAGTTTGATCAAGTGATAAAATAAGGTAGATTGAGATGAAGTCTTTACAACTGTTTGTGTGACTCTCTTTGCAAGGAAGAATGGATGATATGGAGTTGAAGAAAAATGGAATAAAGGATGATAAAGTTTATGACTGAACCTTGAAAAGTCAAGAACACAAAGAGATAGGCTTCTCACTTAATGTTGAATTATCTCCTAATTGCACAAAAGGCACGATCTTTAATTAATAACTATGATTTTATAAAACATTATTAACTAAGAAAATCATTCATGCGACACTAGACAATTTTCTGTGCAGGTTAAAAATAAAAATAACAAAGAATATTACCGGTCTTAGAAACACTCCAAGATATGAAATTATTGTTTTGAAACTAAATTTTGGCAATTTTTTCCAATATGTGAAAGTTTCTTCACCTAAATCTCACCTACTCCAAGATAAAGTCGAGTGGAACTTAGAAAGAAGAATATGATGGAAACAAAAAAATATCACATAGGTTTACAATTTCAGATCCTTAACTAGATCTCTACTTCTCGCTGGAAAATTTTATTCAAAATCCACTATCTTTGACTAAAATTATCTCTATAGATTGTTTGTTTCTTGGTCTTCTCTTTTCCTTATTTTCTCTTTTATAAGAAGAATACGATCAAGGGCTTTGTTCAAAATTACATCAGGTATTAGTTGCACGCTCGGGTTGAGACCTAACGCCCAAGAGCATGATCAACCCAGATATTAATATTAAAATTAAATGAAAAATAATGTGTAGAGTAGAAATTTGATAGAAACGTTTCTTGTATAGAAAATTTTGGATAAATTTAAGAAACGTGTGTTAACCATACGTGTCTTCACCAGAAAAATTCTGTGACTAAAGAATATAAAAAACAGCTTTCCATCTCTTCTCTCACTCGATTTTCATCTCTTCTCTCATTCGATTTCGACGATCAACACAGCTTGTCCGTTCTCAAATTTCGAGATGCCTTCGGTCGGTGGAATGAACGATGACGACGACATGGATTTCGGTGACGACGAAGATGACATGGATTTCGCTGACGACAACGATGACGACATGGATTTCGCTGACGAAGCCGCCTCGTTTCTCAAAATCGACGAAGAGAAGAAGACACTATGAGAAGACACATCCTTTATGGCTCCTTCACTACACACATGCAAAAATGGTCACTCAGGTGAAAGCTTTGATTAGTTATTGATATCTCTGTGAGCAACAAGGCTCCAGCCCAAGTTACAATCGTGGCCCATTCAGTAAGTGACAAGCCCACTAAGCCACCTGAGAAGAAGACAAGAGTTAGAGCTCCTGCAACGTCTCTCGACAATGTCGTTAGCACGAAAAAGGTCACCACGCGGTGCCAAAACCAATTTAGTGTGCTGGAATCCGTATAGGATGAATTATCACCTCCAGTTGTGCTATGTAGATAAGATTGTATAGTCATCTAGAAAGTTCTCTTTGTTCATATATAAACGATGTAAAGCCCTCATTGTAACACATCCGAAATAAGAGTGAAAGTTCAAATCTCTGTTTTTCTCTATCTTGTTCACGGTATCAGAGCCCTTGTAGCTGTGAGAGCGAAAATCACACTGTAAAAATTTATAAATTATGGGGGTCCGAAAATTCTATTTTATAAGAACTAAAGAACTGAAAAAACTAAAAAGATCAAAAGATGATTTTATTAGATATTTTTCTGAAGTACAAGAATATCTGTGAATGTTTAATGTCTTATATCACAAAAGCTCTTGCACTCGAATTGGGATGCCTTTGACCCTAGTACAAGCATACATATATATACTAGTGAACCTAGGAGGCTAAAACTATTTGTAAGCAATGTGGGACAATTTTCCCTTCCTTCCAGCCGCCAATCTTCAGCCAATTTGGGCCTGCCTGCGGCCCAAATTCTTGTCAGCCAATCAAGTACTTGATTTAAACTTGATCCAGCCCGATCTTTTCTGGTCCGTGAACAGTAACCATGAACAGTAATCCGTGAACAGTAAACCGAATCCGGATTAAGTCTTAGCCAGTCTTCGGTTTATTTTCCCGGGTTTTGAACAGTGTTTTAACGGCTTTTCCGCTTGGATAGTGTTCCGAACGTTTTACGAATTCGGCCACCGATCAGCCATTATCCTGTCGAGCCTCCAACCGCCCGTTCCATTGATGGTGACTATCCGCCAATCTCTTTGCCGAGATGCATGGGCGGATGGCCTGATGGGCGGCTGGCATGAAGGACTTTGACTCGGTTCCGACCATGAAATCCGCCATCCGCTATGTTTCCAAGAGGAGATGAAGCGCGGATGGCCCATGCTGAGATTCATGGGCGGTTGGCTCAATGATCTATGATGGGCGCCTGGCCATGAAGGAAGGATGGGCGGCTGGCCATGCAGTGTGGGCGTTTGGTACCAATTCGAGGGCATGTGGCCGGGACACGAGCTGTTTTTTCGTAATATAGGCTTTTCGTTCTATCAATCTCCGAGGAGAGGATGATGACCCCAACAGTTAGCCCCCCAGCTCTTTGCTTTCGTGCACTGAAGCAATGAGGTTCGAGTTGAGAGTTTATCGGGATTGATGGAACGGAAAGGCAAGTTGCGTGCCTAGTGGCCAGTGTTGTTCGTTTTCTTTTTTTTGGAAGACTTGTTTTTAGAAAAGAATGAACCGCTCGTGAAAATTGACGTTTCTATCGTTCTTCCTTTTCTTCGACTTTTAGACAAGGAAAAATCGGTATGTTTTGTGATGTTTTTCTGGGCTTGCGACCCTTTATGCTATGTACGGCTCTTGCGGCCTTTAAGTTTTGAATCGTTTATGCATGATTCTTTTTGCTTTGTCGATGTTGCTTAGCATTTGTGCCATGGTCGTTTTTGTCAATGCTTGCATGGGTTTTGTGATATTCTCGCGATTTCGAAACATGTATTTAATTTGCCACCTGATAGCATCATGTTTTCGAGATGTCATGGGCCAGCGTACCGAGAGGTGTTCGTCGGGCTGCAGAGTTTACTTCGAGTGTTAAGACTAGCGGTTTACGACTTACGGGTCTCTCTCTTAGATAAACTGGATATCTTGTGTCGGTTTTAGGGTTTGCGATTGTTTCGTCTTACGGTCCCCGTATTTTTCTACGTTTGAAACATGTTTATAATCTCGCGCTAGCTGGTGGGTGTAGCACTATGTTCTTGAGATGTCGTGGACCAGCGTACGGAGAGGTGTTTGCCGGATTCGAAGGAAGATTGATTCTTTGTTGGTTCTGCTCTCTGGGGGCGTGGATGCTCCGGTGCCTGAGGCCGGCTCGATCGAGGAGGAGGCCTCGTCGATTGGAGTAGTG
Organism: Isatis tinctoria; assembly: GCA_010577795.1. Classification (NCBI taxonomy): domain Eukaryota; kingdom Viridiplantae; phylum Streptophyta; class Magnoliopsida; order Brassicales; family Brassicaceae; genus Isatis; species Isatis tinctoria. The sequence goes on along the minus strand of CM021249.1, from coordinate 25,009,286 downwards.
GATCTAGCCGGATCCAACGAGGCCATTCCCGCGATCTCAGACATCGCCGTTGTTAAGGCCTTTTGTCCGGATCTTTGATTCTTGACTTTAAAGTTTCTATTCTTTGCTTTCGTTTGGATTTTTCAGAGTTTTCTTTTAGTTTTAGACTCTGAGTAATATGCTTGCTTTTGGTAAGCAATCAGTGATGAAGTGATGGGCGGCCGGACCAACTCTGAAAGAGATAGGCAGCTGGAATTTGTTATGAAAATGGGCGGATGGCCCTTGTTATGAAAGTGGGCGGCTGGCCCTTGTTATGAAAGTGGGCGGCTGGCCCAACTCTTGAGGAGATGGGTGGCTGGCCCTTGTTATGAAAGTGGGCGGCTGGGCCAACTCTAGAGGAGATGGGCGGCTGGCCCTTGCTATGAAAGTGGGTGGCTGGCCCAACTCTAAAAGAGATGGGCGGTTGGCCCTTGGTTCGTTTTTTTTTGTTGCTTGCCTAGAAGTGTTTGTTTTGTTTCAAGTTGATCGGTATTTTGTGTATTGCGGTTGGAGTGTTTTTCCGGACACTCCGAACTTCTCGACCATGGTTCCGTTACGGGTATTTCCTGGGTTTAATGCATGTTTTTGGTGTCGCGGGGAACTGAGTTTGTTTAAATCCCTCTTTCGACTGAACGCGTTTACGATCTCGTATCAGAGCCGTTTTGTTACTGCGTTCGTGAGATGTTCAAGACCAGCTTTCCATGTCCGGCGTTTACTGGGTTAGCGAGTTTATTTCGCGGTTTACACCTCGCACTATTTTCCTATGCGAAACGCTCCTGAAGATAAACTAAATAGAACATCGTCTTGACGCTTCCCGCATTCCCGATCAGGTTACGTCCTTCAGATGTTATCCGAAAATTTATATAGCGCGCTAAATTTATCAACTGCGGGATGTTGAAAGAACCATGGTTAAAAATCGTCACGTTGTGATCAGCAACATACAGTGATAAGTATGCCGAGAGGCGGATCTTTGATGTATGCCAAAGGTGAATTTTCGAAACAAAAAAAGTCTTGTTGTGGCCAGCAACAGACGGTCTTGTTTGAGAAGACTTGAGTGAGAAAACTCGAAAGATTCTTTTAGTATTTTGGCTTCGGGTGGATGGTTCCGGATGGGTCGCGAGATGCTAAGTCGCGGTGTTCATCTGGAGTCCGCGATTTTTGTCATCCCTTTGGAAGAAACTCTAGCGAGGGATTCCAGATTGGTTTTAATACACTAAGTCTCTATTTTCGTCCTGAATTTCTGACTTAGTCGCTCTTTTAAGAAGAAAACTCGTGCGAGGGATTCCGGATGGGTTTCAAGATACTAAGTCCCGATTTTCATCAGGAATTCTCGACTTCTCTTGTTCTTTAAGAAGGAACTAGAGTGAGGGATTCCGGACGGGTTTCAAGATACTAAGTCCTGATTTTCATCTGAAATTCTTGACTTTCTTGTTCTTCAAGAAGGAACTCGATTGAGGGATTCCAGATGGGTTTCAAGATACTAAATCCCGATTTTCGTCCGGAATTCTCGACTTTCTTGTTCATTAAGAAGGAACTCGAGTGAGGGCTTCCGGACGGGTTTCAAGATACTAAGTCCCTATTTTCATTCGGAGTCCTTGACTCTCTTGTTCTATGTTCTCGGGAAATTGTTCGAGCCTGGATGGGTTTTGAGATGCTAAGTCCCAATGTTCATCCTCTCGAACTTTTCCCGGAACTCTTCTTTGCTTGTTTATCCGGACGGATTGCGAGATACCGAGTCCCGATATCTATCCGGATCTTCTTCTTGATCCATGTTCTCGGGAAATTGTTCGAGCCTGGATGGGTTTTGAGATGCTAAGTCCCAGTGTTCATCCTCTCGAACTTTTTCGCGAAAATTTGTTTGAATTTTCTTCGGTAGTATGTATATACGGACCCACTCCCTCCTTTTTTTTTATGGAGGGGGGCAACTGAACTCGTTTTTAAAGCGAGCTGCCAACGTTCCGTTTTTTTATTTATTTATTGTGAAGTGGCGGCTAGGCCTTTGCTACGGAGTCATCCGTTTCGGGTTCAGCGGTCTTGGATGTCTTCTCTTTGGTAGCCGTCGTTTCTTCTTGCTCGTCTTTATCTTCTGCGGGCAAATTCTCCGTTCTCTCGAACTGGTCGGTTCTGCTCGTCTTACATCGTGGCTCGACGCTTGTGTCCGCTTTCTTGCGCTTCCGGTTTTATTTTGTTGTTTCGCTTCCGAGCTCTCCTGCTAGGAACTTTGTTGCAAGTATTCTTGCAGTCGCCTTGCAATTTGCGGTCGAGTGACTTTTGACTTTGTGGAAAGTGCAGTAAGCCTTTTCATCGTAGCCTACGCTGCGAGTCCAGGTGCTCCACGATCCATTTCCGTGTCCGGCCTCGTCGGGCGACCGTTCTGTGTTTATTCGGTAGTTGTGCGCTCCGCCTGCGTTCGTTTCTTCGTTCCTGCCATTTCATCCGCCCCTTTCCTCGCTTAGGACATTTGAAGGCCTCGTCGTGGTTTTGGTCGACGTCTTTGACGGCTGGTGCTTCTTTGGTAAGGCCTCGATCTCTTCTTCGCTGATCTCGAAAATTGAGGCACGGTGCAATGCTTCTCGGATCGTCGCAGGAGGGTTCAGGGTAATTTCTTCTCGGAAACCCGACTTATACCGTAGTGCTCTTTTGAAAGTTTCAAGTGCAGCTCCATCGCCGAGCCCGTTGATCTTTGATGTGATTGCGTAAAAACGTTCCACAAAATTTTGCAAACTCTCGTTCGGGCATTGGGATATAGTCCAAAGATCCTCATCGGGGGTTTCTCGGCTTGCAGGGAGCGTTCTTATCTGGCCCATTTTTCCTTGCTTGCTAGTTTGCCATCGCCCGTCGACCCATATCGGGCTTCCTTCATCTCTGGTGGGGCCTCTTCCCTTGTTACGGGTCTCAACCATATCTCGTCCGGTTCTGTTTCTGGTTGTTCTGGTTCGTCCTCCGTTTTCTTCATTGATTGTTGTCCATATTGGCCGCCCAGCTGCTCGCCCCATGGTGCTCTTCCGTTGCAGCAGTGGAGATCCGGACGGTTCCACTCTTTTCCCAATCGAGCTTCGCTTGATTGAGTTATGTTCTTCTGGCGTTACGCTTGGCAGTGAGAATCGGAGAGGCTTCGCTTCGAATGGTCCTGCAGTTTCGTCTTAAGTCTTCTCTCGGAGGGATGTTCCTTGTTTGGTTTTCGTCTCGGATCCACGTCAATTCTTGGGCCACCGACCCGTTCGTCTTCGCTTGTCCGCTTTGCCGTTCTAAGTCCGCATCCATCATCGTCTTTGATACGGGAATTGATGTCGCATCTTCTGCTTTACCGTCCGTCTCGTTCATGTCCTGGCTAGCTCTGTATGCGGTGGTTCCTCCGTTTTCTTCATCGGTCACCGTCAAATCTGGCTGCTCGATTGTTTGCCTTGTGGCGTTCTGTGGTTCTCGCGGCGGCATCCCAGAATGAGCCATTTTTGTCCCAGCTCGGGTTTGTTCCCTCGTGTTTTGTCTTCCCAGTGTTGCCGCTTGAGGTGAGAATCGGAGACGTCTTGCGACGATGGTCCGTCGTCCTTGTCGTGGGCTTCCTTCCAGAGAGACGTTCTTGGCTTGGCTTCCGTCTTGGGTTGTTTGCGACTGTTGAGCCGTCGTTTCGTCATGTTGGTCTTGTCGCTCCGGGACTACGATTAGCATGATCTTTAGCTCTGTCATCGTCGTCACGTCTTCTTCCGTGTCGGTTGCTCCGGTCGATCCAGCGATCATCGTTCCGGTGGCGGTCGTGCGGGCTGGCAGCGTGTTTCCGTCATTCGTCGTAAAATTTCCGGGCGGTCATCCACCGAGAACTCCACGTCCTTCTTTGTTTCCTTTGTTATTACGGAGAATTGGATTGTTCCAACTGTCATTGTCGTCTTTCCGGCGACAATCAACGGTTTTGGATGGGTTGTGAGATGCCAGGTCCCAGTGTTCATCCTCCGAAGGGTTTCTTGGAATACGACGCTGACCGAGCTTCCTGTGTCGATTGGCACTCTTGGCATCTAATGGTTTTCGATTGAAAGTCCGCTGGCGAGCGGGTCGTCCTGAGGGTTGTTGATTCCGACGATCGTCGTTCCAACGGTGGTTGTTGCCTCGGCGGTCATTCCGGCAGCAGTAGCTCCAATGTTGGTCGTTTCCGCAGCGGTTGTCCCGGCGACGGTCGTCCCGGTGGCGGTCTTCCCTGCGGCGGTTTCTCCGGCCGGCTGATTGCTAGTGTCGTCGATTCTTTCTCCGGTCGCCATGGTATTCTTTTCCTTATCCTCTCGTTCATATGGTTTAGAATATTTCTCGTCCCCACAGACGGCGCCAAACTGTGAGAGCCGAAACTCACACTGTCAAAACTTATAAATTATGGGGATCCGAAAATTCTATTTTATAAGAACTAAAGGACTGAAAAAGTAAAAGGATGAAAAGATGATTTTATTAGATATTTTTCTGAATTACAAGAATATTCGTGAATGCTTAATGTGTTATATCACAAAAGCTCTTGCACTCGAATTGGGAAGCCTTTGACCCCAGTACAAGCATACATATATATACTAGTGAACCTAGGAGGCTAAAACTATTTGTAAGCAATGTGGGACAATTTTCCCTTCCTTCCAGCCGCCAATCTTCAGCCAATTTGGGCCTGCCTGCGGCCCAAATTCTTGTCAGCCCATCACTTGATTTAAACTTGATCCATCCCGATCTTTAGTACTTTCGTGAACAGTCACTCGTGAATAGTACTCGGTGAACTGTAAACCGTGAACAGTAACCCGTGAACAGTAAACCGAATCCGGATTAAGTCTTAGCCAGTCTTCGGTTTATTTTCCCGGACAGTGTTTTAATGGCTTTTCCGCGTGGATAGTGTTCCGAAAGTTTTACGAATTCGGTCACCAATCAGTTCTTATCTTATCGATCCTCCAGCCACCCGTTCCATTGATGGTGACTATCCTCGAATCTCTTTGCCGAGATGCATGGGCGGATGGCCTGATGGGCGGCTGGCATGAAGGACGGCTGACTCGGTTCCGACCATGCAATCCGCCATCTGCTATGTTACCAAGAGGAGATGAAGGGTGGATGACCCTTGCTGAGATTCATGGGCGGTTGGCTCAATGATCTATGATGGGCGCCTGGCCGTGAAGGAAGGATGGGCGGCTGGCCATGCAGTGTGGGCATTTGGTCCCAATTCGAGGGCATGTGGCCAGGACACGAGTTGTTTGTTTGTAATCTAGGCTTTTCGTTATATCAATCTCCGAGAACGGGATTTTGATCCCAATAGTAGCCTTCACAGGTATTTCAATGGCGACCTCATACCCCTTCCCGTAAAAAGTCCATGTCTCTAGCTGCGTCACTTTAAAGCTGACAGACAGCAATTACCTGTTGTGGAAGACACAATTTGAGTCTCTCCTGTCCAGTCAGAAGCTCATCGCCTTCGTTAATGGTGCTGTCGTCCCTCCAGCACAGACATCCCGTGTCGTCAATGGCAATGTCGTCACTGAAGAACCGAATCCCCTGTATGAGTCCTGGTTCTGCACATACCAACTTGTCCGGTCTTGGCTGTTTGGTACGCTGTCCAAAGAGGTCCTTGGTCATGTCCACAGCCTCTCCACCTCTCGTCTCATCTGGATGTCCCTTGCCGAGAACTTTAACAAAAACAGTGTTGCTCGGGAGTTCTCTCTTCGTCGGAGTTTGCAACTTGTTCACAAGAAGGAGTAAACGCTTTATGTCTACTGTCGTGAGTTTAAATCGTTGTGCGACTCACTCAGTTCCATCGGGAAACCTGTTGATGAACATTTGAAGATCTTTAGCTTTCTCAATGGTTTAGGCAGAGAGTACGACCTCGTCGCCACGGTGATACAGAGCTCTCTGAGCAAGCTCAACCCTCCGACATTCAATGATGTTGTCTCCGAAGTCCAAGGTTTTGACAGCAAGCTTCAATCGTATGAAGACAATGCTTCTGTTACTCATCATCTCGCCTTTCACACCGAAAGGTCCGAGTCCAACGTGCCTCAATACAACCCAGGCCAATGTGGCAAAGGTAGATCTGGTCAGCAACGAGGCAGGGGAGGCTTCTCCTCACGCGGTCGAGGCTTCTCTCAGCATCAGTCGGGGTCTCAGTCTACTGGTCAACGTCATGTGTGTCATATTTGTGGTCGCACCGGCCATTCAGCCATTAAGTGCTACAACAGATTTGACAACAACTATCAAGCGGAGATACAGGCGTTTTCCAGTCTTCGTGTGTCAGATGAAAGTGGCAAAGAATGGTACCCGGATTCAGCTGCCTCTGCACACATAACCTCCTCATCTGATGGACTCCAAGGAACAACTTCGTATGAAGGTAACTATACTGTGCTTGTTGGTGATGGTACGTATCTCCCCATCACACATGTTGGTTCCACTACCATCTCTTCTGCTAAAGGTAGAATTCCTCTAAATGAAGTTTTGGTTTGTCCTGCGATCCAAAAGTCTCTCCTTTCTGTCTCCAAGTTGTGTGATGATTACCCCTGTGGAGTTTACTTTGATTCTGACAAGGTTTGTGTGATTCATCTACCAACTCAGAAGGTGGTGTCCAAGGGAACACATAATAGGGATCTCTATGTGCTGAATAGTCCAGAGTTCGTGGCCTTCTACTCAAATCGACAATGCTCTGTTGATGAAGCAGTGTGGCATCACAGGCTGGGTCACTCCAACTCCAGGATTATACAGTACCTACAATCAAGCAAGGAAATTCAAGTTAATAAGAACAGAACCTCCCCAATTTGTGAGCCTTGCCATATGGGGAAATCTACAAGTTTACAGTTTTTCTCTTCCCATTCTAGAACTTTGCATCCCCTAGATCATATTCACTGTGATCTATGGGACCTTCACCAGTTGTATCTCCTCAAGGTTTTAAATATTATGTGGTTTTTGTGGATGCCTACTCTAGATACTCCTGGTTTTATCCTATGCGTGCAAAGTCTGAGTTTTATAGTGTCTTCTTTGTGTTTCAAAAACTGGTCGAAAATCAACTTGGAATTAAGATAAAAGTATTTCAAAGTGATGGTGGGGGAGAGTTCTGCAACAAAACGTTTCGAAAACATCTGTTGGATCAAGGGATACATCATCGAATCTCGTGTCCATATACCCCTCAACAGAACGATATAGCCGAACGAAAGCATAGGCATTTGGTGGAACTTGGTCTGTCTATGCTCTTCCATAGTCATACACCTCTAAAGTATTGGGTAGAAGCCTTCTACACGTCCACACATATCACAAATATGTTACCATCTTCCACGATGAGCAACATGAGTCCGTATGAAGCACTGCGGAAGCACAAACCCGACTACTATGTGCTTCGTGTTTTTGGGTCAGCCTCTTACCCCTGCTTGCGACCACAAGGGCAACACAAGTTTGACCCTAAGTCTCTCCAGTGCGTGTTTGTGGGATATAACAGCCAGTACAAGGGTTACAGGTGCTTATACCCTCCAACAGGCAAAGTCTACATCTCTCGCAATGTGATTTTTGATGAGACAAACCTACCGTTCAAAGGGAAATATAAGGCGTTCATACCGAACTATGAGACTCCCTTGCTGCAAGCGTGGCAATCTGCAGAGCCTGTCTCAGTTCCGTCTGTCACTACACCACATATCCAGATATTTCAAAGACCTTCACAAGAGACTATGGTAGGACAACAGGCTTCTACAGTTACAGTTGTGCCTCCTCAGCATATGGAAGCAGAACTTCCTGATGTTCAGTCGGACCATGATGAACAAGAGACAGTTCAGGAGTTGGTAAATACTCACTATATGACTACAAGAGCAAAGTGTGGGATTCAAAATCCAAACCCACGATACGCTCTTATTGCTTCAAAGTACTTTACAGAGGAACCGAAAAGTATGGCATCTACAATGAAGCACCCAGGCTGGAATGAGTCTGTGATGGAAGAATTAGGAAGGATACACATGCTGCATACGTGGGGTTTGGTACCACCCACAGATGATATGAAAATTCTTCACTCCAAATGGGTGTTTAAAACAAAGTTGAAGTCGGATGGATCGATTGATAAACTCAAGACTCGCCTGGTGGCAAAAGGATTTGATCAGGAAGAAGGCATTGACTATCTAGAAACATTTAGTCCAGTAGACAGAACAGCCACCATCAGGCTTGTTCTTGATGTCGCAACAGCAAAAGAATGGCCTCTGAAGCAACTTGATGTATCTAATGCTTTTCTGCACGGGGTGCTTCAAGAGCTGGTGTTCATATATCAGCTTACAGGCTTTGTTGATCCACAAAAGCCAGACCATGTTTGTCGTCTCACCAAGGCTCTCAACGGCTTGAAACAAGCTCCAAGAGCTTGGTTTGACACATTCAGTAATTTTTTGCTGGACTTTTGCTTTAAATGCAGTATGTCTGATCCTTCTTTGTTTGTCTACAGTCATGACGGTCAGACTCTCATTCTTCTAGTATGTCGACGACATTCTTCTTATGGGGAGTGATCAGAAGTTGGTTGCTAGTCTTCTAGTCACGCTCAACAGTCGGTTCTCGATGAAAGATCTGGGTAAGCGAATACTTTCTTGGCATTGAGATTGATTCTTTGTCTGCTGGTATGTACCTTCATCAGACCGCATATGCCACATACATACTTCATTAAGCTGGTATGTCTACCTGCAATCCGATGCCAACACCGCTTCCCCAACATCTTGACAACCTGAACTCAGAGCCGTTCTTGGAACCTACATACTTCAGGAGCCTTGCTGGAAAACTCCAGTACTTGACCATCACAAGACCGAATATTCAATTTGCAGTATGTCAGAGGATGCACGCTCCCACTGTTTTGGATTTTGGTCTTCTCAAGAGGATTCTTCGATACATTAAGGGAACAGTGCACATGGGACTCATTATCAAGAAACAAACAAAACTTGTTATCTCTGCCTTCTGTGACAGCGACTGGGCCGACTGCAAGGAAACGAGACGCTCAACAACTGGTTTCTGTGTTCTCTTGGGTTCAAATCTGATCTCGTGGTCTGCAAAACGTCAACCAATGGTTTCAAACTCCTCAACAGAAGCTGAATACAGAGCCATAACTTATGCTGCCAGAGAGATCACATGGATAGCTGCCCTTCTCAGAGATGTGGGAATAGCTCAACATGAACCCACTCTGGTCCAATGTGACAATCTCTTCGCTGTGTATCTCTCTACAAATCCAGCTCTACACAGCCGGTCCAAGCACTTCGATACAGATTATCACTACATTCGAGAACAGGTAGCTCTTGGACTCATTGAAACTCAACACATTCCTGCTCAACTTCAAGTCGCAGATATTTTCACAAAGTCGTTGCCTCGTCGATCTTTTCTTGATTTAAGAGGCAAACTCGGTGTCTCGGATTCTTCAACCCCAAGTTTGGGGGGGGGGTGTGAGCAACATGGCTCCAGCCCAAGTTACAACCATGGCCTATTCAGTAAGTGACAAGCTCACGAAGCCAACTGAGAAGAAGACAAGAGTCAGAGCTCCTGCAACATCTCTCGACAATGCCGTTAGCACGGAAAAGGTCACCACACGGTGCCAAAACCAATTTAGTGTGCTGGAATCCGTACAGGATGAATCATCACTTCCAGCTGTGCTATGTAGATAAGATTGTATAGTCATCTAGAAAGTTCTCTTTGTTCATATAAACAATGTAAAGCCCTCATTGTAAAGCATCCGAAATAAGAGTGAAAGTTCAAACCTCTGTTTTTCTCTATCTTGTTTAATCTCTTCTCGATTGTTGTCGAAGTTTTAATCGGTTGTGATTTTCTTTTGTGGTTCGTTAAAGTTTTAAGAGACTAACTATCTCTGATTCAACTTCTTACATAGTAGAGATTTGAATTCGGATGCGTAGGTCATTGTGTCGACAGATAAATCGTGGTTTCATTAGCATTGCTCACTGTTAGATTACAACTTGAAGTTGGCAAGGTTTTGTGTAGGAATAGTAAATCGGCATTTCATTTGCGTGTTTTAAAAAGTGGTTTCAGAGGATGGATTTGAGAAATTTCATGTTCTTAATTGTCCCCGTGTAGTTAACTTGGTGATGGATAAAATAGCAAATAGACCAAGAGGATTTGCTTTCTTGCGGTATGAAATAGAGGCGTCTATGAAAGCTATTGAAGGGATGCACGGAAAGGTAACACAGCTCAACAGCACACGTTTGTTTTCATTCTTAAAAATCGATTGAGAACAAGAAAGGGTTAAATTGCAAATCAAAACAAGCACTCTATGTTGATTGCATTATGTTGGCTCGCAGTGGCGGGGGCATAGATCAGACTGACAAAGAATTTGAGACATTGGCCAAAGGATCTGGCTTTCATGGCATCAAAGTTGTCTCCTTTGGTATTCACCTCATTGAGATGCTCAAGAATTTCTGAAAACAAAAATTTCCTTAATGATGAATAAAATATTAAACATGGTCTCATGTCTACATCTGCTTCCACCCCTTTGTCTTACTTGTGTTATTGCTCCGCTTTTCAACTATATATATGCTGTTTCATAATGGTTTACTAGGAAGTATAGAGTTTTCTTGGATCTTCTTATTTTTGGTATTTGTATTAACATGATTTAAAGGGAGTTTGCCTAAGCCTTAACGTAATGATCTAATTCTTTTTTTTTTAATAACCTCTAATGTGGTTTTCCATTGGAGCACAGAAAAAAACTTTATCTTAGTAAAGGTTCTTAAAGCAAAACTAGACCCAGACCCGCGCGTCGGCGCGCGGGATATGATTAATATTTTTGCAATGAAATACATAATCTTATGAATTTTTTTTCCACTTTTGTGATATAATTGGAATTTATAAAATTATAAAAAGTAAACAATTACATAAAGTTGTGGTGTGTATTATTTTGTGAGTTTTTTATGGCTCGATTAGAAATTTAGAGAAAGAAAGTAGTTTTATAAAGCAAAAACATTATGACTTACATCAATGTGAATGAAAGACAAGTCAAAGTTAATTTAAAAATAGAAAATTTAAGATACTAATATTTATAAAAATATTTAGCTTAATATATTCATATTTGGAAAGTGGGATCCGTTATTTTATATTGTTTGAATATTTATTTAATAGAGATAATATTAATTTTCATAATCCATAATTACCCTTAATGAAATGTTACAAAATAACTAATATTCAGTGGCATTACATGTAATATAACACATGGATAAATGTTTATTTCAATTTTGTTTCCTTCTTTAATAGTATAGACTACAATAATATATAATTTATATTAATTTCATATTTAGAGTATGATTATATAATATATCTATCGATTTATATATATATATATAGTTTTGACTATATTAATTTCATATTTATAGTATGATTATATAATATATCTATCTATTTATATATATATATGTATAGTTTTGACTATATTAATATATGAATATTATAGTTTAAGAAAATTGATAAACCCATTATATATAGATCTGAATGTAATTCACATTTATAAAAAAAATATGCTAACCCGTTAATTTATTAGTTATTTTTAATGTCTTAGAATCAAAACAGATTAATTAAATATCTTAACCCATATTATTTTTATTTAAATATTTTAATAATAGAAACTATAAAAACAATGTAATTATATATATAAAAATAATTAACTGTCTCACTATATCACTGAATAATCTAATATATATAGACTTAGTTTTAATATTTTCATTTTATCAAGTTAAAATATATCAATCTAATTTAAGAATTTTATTTTCCAAGTTAAAAGTTTATATTTTGTAAATTATATTATATTAATATTATATTTGAAATATTTATGTATGATTTTATTTTTTAATAAGTGAAGTATGTTCAAAAGCATATTTATTTATTTTGATTTTGTGAGTTTTAAAAATAATTGATATGTTATATTATTTACTTATATTTATTATTTGATTTAATAATTTAATATGTATGACTTTATTATATTTTCGTTTTTAATTAGTAAGAAAAGTAGGACCCATTATTTTATATTGTTTGGATACTTATTTAATAGAGATAATGTTAATTTCCATAATCCATAATTACCCTTAATGAAATTTTACAAAATAACTAATATTCAGTGGCATTACATGTAATATAACACATGGATAAAGATATTTTGATTTTTGTTTTTATATTTTCTATTTTGGATAAAGATATATTTTTGTAAGTCATAATTTGAGAAGTGTTGCTAATTTTATTTTGAATTGACTACAATAATATAATTTATATTAATTTCATATTTATAGTATGATTATATAATATATCTATCGATATATATATATATATATATATATAGTTTTATCTATTTTAATTTATGAATATTATAGTTTGAGAAAATTGACAGACCCATTATATATAGATTTGAATGTAATTTCACATTTATAAAAAAAATATGCTAACCCGTTAATTTATTAGTTATTTTTATTGTCATAAAATCAAAACAGATTAATTAAATATCTTAACCCATATTATTGTTATTTAAATATTTTAATATAGAAACAATAAAACCCTGTAATTATATATATATATAGATATATATATATAAAATTAACCTGTCTCACTATATCATTGAATAATCTACTATAATATATAGACTTAGTTTTAATATTTTCATTTTATCAAGTTAAAATATATCAATCTAATTTAAGAATTTTATTTTCCAAGTTTAAATTTTATATTTTATAAATTATATTTTATTAATATTATATTTGAATTATTATGTATGATTTTATTTTTTAATAAGTGAAGTATGTTCAAAAGCATATTTAGTTATTTTGATTTTGTGATTTATAAAAATAACTGATGTGTTATATTATTTACTTATATTTATTATTTGATTTATTATTTTAATATGTATGATTTTATTTTATTTTCGTTTTTAATTAGTAAAGAAAGTGGAACCCATTATTTTATATTGTTTGAATACTTATTTAATAGAGATAATATTAATTTCCATAATCCATAATTACCCTTAATGAAATTTTACAAAATAACTAATATTCAGTGCCATTACATGTAATATAACACATGAATAAAGATATTTTGTTTTTTTTTTTTTATATATATTCTATTTTGGATAAAGATATATTTTTGTAAGTCATAATTTGAGAAGTGTTGCTAATTTTATTTTGAATTGACTACAATAATATAATTTATATTAATTTCATATTTATAGTATGATTATATAATATTTCTATCGATTTATATATATATATATATATATAGTTTTAACAATTTTAATATATGAATATTATAGTTTGAGAAAATTGACAGACCCATTATATATAGATTTGAATGTAATTTCACATTTATAAAAAAACAAATGCTAACCCGTTAATTTATTAGTTATTTTTAATGTCATAGAATCAAAACAGATTAATTAAATATCTTAACTCATATTATTGTTATTTAAATATTTTAATAATAAAAACTATAAAAACCCTGTAATTATATATATATATATATATATATATATATATAAAATAACCTGTCTCACTATATCATTGAATAATCTAATATATATATAGACTTAGTTTTTATATTTTCATTTTTTCAAGTTGAATATATCAATCTAATTTAAGAGTTTTATTTTCCAAGTTAAAAGTTTATATTTTATAAATTATATTTTATTAATATTATATTTGAATTATTTATTTATGTTTTTATTTTTTTAATAATTGAAGTATGTTCAAAAGCATATTTATTTATTTTGATTTTGTGAGTTATAAAAATAATTGATGTGTTATATTATTTACTTATATTTATTATTTGATTTAATAATTTAATATGTATGATTTTATTTTATTTTCGTTTTTAATTAGTAAGGAAAGTGAGACGCATTATTTTATATTGTTTGAATACTTATTTAATAGAAATAATATTAATTTCCATAATATTAAGTAAGACCAAAAAAGTTATTAGCTAATGAATAGGTTCAAACAACCTTTTATAAGTAGATGTTTCCTCCTTTAATAGAATAGATTTATAATTAAATATTAGATATTAACTTCATGCGAGGTTCTGGTTTAAATATGTTCTAAGGCCTAACGAAATAATTTGGTTCAAGATCGATAAAGAACAGGTTAGTGCAAATAAGTTGGTTTATACTTTAGTCCAATTGAATTTGCCTTAATCCAAATTTTTTTCGCAAAAGAATTGGTAAGGATAACTAATTGAACGAAAACTGATTAGTCATGGCTATAGAATCAAATGAAATAAAGGATGTCAAGTAAAAAACTAAAGTCCACGAACTTGATTCGTTAGTTTTTTTTGGGGAGAATTTGCTAAACGGCAAGATTTTGACATCTAAGTAGGAAAACAGCAAAGAGAAAAAATGTGTTGCATAAACGATATAAGGGTACCAAAATAAATGTTGTGACATGGTTTTTTGATTAGCTGAATGAACGTGTGCCCGTGGGGAAGAAATGAAACAATAATAAATTGAAGTGGAAGAAGTGATTGTTACTCACATGTGAATAAAAAATAAAGAGAATAATAAATGCAAGTTTTCAAGAATTGAAAGCAATATTGAGTTAATGAACTTATCAAAAGAGGTAAGAAAACAAATGTGTAGCCGTAATGGGTCGTGACTCGTGAGTGGATTGTACAATTTAATTACATGGATGACGTAAACGTGATGGTTTGTGAAAAGATAATAACTTAATGAGATGGTTGGGGAAAGATAGCAACATTGGGCTTACATAACTATGTTTTTAATAACATGATACGAAATGGCGTTGCATGTAATTAGATGTTTAATGCATATTTTATTCATTGCATGTGATATGTTACATCTCGATATAAAGTGCGGTATGAAAGATTTACGTTGATATATTTTATTGCATGTAATTAGATGTTTAATGCAGAGTCCACACTTACGTTAGAATTCAGGTAAACTTGAGTGTTAGAGGGTACTTCTTGTTAGGCCGCTTCAAACTATTCTAAATTTCGTATGTGATAAATTTACAAAAATAAATATATCAGCGTAAATGTTCATTGATATATTTTATTGCATGTAATTATATGTTTAATTAGATATATTATTGCATGTGGTGTGCTACGTGTATACGTAGATTGCGACATGAACATTTACGCTGATATATTTATTTTTGTAAATTTATCACATTCAAAATTTAGAATAGTTCGAAGCTGCCTAACAAGAAGTACCCTCTAACACTCAAGTTTACCTGAATTCTAACGTTAGAGTGTGCATCATCATCATATAAACATCCAAATATCATCCACCATAAAATATATAGAGGTCTATTTTGGGGTATACATGTGTATTTTCTTATATGCACGCCTACTCAATTTCATGGGCAGTCATGTATTATCACATCAAACTCAGGTTGTAATACATGTTATATATATATATATATTGTTTTTAACGCTCTATTATCATAAATTACAACGAAAATGTATTGTGTGACCTATGTATACAAATAAATATATATGCTGCGATATATATCTATTACACATTAAATAGATTTACATCAGAAGGATCAAACTTTAACCAATGACAGACAAGATGTTCTCATTACTTGATTCATTATACCATTTGCTTAATTGTGACTTTCCTCTGTCTCGACCTCAGAACTTCAAACAATATTACCCGCAATCAATTCTGCAGCAACCAAACCATGAAAGTATTGACATATACTTTAATATATGTATATCACAGATTATGCAGCAGCCAAACCATGAAAACCAACATAACCAAATCAGTGTCAACTGATAATATGTGTGTGTATATATTTTTACCGCTCTATTAGCGTAAATTACAACGAGAACATTGAAAAAAACATATAGCATTAGGTACGGAAACAAATAAACATGCAAAATAAACGTATGTTATTCTTTAATCTGTTACGCATGAAATAAAACACGTAACATGAAAATTAAATAAGTAGTAATGCGAAGTAGCAGGAATGTAAAAATGCATGCAAATATACTCGTAGTTCACTACTTAATTTGTTAGACGTGTAAGAAAACACGTAGCATGAAAATTAAATATGTAGTAATGTGATGCGTCATGAACATGATATATCATTTTAACTGTACATATATCATACCGTTAATGTATGTAGATCTGGATTCACAAATAAATCGTCCCTATCACATACACTGAGTTTCTTAACAACGACGACTGCTAAACATTTATCTTCAAGTTTATTTCAGATAACTCATAATATATGCATCACACCGATAAACGCAACTGTTTTCATTAATTCAACTTGTAAAACAAAGCAAAAAAAAATCAGTATGTAAACACAACTGATTGCCGCGACGAGGCTAGCGGAAAATTGACGGTTGCTCTGACGGTGAGATAGACGTACTTCGCCACCGTAGATAGATCTTGTGGAGAGAGAGAAGGCGTTGGAAAGAGTCATATGATTTGTCTCTCTTTCATTCTGTTTCTGAGCTGATTTGGATTTTGAGAGAGAAATAATGACGATGGAGGATGTGGTTGACAAGAGGAGAGAGAGATATATAATAAAAGCTACACGTACAAGATTTGAGTCGCGCGGAAAAAATTAAATTCAACTGCACAGTTATATTTGGGATTGGTTACAAGGGCGTAAGGGCATTTCAGACCCAAATGGTGGATAATTTGACATCTTGACTGGGCTTCGAAACTATCATGCCATTTTGCTAATTAGGTGTCAAAATCTTGACTCTCACCCAATTAACTCTCTTTTTTTGTATACTAACTTTCATTTACTAAGCTCGAAACATATTGATTTGGGTTTTGGCTGTACATAACTTTTTATTTTTGTAAATTCACCTTTTATTTTTTTAAACGAAAAAGAAAAACTGAAGTCAATTATTATTTTTTTTTTGGGCGAAAGTAGTAATTTATTAATATTTCAAAGGTCTCTTTCGAGATAAAACATAAGGCTACGGAGAGCGTTCTTGGCGATCGAATCAGCTAACAGATTTGAGGATCGCAGGACAAAAACAAAGGAAATTACAGTGAAATCTAATGATAGTTGAAGGATATCGTGATGAATCCCATGGAGCTCCTTCGTAGGTGCTCCCTTGTTGATTGCTTCGATCAACTGAAGTTAATACGAAGCGACTGTGATGTTGGAGATCTTGTGGTCTCACGCTTGCTGTAGAGCCAGAAGGATCGCTGTAGCTTCTGCCACTAATGGAGATCTAATCGCCATCTGGGCTGCTTCTCCTGTGGAGAGTATTGTGTCGGCTCTTGAGAAGGCCCATTCCATACCTCCTGCTTTCCGGTGACAGAGCCATGCTGCATCAGTGTAACAGTAAGTTGTTTCCGGCTCAATGTGATGCTGTAGCTGTCCTCGGGGTTGTGGCAACTAGGGATTTGGAGAAAGGTATTGAGCTGTTTGCCATTCCCTTGCTAGGGAGATGGCTTTGATACCGTGTCTTCCGGAGAGAAATTCTTTTCATTGAACAGTTTATGGTTTCGGGTATTCCAAGTTGTCCAGAGGAGCCAAAGAGTTAGAGGGCCTTGATTCAAACCTGGTGGTGGAAGGCAGGTAGCCGGAATCAGAGCTTGGATCCCTGCTCTAACTGATTCAATATTCAAAGAGATCATCAGGTGTTTGAAAGGCGCTGCCTCCCATACTTTCTGGGCATGCGGACAGAGAAATAAGAGATGAAGTGTGGACTCTGCACTATCACAATGTGGGCATCTAAGATCGTCACATTGGAGCCTTTCCCTTAGGTTTTCTCCCAACGGTAATGCTTCTTTCAGAGCTTTCCATAGAAACATATTTATTTTAGCTGAGCATTTGATGTTCCAGAATTCCGATCGCCAATTAAAGTCTATTTCCGCTTGTGGTAGCTGCAATTGTCGTTGTGCGAGATTCAAGGCCGTGAAATACCCTTCCTTTGCAGTGTATTCTCCTGTCTTCGATGGGAGCCATATGAACTTGTCCATTGCTCCCTTTTTACTCGGTCTAAGCTCAGTGATGTGATCTTCGTACATAGGCAATAGTTCTATGATCTTCTCTATATTCCAGTCTTGCCTCTCACTGCAAATTAGTTCTACGACTAACATATCTCCCTCATTCTCCTTTGGTGGGCCGATCGGGCAGATTTTTTCATCTAGGGAGAGCCAATTATCTTGCCAGACCCTGGTATCATTCCCATTACCAATTGCCTTACCGAGGTTGGTCCTGAGAAGATCGCGCTGATATGTTGGAATTTTTACCCTTACTAACCTTTGTATCTAATTGTTTTCTAAAGTTATTGAGTATATATCACGAGATTTTAGGTAGCTTTGAAGCTGTTATTGGAGTTTGGAGCGTTTGGAACCTTTGGAACAGAAAAGAACCAAAATTGAAGAAAAGAAGGAAAATCCTGCGAAGTATCACCAACTCCAATCAGCGAGCACATGCTCCCGAATTTTGGCCACCAAGCGAGCACGTGCTCGCCGCGGAAGAAAATAAAAGGAAGCCGATTTGACCTAATAACCGCCGCCCACTTTGGAGAGAGCAGCCGCCTATATCTTCTAATATAAATACTCCTCTTAGTTTTAGGTTTGGGGATACCTTTTATCTTGTTTTTAGCTTTTAGCTTTTCAATACCTAGGAATTCTTTTGTAAGAGAGAAGATCTCAAGCTACAATTTGGAGAAGATTTCTGAACCCTAGTACTTCTATTTTAGTATCGATTATGCATTCTTTTGATTCTTCTATTTTGTTTCTTTCATCTTTATTTATGTCTGATTAGATCTATTAGTTAGGTTAAGGTTTTCAAGGGAATTCATGAGCTAGGGTTAGACACAAATAGGATATCAAAATCGATAGTCTTCATCTAGGTTGTTCTTATTGCTTGAATCGATTTGACCAATATGTTCCTGATTTTTGGTTTATCTAGACAGCGAGAGTTGCTAGGTTGCTAGAAGATACCTTGATGAGCGATTTATTCATTACCTGCGAGAGTAGATGTATTGGAGAATCGTGAACATATCAACCCTATTCGATAAGGCTTATCTACGATTCTAATACCAACGAGAGTTAGGATTTTTAGGTTGCTAGATAAAGGTATTAGTATCACGAGAGTGAATTAATATTATCTTCGTGTTTGATTTCTGGACTTGTTCTTATTAGTCGCCTGAATAGCTGGTTGACCTTTGCTCTGAATCTCCTGCGAATTGCCTTGACCTAGCGCTTGCTTTATTATTGTTAAAACCGATTTGCTTTTATAACTTGCTAGTCACGAATTCAAACCCATCAATATTGAATCTCTTAGCTCTTAATTTAGCTTATTTATCAAAGTGTGAACTTGGTCTTCGTAGGATCGACCCCTAAGTACTGCTACGAATTGCTGTGCACTTGCAGTAGGAAATAGGGTTTAAAACTCGTGTATCAAGTTTTTGGCGCTGTTGCCGGGGACCAAATTTTTACCTTTGGTTTACGGCTAAATTTCTAGACTAAGAACCCTATTAAACTCGTTTTCTGTTCTTCTTCTTCTTCGCGTTTCAGGTGTATGACCAGGAGCACAAGGAGTAGGAATAACGAGGATCTTGTCAGTCTATCAAACGACAAACTAGCAAGAAGGGAACGAGAGAACAGGCAGAGATGCAACACACCTGTTCCGGAACCAGAAACATCTGACACCGCCTCTACTGAGATGGGCGATCAACCAGCCATTGCAGCTCAGCTGCAACAACTTCAAACGGCCATGGAGCAGCTGCGCTTGCAGCAAGAGCGGTAGCTCGTTCAACAACCGGCGTTCGGGGACAAAGACGCAGCACATGCTTATTACCAGGATCGATCTGCGATTGTCACTCCGACTATCCAGAGGCAAGATTATGAGATCAAGCCCCAGATGATTGCGCTCGTCAAGCAGCATCTCTTCCATGCCCTACCTGCTGAAATACCGATGGATCACATCGAGAACTTCGAAGAAATTTGCAGCACAACCGGCTCCAATGGTGTGTCTCCAGATTTCTTGAAGAGCAAGATTTTCCCCTTCTCTCTTGCGGGAAAAGCATCACGGTGGTTAAAGTCTTTACCACCAGGCTCTTTGGCGACTTGGGCTGATGCTAGGTCGGCTTTCTTGGACAAGTTTTACACGAAGTCGAAAACCGCTGCTTTGAGGAGTAAGATATCCACGTTCGAGCAACTTCCTGGAGAGACCTTTAACGAGGCATGAGAACTTTTCAAGGAGTACAAGCGTGAGTGCCCTCACCACGGCTTTAGCGACGAGCAGCTGCTCAGCACCTTCTACGATGGAGTGGAATGGGACTACAGAAACGCCCTCAATGCCGCCAGTAATGGAGACTTCTACACCAAATCGAAAGAAGGAGCTTTGAAACTGATCGAAAACTTGGCCGCAAGCTCTAGCAACAAGTCTCCGGAATACGACAGAAAAAAGGTCAATAGCGTGGAGTCCAAGAAGATCGACGAGCTCACAGCCAAGGTTAACCTTCTACTGAAGGAAAACCAGAAGTCGGTTCACTTCGTGGACGAGAATGGAGAAGAGCCCCTCGCCCAAGTCTTCGGCGAGGAAACCAGCGATGATCAGATGGAGGTCAACTATGTGAATGGACAAAGTTTCGGGCGAAACCGCGGCTTCAATAATCAAGATTTCAACACTCACCCAAACTTGTCCTACATAAGCAATAATGTGGAGAATCCTCAGGACCAGGTTTATCCTAAGCAAGGAACCCAACCTCAGACGGGTTTTCAAAGAAGCTACTCCAGCAATTATCAAAGCCAGAACCTGCCATTCATCCCCAACCAGAACCGATTTCAAGGAGGAAATCAAAATAGGCAGCCCTACAAAAATTCGCAGCCCCAGCAGTTTCAGACCCCGCAGCCTCAGCAGTTCCAGAATCCGCGGCCTCCTTCTCCAGCAACCGGTTCTCAAGACGAGCTGAAAAATATGATGCAACAACTTCTGGCTGGACAACAGAAAGCCGCAGCTGAAATTAATGCTAAGGTTGACACCATGTATGTGGATATCAATGGGAAGTACGAAGCTGTGTGGACACACATGAAGCAGCTTGATGTTCAGATTGCTCAGACTGCTGAGTCAATAAAAAGGGCACCAGGAACTCTGCCTGGAAAAGTTGAGGCACCTAGGAAGGAGTTTGTCAACGCCATTGAGCTGAGAAGTGGGAAAACACTCCATGACAACACAACTTCACGATCGGCAAGAGGTAAAGGAGTAGACGCCAATTACGTGCACCCATCTAACGAGCATCTGCTCGGATCGAATCATGACACACAGGAAACTGGTGATACGAGCAACCACTCGACGCACGCTGGATCATCATCTTCACCCTTTGACATTTTGGAGGACGATACGACAGAGCACCCTGGCGGCTCATCCGAGCACGTGCTCGGTCGAACCAAACTGCCCACCTCAACACCGAAAACAAATGCGACCCCAGAGAGAGCGTACAGACCTAAGGTTCCTTACCCTGTACCACCAAAGAAGTCTCGCAAGGACTTGGAAGATGCTAAGTGCAGGGAGATGCTCTAAGATCTTACCGTCAAGCTACCCCTTGCTGATGCTGTTCAAATGATACCGGCTCTCAAACGGTATATGAAGACTCTGGTTTCTGGAAAAATCGAAGAGGAAGAAAAGGTGATGACGATCTCAAAAAAGTGCAGTGTTATCCTTCAGAACAAGGTTTTAAAGAAGAGAGGTGATCCTGGGTGATTTGTCTTATCTTTCACAATCGGCCCTATGACCTTCGCATGCTCCCTATGCGATCTTGGTTCCAGCGTAAATCTCATGCCTTACTCGGTGGCCAAGCGTTTAGGTTTCACCAAGTTCAAACCTACGCGGATCTCCTTGGTTTTTGCCGATCGATCAACCAAGCTTCCCAAAGGAGTTTTGGAAGATATCTACGTGCGAATTGGGGACACACTGATTCCTGCCGACTTTGTGGTTCTGGAACTTGAGGAAAAACCGAAAGACCCTCTGATTCTCGGCGGACCATTCCTATGCAAAGCTGATGCAATAATTGATGTCAATAATGGAGTAATTGATCTTCAGCTAGGCGACATGGTAATGACATTCGAGATGGACAAATTGCTGAAGAAGCCTATGTTGGACGGACAAACATTCGTTGTGGAAGGTGTAGATGACGTCTACGATGAGGCAGCTGAAGAAATTCTCTGCCCGGATCCTCTTGAAACCGCTCTAACCCTAGCTGAACGAGAGCACGGTTTCATGAGTGAAGAAGCAGACAGCCTTGCCAAGATGCTAGACTCCAGCCACGGGATGGAACAGATGGTGGCCTACATGAGTTTGGACGATGAGGAGAAATCAACAGAAACAATCGGAGCACCTGCTCAAATCCCGCGAGCACCCGCTCCGCCTCTTGACCCGATCGACGGCCCCTGGAGCGAGTTGAAAGCCCCTAAATTGGAGCTCAAAACTCTACCTGCCGGGCTCAGGTACGCATTTCTGGGAACAAAATCTACCTACCCTGTGATCATAAACGCCGAATTGAACAATGTGGAAGTAGCCTTACTTTTATGTGAGCTTAAGAAATATAGAAAGGCTATAGGCTACTCGCTTGCTGACATTCCTGGTATCTCGCCTGATCTTTGCATGCATAGGATACATCTAGAAGATGAATCGATGAGTTTTATAGAACATCAGAGGAGGTTAAACCTGAATCTAAAATATGTCGTAAAGAAGGAGATAATGAAACTTCTAGAAGCTGGAGTGATTTATGCTATTTCTGATAGTACTTGGGTTAGTCCTGTTCATGTAGTTCCTCAGAAAGGAGGAATCACTGTCATTAAAAACGATAGGGACGAGCTGATACCTATTAGGACTGTAACCGGCCATAGGATGTGCATAGATTACCGCAAACTTAATGCCGCAACTCGCAAGGATCATTTCCCTCTCCCTTTGATTGATCAGATGCTTGGAAGATGATATTATGTATTTTTAACATATTTTGATTTGTTTTTAGTATTCGGTTTGAGTTTTGATTTGCATCTTTCGTTAGCTTTTGGAGTCTTTTTTATTGTTTCGAGTCTTTTTACAGATTTTATGGAGTTCTGATGGAGTTTGGCGTTTACAGACATGTTCGAGTCGAGTTAATGTGGAAAAAAACGAGAAAAGGACCAACTGAAGAGAACGACCGTTCTTGGAGTAGAACGACCATTCAGAACGACCGTTCCCTCAACAGAACTGTCGTTCCCCATCTCACCTACCCTGCCGACAAGAGCCAGAGAACGACCGTTCCCTCAACAGAACGATCGTTCCCCGTCTCACCTACTATAGTGACAAAAGAGCATGGAACGACCGTTCTCCCCCAAGAACGACCGTTCCCCGACTCACCAACACCCACCTACTTCGATCGACCACTTAGAACGACCGTTCTCCTCCAGAACGGTCGTTCCCCGTCTTACCTACTCCCCTACACCTTGGCCTATATATTGGACTCACTCTTGATGCTTCAAAACACACCATCTTCTTCTCTCACTCTTCTCTAGCTTCTAAACATTGCTTCTCTTCTCTTTTAAGCTTTAAACATTTATGCTTTGATCAAGTTTTATTTAGTTTATTTTCAGTTCTTATTATCTATCTTTATGCTTTAATCAAGTTCTATTAAGTTTACTTTCAGTCCTTATTATCTATCTTTATGCTTTAATCAAGTTTTATTAAGTTCACTTTCAGCTTTTGTTATCTATTCAAGCTTTTATGATGAACTCTATAATCTCTTTGTTTTCTTCTTCTTTAATTATGTCTGAGTAGATCTCTTAGTTAGGTTAAGGTTTGTCAAAGGAATTCATGAGCTTTAGGGCTAAACACAAATAGGCTATTCAAATCAATGTCTTCACCTTTGTTGTTCTTAATGCTTAGATCGAATTGATCACTTGATTTTATGATATTGGGTTTAACTTAGACAGCGAGAGTTGCTAGAAGAAACTTGGGTGAGCAATTTATTCATTACATGCGAGAGTAGATGTATTGGAGAATTGTGAACAAATCAAACCTATCCTTAATGCTTGTCTGCGATTTCTAAAACCAACGAGAGTTAGGATTTTAGGTTGTTAGATAAAAGTTATTGATACCACGAGAGTGGATTGATATTATCTTTATGTTTGAGTTCTAGACTTATGCTTAATCATTGCCTGAATAGTTGTTTGATCCTTTGCTCTGAATCTCCTGCGATATTCATTGACCTAACGCTTGTTTAATATTATCTTTACAACCGATTTTGCTTTTATTACTTGCTATTTACAAAACCAAAACCATAATTGAATTGTCTTAGCTTTTGATTTAGCTCATTAGATCAAAGTGTGAAACTGGTCTTCGTGGGATCGACCCCTAAGTACTACTTCGTATGCTGTGCACTTGCAGTAGGAAATAAGGGTTTAAAACTCGTGTATCAAGTTTTTGGCGCCGTTGCCGGGGACCAAATTTTCACCTATGGTTTACGGCTGAATTATTAGACTAAGAACTTTACTGAACTTGTTTTCTTTTCTTCTTTGTTTTTGTGTTTCAGGTGCATGTCCACAAGGAGCACGAGGAGCAAAAACAACAAGGACCTTCTTAGCTTGACAAACGACGAGCTAGCAAGGATAGAACGAGGAAACAGAAGACGCAACACACCCGTTAAAGAAGCAGAAACGTCTGACACCGCCAACTCAGAGATGGGCGGACAAGCAGACATTGCAGCTCAGCTGCAACAACTTCAGACAGCCATGGAGCAGCTTCATTTGCAACAGGAGAGGCAACTCGTTGCACAACCTGCTTTCGGGGACAAAGATGCGGCTCACGCATACTACCAGGATCGATCTGCGATCGTTACCCCGACCATCCAGAGGCAAGATTACGAGATCAAGCCTCAAATGATCGCCCTCGTGAAGCAACACCTGTTCCACGGTCTGCCTGCTGAGATTCCGATGGATCACATCGAAAACTTCGAAGAGATCTGTAGCACAACCGGCTCCAATGGTGTGCCTCCAGATTTCTTGAAGTGCAAGCTTTTCCCCTTCTCTCTTACGGGAAAAGCATCACGGTGGTTAAAATCTTTACCACCAGGCTCTCTACCGACTTGGGCTAATGCGCGAGCAGCATTCTTGGATAAGTTCTACACAAAATCCAAGACCGCAGCCTTGAGGAACAAGATCTCCTCATTCGAGCAACAGTCCGGTGAATCCTTCAATGAAGCATGGGAGCGGTTTAAGGAGTACAAGCGCGAGTGCCCTCACCATGGGTTTAGTGATGAGCAGCTGCTCAGCACCTTCTATGACGGAGTAGATTGGGACTACAGAAACGCCCTGAATGCAGCTAGTAACGGTGACTTTTACACTAAGTCAAAGGAAGGAGCTCTGGAGCTGATCGAGAACCTAGCCGCAAGTTCCAGCAACAAAAGCCCGGAGTACGACAGAAAGAAGGTCAACAGTGTGGACTCCAAGAAGATTTATGAGCTCGCGGCCTTGGTTAACCTTTTGCTAATAAACAACCAGAAGTCAGTCCACTTTGTGGACGAGAATGGGGAGGCACCTATCGCTCAAGCCTATGAGGAAGAAACCAGGAATGATCAGATGGAGGTGAACTATGTGACAGGACAAGGTTTCGGACAGAACCACGGTTTCAACAACCAAGGCTTCAACACTCATCCGAACCTGTCTTATAGGAGCACCAATGTGGAGAATCTGCAGGATCAGACTTATCCTAAGCAAGGAAATCAGTCGCAGATGGGTTTTCAGAAGAACTACTCCAACAACTACCAGAACCGGCCATTCGTTCCTAATCAGAACCGTTTCCAAGGAGGGAATCAGCCAAGGCAGCCTTTCACAAACTCGCAGCCCCAGCCTTTCACAAACTCGCAGCCTTCATCTTCAGCAACCGGCTCTCAAGACGAGCTGAAGAACATGATGCAGCAGTTGATGGCGAGTCAACAAAAGGCGGCAGTAGAGATCAACTCCAAAGTTGACACTATGTATGTTGATCTTAATGGGAAGTATGAGGCTGTATGGACCCACATGAAGCAACTGGATGTTCAGATTGCACAAACTGCCGAGTCTATAAAAAGAACACCAGGGACTCTGCCTGGAAAAGCTGAAGCACCTAGGAAGGAGTTTGTCAACGCCATCGAGCTAAGGAGCGGGAAAACATTGAACTCGGAAACAATTTCCGGATCGGAAAAAGGAAAAGAAGCGACAACCGAGCACCCTGGTCCATCAACCGAGCACATGCTCAGCCAAGAAACTCCAACAACTTCGGCCAGCAATCCGGAAGCAAGGGTGTACAAACCTAAGATCCCATACCCTGTACCACCCAAGAAGTCTTGCAAGGACTTAGAGGATGCTAAATGCAGAGAGATGCTCAGAGACCTAACCGTGAAGCTGCCTCTCACGGATGCCGTTCAGATGATACCGGCTCTCAAACGGTATATGAAAACCCTGGTCTCCGGAAAAGTAGCGGAGGAGGAAAACGTGATGGTAGTCTCCAAAGAGTGCAGTGCTGTTCTGCAGAACAAGGTCCTTAAGAAGAGAAGCGATCCCGGCAGATTCGTTTTATCAGTCAAGATCGGCCCCATGACATTCGCATGCTCTCTGTGCGATCTCGGTTCCAGTGTCAACCTTATGCCATACTCTGTGGCAAAGCGGTTAGGGTTCACAAAGTTCAAACCCACGCGCATCTCATTGGTCTTCGCAGACAGATCAACAAAGCTTCCGGTGTGTATGTTAGAGGATCTTCATGTGCGAATTGGAGACACACTCATCCCAGCTGATTTTGTGGTTCTAGAGCTTGAAGAAGAACTGAAAGACCCTCTGATTCTTGGCCGGCCATTCTTACGCACAGCTGGTGCAATAATCGATGTACAGAATGGAGTGATTGACCTTCAGCTAGGCGACATGGTAATGTCATTCGAGATGGATAAATTGTTGAAGAAACCGATGATGGATGGACAGACCTTCACTGTGGAAGGCGTGGATGATGTATATGATGAGGCAGCTGAAGAGCTTCTGTGCCCGGATCCTCTTGAAACCGCCCTAACTCTAGCTGAAAGAGAGCATGGTTTCCTGAGCGAGGATGCCGACAGCTTTGCCAAGATGCTAGATTCCAGCCAAAGAATGGAGCAAATGGTAGCGTACACGAGCCTAGATGATGAGGAGAACTCGGCAGAAACAGACGGAGCACCCGCTCCAACCCCACGAGCACCTGCTCCGCCACTTGACCCGATAGACAGCCCTTGGAGCGAATTGAAAGCACCCAAACTGGAGCTCAAAACTCTTCCAGCCGGGCTCAGGTACGCATTCCTTGGAACGAACTCAACTTACCCGGTGATTGTGAATGCTGATTTGAATAATGTGAAAGTAGCTTTACTTTTATGCGAGCTTAGGAAGTATAGAAAGGCTATAGGGTATTTGCTCGATGATATCACTGGCATATCCCCTGATCTTTGCATGCATAGGATACATCTAGAAAATGAATCAATGAGTTCTATAGAACATCAGAGGAGGTTGAATCCGAATCTGAAAGATGTTGTTAAAAAGGAGATAATGAAACTTCTAGAAGCCGGTCTAATTTATGCTATTTCTGATAGTACTTGGGTTAGTCCAGTTCATGTAGTTCCTAAGAAAGGTGGAATCACTGTAATAAAGAATGATAGGAATGAACTAATACCGACTAGGACCATAACCGGCCATAGAATGTGCATAGTGTAGGAATTTGTCAGGTTTTAACTCTTTAAAACTATCAAGTTCCTATTGCCACAAGATCATGTTATTGAATCTATGTCCTCAGATCAAGGATTTACCTGGAGTTTTGCAGCAGAATTGTTTAGGTAAAATGAGATCTGGAGCGCCTCAAACGTTGCGCCTCTACAGCTAGTCCACACGCACACAAGACTGGATCAGGGATGCTAGTGCCTCTGGGAGCTTTTGAGTTTCTGTCTCGACGGCTAGGTTAATACCCACAAGTGATTTCGTGGCTCTGATTCCTATATATAGGAGTCAAGCACGAAATCCCATAAACCCTTGGATTAACCGGTTTAAATTGAGTCGTTAATTTAAACCCGGTATCATTAATCCCGAGCGGTGTCGATCGACACCAATAAGTGGTGTCGATCGACACCCACTTATAAAATCTATATCAACGTGCAACAATTACACATTGATGAGATCATTACTTTAATGATCATTCCCAGTACTCGTTATCCAGTTTGCTTAGGTGTGTGACCCTATAGGATCATATAATGTTGGCGATGAGTTCACAACTCATAAATTATAAGCGGCTTCTAGCAAAGCATTATAATTACCCAACATCACATGATAGTCTTATCTCGACTTAACAACTATGTTAGAGTGTATACAAGTATGATCTCCAGGACATTCCCTTCAATCTCCCACTTGTACTGGAATCAACTTATTCCAATAATCCCTTTGTCGCTATATCTCGACTCAACATAACGCAAGAGCTCGTGTCATCCTTATAAAGTCAAATCATGTTTATCGAACTCTGATTTGTACTGATAAAAGCAAACGACTGACTTTCAGCTCGTTCGAGTGTGGCCACACATTTCCTCAGTACCAAATCTCCGATAGGCCCAGAGATATTTATCTCCCGTTATATAGGAGGGACAAATTCCATCTTGTTCCATCCCCTGTTCCCTACGCACTTCATGGCGTGCCCAATCAATGTCTTTATAGTCACCAGTTACGGCTGACGTTTGACAAAGTCAAAGCAAACCAATTCATGTACAGGAAATCATGATGAACTCAGGTCTAAGGATTGTACTCTATAGTCGTAATGAGAAACTCATATGACACTCATATAACAATCTTGTTGAGTTCTCATTAGTGGTTCATGTCCGATACTGTGTTCTCAACACATATCTATGTGATTGACTTTGATACTCCTATCAATGACACCATGAAACTTGGTCATCAGTCACATCACATACTAGTCTCACGCGGTCATTAGTGTCCCAATTTAATGACCATCGACCAGGGACCTCAATAATTTATGACATTTATCGTTTATAGGGTTTCATGATCAAATCACGTATTTGATGACCTATAAGAATGTCTCAAATTATTCTGGGACTATTATTTAATTATCTAATCATGCAATCAAATAATACTGAAACAATTTCATTAAATAAAACATAACCCAAGTATGTTTACATAAACATCAAAAACAAAATAAATGACTCCCACTCAAACTAAGATTACTGCTCAAGAAATCTAATTCCCATTGCAGCAACATGACTCTCATGCTTAGGCCGTGGGAGTGGCTTGGTCTGAGGATCAGCAACATTATCGTCCGTCGGGACTCTGCTGATCTTCACATCACCTCTCTCGATGATCTCTCGTATCAAGTGATATCTTCTCTCGATGTGTTTAGACTTCTGGTGTGATCTGGGTTCCTTTGCTTGAGCTATGGCTCCATTGTTGTTACACAGCAATGCCACAGGCTCAGATATGCTAGGAATCACACCGAGTTCAATCATGAACTTTCTGATCCAAACAGCCTCCTTTGCCGCTTCTGAAGCAGCAATGTATTCAGCTTCGGTTGTGGAATCCGCTACGGTGCTCTGCTTGGAACTCTTCCAACTGACTGCACCGCCATTCAGACAGAAGACATAACCAGACTGAGATCGGGAATCGTCTCTGTCCGTCTAGAAACTAGCGTCGGTGTATCCACTCAACACAAGTTCATCACATCCACCGTACACCAAGAACTTATCCTTAGTATTTCTCAAATACTTCAGAATTGTCTTGACGGCAGTCCAGTGACTCTCACCGGGATCAGATTGGTATCGGCTCGTCATGCTCAAAGCACAGGCGACATCCGGACGTGTACATAGCATGGCATACATGATAGATCCTACTGCAAAAGCATAAGGAATTCTACCCATGCGCTCTCGCTCCGCAGGTGTCGAAGGACACTGCTTCTTGCTGAGAGTGATGCCTTGTGACATCGGAAGTAAGCCCTTCTTGGAATCATGCATATTGAACCTATGTAAGACCTTATCGATATAAGTGTCTTGACATAGTCCAATTAGCCTCTTTGATCTATCTCTATAGATTCTTATTCCAAGAATGTATGCGGCTTCTCCCATATCCTTCATCGAGAAGCAACTTCCGAGCCAAGTCTTTACAGACTGAAGCAACGAAACGTCGTTTCCAATAAGGAGTATGTCGTCTACGTATAACACGAGAAATGCAACTGCGCTCCCGTTAGTCTTCTTGTATATGCATGGTTCCTCCTCGTTCTTGATGAAGTCAAACATTTTGACTGCTTCATCAAAACGGAGGTTCCAACTCCGAGATGCTTGCTTTAATCCATAAATGGATTTATGAAGCTTACATACCTTCCCAGCGTTTTTAGGATCTGTGAAACCTGGACGCTGCGTCATGTACACATCCTCCTCCAGTATCCCGTTAAGGAAAGCTGTTTTCACATCCATCTGCCAAATCTCATAATCATAATAAGCGGTAGTTGCTAGGAGAATCCGAATAGATTTAAGCATGGCGACTGGGGAATAGGTTTCGTCATAGTCTATACCATGAATTTGTTTGAAACCTTTTGCCACCAATCTAGCTTTATAAATCTGAACGTTTCCATCCACATCGATCTTCTTCTTGAAGATCCATTTACACTCGATGGCTTTTACACCATCAGGTGGATCAACCAAAGTCCATACTTGGTTCTGTGACATGGAACCCATTTCGGATCCAGCGGCCTCAAGCCACTTTTCGGAGTCAGAGCCCATCATAGCTTCTTCGAAATTCGCAGGTTCGTCGCTGTCAATGATCAACAGATCATGACAGTGAGTTACGAGAAATCCATATCTCTCGACCTCGTTGCGAATCCTTTCGGATCTGCGAACTACAGGCACCACAGGTGCTGGCTCCACAACCTCTTGTGAATCCAACGGCTGTGTTGGTTCCACAACCTCCCTAACTCTAGCTGAAAGAGAGCATGGTTTCCTGAGCGAGGATGCCGACAGCTTTGCCAAGATGCTAGATTCCAGCCAAAGAATGGGGCAAATGGTAGCGTACACGAGCCTAGATGATGAGGAGAACTCGGCAGAAACAGACGGAGCACCCGCTCCAACCCCACGAGCACCTGCTCCGCCACTTGACCCGATAGACAGCCCTTGGAGCGAATTGAAAGCACCCAAACTGGAGCTCAAAACTCTTCCAGCCGGGCTCAGGTACGCATTCCTTGGAACGAACTCAACTTACCCGGTGATTGTGAATGCTGATTTGAATAATGTGAAAGTAGCTTTACTTTTATGCGAGCTTAGGAAGTATAGAAAGGCTATAGGGTATTTGCTCGATGATATCACTGGCATATCCCCTGATCTTTGCATGCATAGGATACATCTAGAAAATGAATCAATGAGTTCTATAGAACATCAGAGGAGGTGAATCCGAATCTGAAAGATGTTGTTAAAAAGGAGATAATGAAACTTCTAGAAGCCGGTCTAATTTATGCTATTTCTGATAGTACTTGGGTTAGTCCAGTTCATGTAGTCCTAAGAAAGGTGGAATCACTGTAATAAAGAATGATAGGAATGAACTAATACCGACTAGGACCATAACCGGCCATAGAATGTGCATAGTGTAGGAATTTGTCAGTTTTAACTCTTTAAAACTATCAAGTTCCTATTGCCACAAGATCATGTTATTGAATCTATGTCCTCAGATCAAGGATTTACCTGGAGTTTTGCAGCAGAATGTTTAGGTAAAACGAGATCTGGAGCGCCTCAAACGTTGCGCCTCTACAGCTAGTCCACACGCACACAAGACTGGATCAGGGATGCTAGTGCCTCTGGGAGCTTTTGAGTTTCTGTCTCGACGGCTAGGTAATACCACAAGTGATTTCGTGGCTCTGATTCCTATATATAGGAGTCAAGCACGAAATCCCATAAACCCTTGGATTAACCGGTTTAAATTGAGTCGTTAATTTAAACCCGGTATCATTAATCCCGAGCGGTGTCGATCGACACCAATAAGTGGTGTCGATCGACACCCACTATAAATCTATATCAACGTGCAACAATTACACATTGATGAGATCATTACTTTAATGATCATTCCCAGTACTCGTTATCCAGTTTGCTTAGGTGTGTGACCCTATAGGATCATATAATGTTGGCGATGAGTTCACAACTCATAAATTATAAGCGGCTTCTAGCAAAGCATTATAATTACCCAACATCACATGATAGTCTTATCTCGACTTAACAACTATGTTAGAGTGTATACAAGTATGATCTCCAGGACATTCCCTTCAATCTCCCACTTGTACTGGAATCAACTTATTCCAATAATCCCTTTGTCGCTATATCTCGACAACATAAGGCAAGAGCTCGTGTCATCCTTATAAAGTCAAATCATGTTTATCGAACTCTGATTTGTACTGATAAAAGCAAACGACTGACTTTCAGCTCGTTCGAGTGTGGCCACACATTTCCTCAGTACCAAATCTCCGATAGGCCCAGAGATATTTATCTCCCGTTATATAGGAGGGACAAATTCCATCTTGTTCCATCCCCTGTTCCCTACGCACTTCATGGCGTGCCCAATCAATGTCTTTATAGTCACCAGTTACGGCTGACGTTGACAAAGTCAAAGCAAACCAATTCATGTACAGGAAATCATGATGAACTCAGGTCTAAGGATTGTACTCTATAGTCGTAATGAGAAACTCATATGACACTATATAACAATCTTGTTGAGTTCTCATTAGTGTTCATGTCCGATACTGTGTTCTCAACACATATCTATGTGATTGACTTTGATACTCCTATCAATGACACCATGAAACTTGGTCATCAGTCACATCACATACTAGTCTCACGCGGTCATTATGTCCCAATTTAATGACCATCGACCAGGGACCTCAATAATTTATGACATTTATCGTTTATAGGGTTTCATGATCAAATCACGTATTTGATGACCTATAAGAATGTCTCAAATTATTCTGGGACTATTATTTAATTATCTAATCATGCAATCATAATACTGAAACAATTTCATTAAATAAAACATAACCCAAGTATGTTTACATAAACATCAAAAACAAAATAAATGACTCCCACTCAAACTAAGATTACTGCTCAAGAAATCTAATTCCCATTGCAGCAACATGACTCTCATGCTTAGGCCGTGGGAGTGGCTTGGTCTGAGGATCAGCAACATTATCGTCCGTCGGGACTCTGCTGATCTTCACATCACCTCTCTCGATGATCTCTCGTATCAAGTGATATCTTCTCTCGATGTGTTTAGACTTCTGGTGTGATCTGGGTTCCTTTGCTTGAGCTATGGCTCCATTGTTGTTACACAGCAATGCCACAGGCTCAGATATGCTAGGAATCACACCGAGTTCAATCATGAACTTTCTGATCCAAACAGCCTCCTTTGCCGCTTCTGAAGCAGCAATGTATTCAGCTTCGGTTGTGGAATCCGCTACGGTGCTCTGCTTGGAACTCTTCCAACTGACTGCACCGCCATTCAGACAGAAGACATAACCAGACTGAGATCGGGAATCGTCTCTGTCCGTCTGGAAACTAGCGTCGGTGTATCCACTCAACACAAGTTCATCACATCCACCGTACACCAAGAACTTATCCTTAGTATTTCTCAAATACTTCAGAATTGTCTTGACGGCAGTCCAGTGACTCTCACCGGGATCAGATTGGTATCGGCTCGTCATGCTCAAAGCACAGGCGACATCCGGACGTGTACATAGCATGGCATACATGATAGATCCTACTGCAAAAGCATAAGGAATTCTACCCATGCGCTCTCGCTCCGCAGGTGTCGAAGGACACTGCTTCTTGCTGAGAGTGATGCCTTGTGATCGGAAGTAAGCCCTTCTTGGAATCATGCATATTGAACCTATGTAAGACCTTATCGATATAAGTGTCTTGACATAGTCCAATTAGCCTCTTTGATCTATCTCTATAGATTCTTATTCCAAGAATGTATGCGGCTTCTCCCATATCCTTCATCGAGAAGCAACTTCCGAGCCAAGTCTTTACAGACTGAAGCAACGAAACGTCGTTTCCAATAAGGAGTATGTCGTCTACGTATAACACGAGAAATGCAACTGCGCTCCCGTTAGTCTTCTTGTATATGCATGGTTCCTCCTCGTTCTTGATGAAGTCAAACATTTTGACTGCTTCATCAAAACGGAGGTTCCAACTCCGAGATGCTTGCTTTAATCCATAAATGGATTTATGAAGCTTACATACCTTCCCAGCGTTTTTAGGATCTGTGAAACCTGGAGGCTGCGTCATGTACACATCCTCCTCCAGTATCCCGTTAAGGAAAGCTGTTTTCACATCCATCTGCCAAATCTCATAATCATAATAAGCGGTAGTTGCTAGGAGAATCCGAATAGATTTAAGCATGGCGACTGGGGAATAGGTTTCGTCATAGTCTATACCATGAATTTGTTTGAAACCTTTTGCCACCAATCTAGCTTTATAAATCTGAACGTTTCCATCCACATCGATCTTCTTCTTGAAGATCCATTACACTCGATGGCTTTTACACCATCAGGGGATCAACCAAAGTCCATACTTGGTTCTGTGACATGGAACCCATTTCGGATCCAGCGGCCTCAAGCCACTTTTCGGAGTCAGAGCCCATCATAGCTTCTTCGAAATTCGCAGGTTCGTCGCTGTCAATGATCAACAGATCATGACAGTGAGTTACGAGAAATCCATATCTCTCGACCTCGTTGCGAATCCTTCGGATCTGCGAACTACAGGCACCACAGGTGCTGGCTCCACAACCTCTTGTGAATCAACGGCTGTGTTGGTTCCACAACCTCCCTAACTCTAGCTGAAAGAGAGCATGGTTCCTGAGCGAGGATGCCGACAGCTTTGCCAAGATGCTAGATTCCAGCCAAAGAATGGGGCAAATGGTAGCGTACAGAGCCTAGATGATGAGGAGAACTCGGCAGAAACAGACGGAGCACCCGCTCCAACCCCACGAGCACCTGCTCCGCCACTTGACCGATAGACAGCCCTTGGAGCGAATTGAAAGCACCAAACTGGAGCTCAAAACTCTTCCAGCCGGGCTCAGGTACGCATTCTGGAACGAACTCAACTTACCCGGTGATTGTGAATGCTGATTTGATAATGTGAAAGTAGCTTTACTTTTATGCGAGCTTAGGAAGTATAGAAAGGCTATAGGGTATTTGCTCGATGATATCACTGGCATATCCCTGATCTTTGCATGTATAGGATACATCTAGAAATGAATCAAGAGTTCTATAGAACATCAGAGGAGGTTGAATCCGAATCTGAAAGATGTTGTTAAAAAGGAGATAATGAAACTTCTAGAAGCCGGTCTAATTTATGCTATTTCTGATAGTACTTGGGTTAGTCCAGTTCATGTAGTTCCTAAGAAAGGTGGAATCACTGTAATAAAGAATGATAGGAATGAACTAATACCGACTAGGACCATAACCGGCTGTGTTGGTTCAACGGCTGTGTTGGTTCCACAACCTCTTGTGAATCCAACGGCTGCTCTTCCTCGTTAGGTTGAGCAGCGTCCTGTGACTCTCGAATCTCTTCGAGTTGTACTTCACTCCCACTGTCTTTCTTGGAAAGAAACTCTCTTTCGAGAAAGACACCATTCCGAGCAACAAAAACTTTGTTCTCGGATCAGTTGTAGAAATAGTACGCCTTGGTTTCCTTAGGGTAACCTACGAAGTAGCACTTATCAGACTTGGGTGCAAGTTTATCAGTTATCAATCGCTTGACATAGACTTCACAACCACAAATTTTCAGAAAAGACAGACTTGGAACTTTTCCAGTCCATATCTCATATGGAGTCTTTTCAACTGATTTAGATGGGACTCTGTTCAGCTTAAACGCAGACGTCTCAAGAGCATATCCCCAGAAGGATAACGGTAGATCTACATGACTCATCATCGATCGGACCATATCCAATAAAGTCCGATTCCTTCTCTCAGACACACCGTTCCATTTAGGTGTTCCAGGAGGAGTAAGTTGTGAAATGATTCCACTATCTTTAAGATGATCGTCGAACTCTTGGCTTAAGTACTCACCTCCACGATCAGATCGAAGATTTTTAATACTTTTGCCAAGTTGGTTCTGTACTTCATTCTGGAACTCCTTGAACTTTTCAAAGGATTCCGACTTATGTTTCATGAGATAAACATAGCCGTATCTACTGAAATCATCAGTAAATGTAATGAAGAACCTAAAGTTTCCTCTAGCACTGATGCTCATTGGGCCACATACATCGGTATGCACAAGGCCCAATAAGTCACTTGCCCTTTCATTTCTCTTGTTGAAAGGGGTTTTAGTCATTTTGCCCATTAAGCAGGATTCACATTTCTCAAATGATTCATAATCAAATGAGTCTAAAAGCCCATCACGATGGAGCTTTTGCATCCTCTTTTCATTAATGTGGCCCAAACGACAATGCCAGAGAAAAGTCGGGTTCGAGTCATTGGTTTTAAACCGTTTGTTAATTATGTTATAAACCAGCATTGATTGGTTGAGAATATAAAGCCCATTCTCCAATGGGGCGCTACCATAGAATATATTATTTCGAATAAAAGAGCAACATTTGTTCTTAATCGAAAATTCAAAACCATTCTCGTCCAAAACAGAAATAGAAATGATATTCCTGCTTATCGCAGGTACATAGTAGCAATTCTCCAACTCTAAAATCATGCCTGAAGGCAAAGACAAATGGTAAGTTCCTACGGCTAATGCAGCAACTCTTGCTCCATTCCCAACTCGCAGGTCCACTTGTCCTTTCTTCAGCGTTCTACTGCTGCGCAGGTCCTGCATATTAGTACAAATATGAGCACCACAGCCGGTATCCAATACCCAAGAACTAGAACCTGAATATGAAGCAACATTTACTTCTATAACATAAATACCTTTAGATGTCGTCTCGTACAACTTCTTCAGGTTCTTCAGACCTTCCAGGAATTCTTTGCAATTCCTCCTCCAATGCCCCGGCTTCTTGCAATAAAGGCAAATGTCAGCATCAGTGGGGCCACGCTTGGGCTTGGAACTTTGCTCAGGTCTGTCCTGATTCTCAACCTGGACAGCCTTGGCCTTTCCTTTGCCTCTAGCGGGTTTCTTAAACCCTTTACCCTTCTGTACCATAAGTACTTCAGGTTTGGCCTTCTTGATGTTGGGCGCTGCCGTCTTGAGCATGCCGTGCAGCTCAGTCAGAGACTTCGTCAGATTGTTCATATTGTATTTTAGAACAAACTGATCAAAGCTAGACGGCAGGGATTGCAGGATGATGTCCGTAGCCAACTCTTGGCTAAGGGGAGAGTCCAGTCGAGCCAGGTTATCAATATAACCCATCATCTTAATGACATGAGGACTCACTGGACTGTCCTTTGACAGCTTGCACTCGATGAGAGACTTGACCGTCTGGTACCTCTCAGTGCGAGCCTGCTCCTGAAACATAGATTTCAGGGTTGTGATCATCTCGATCGGTGACCCCGCGTTCTCGAACTGCTTCTGCAGTTCCGAGTTCATCGTGGCCAGCATCAGACAAATCACATTTGTCGCATCATCCGAATGTTTTTCCCACCTTTCCTTTTCTGCATTGGGAGCATTGGATCTCGGCTTTTCAGGAAGAGGCCTTTCAAGGACATAGTCCTTCTTTTCCTGTCTGAGAACTATTCTCAGATTCCGATACCATTCCAAGAAGTTGGATCCTTTCAACTTTTCCTTCTCAAGGACGGATCTCAACGTGAATGAGTTTGTGTTGTTGGTTGACATAGCTGAATAAAGAAAAGAAGAGAGTTTAATTAGTTTTGATGTTTCAAAGATTGAGAAATCTTAACAATTAAGAAAACTCACATTATATTCTAATTTAATTTTCCTCAAGTAGAATATAATGATCCAAGATCCATATTTCACTGAAATCTGAGTGAGCTTTGGCTCATCGCCCAGACTTCAGTTATTTAGGTAAGCAACTCGTTTGCTAATCATATCCAATATGATTCTTGTCTCGGATTGATATCATATATCAAAACCGATCTTATGTCTCTGGGCCCAAAACTATTTTGATAGCCCAGTCAAGCAAACCAATCTTTGAGTCATGTAGTATCACGATTACCACCTGCCGTACTCTTGTAGTTGCGAACGCCTTGCTTTGGCAAGCCCATCACACAACAAAACGAGTCTTGGCAATTGACAAGAATTGGGAAGACATGAAATGCTTGATATTATGTTTGAGGAATGAAACATAAATCTCAAATACATATCATATATGTGTTGAGAAAGATTAGAATTAATATTCACACAAAATCTTTTAATCTAATTAAGTTGATTAAGGTCGGAACTTCGAATATGTGCTGGTGTCGATCGACACACGCTTGGTGTCGATCGACACCATACGATTCGAGACGCGAGAAACCGGTCGATTGATGTAATCGCGGTTAAAAGTCTAACCCGATTAAACCAATCAATTTCGGTTCAATCCAATTGAACCGGTGTCGGTTAACTCGGGTGTCGATCGACACAACCTTTGTGTCGGTCGATACCAGCTAACCGGTTCAATCGTGA
Organism: Isatis tinctoria; assembly: GCA_010577795.1. Taxonomy (NCBI): domain Eukaryota; kingdom Viridiplantae; phylum Streptophyta; class Magnoliopsida; order Brassicales; family Brassicaceae; genus Isatis; species Isatis tinctoria. The sequence goes on along the minus strand of CM021249.1, from coordinate 24,970,784 downwards.
TGAAATCGATTAAATCCGATTAGACCGATCGTACCAGTCCGGTTCAATCCAATTGAACCGACGACGATCGACGCGTGTCGATCGACACCACCCTTGTGTCGATTGACACTGCGATTTCCGGAACGTCGATCGATCGATCGACACAGAATTTTTCTATGCGAAAAAGGCCGGTGTCGATCGACACACGCTTGGTGTCAATCGACACCGCCGCGCAGAAACCCTAGTTCTCTCTTTTTATCAAAACGATTTTGACACAAAAGATCTAACATGCAATTCCTAATGATTTCAAAACTTAAATTCGAATTCATTACACAAACATAGCATGTTATAGATTCAATTAAACATATGTCTCTGATACCACTGTAGGAATTTGTCAGGTTTTAACTCTTTAAAACTATCAAGTTCCTATTGCCACAAGATCATGTTATTGAATCTATGTCCTCAGATCAAGGATTTACCTGGAGTTTTGCAGCGGAATTGTTTAGGTAAAACGAGATCTGGAGCGCCTCTACAGCTAGTCCACACGCACACAAGACTGGATCAGGGATGCTAGTGCCTCTGGGAGCTTTTGAGTTTCTGTCTCGACGGCTAGGTTAATACCCACAAGTGATTTCGTGGCTCTGATTCCTATATATAGGAGTCAAGCACGAAATCCCATAAACCCCTGGATTAACCGGTTTAAATTTAGTCGTTAATTTAAACCCAGTATCATTAATCCCGAGCGGTGTCGATCGACACCAATAAGTGGTGTCGATCGACACCCACTTATTATAAACTCTATATCAACGTGCAACAATTACACAATGATGAGATCATTACTTTAATGATCATTCCCAGTACTCGTTATCCAGTTTGCTTAGGTGTGTGACCCTATAGGATCATATAATGTTGGTGATGAGTTCACAACTCATAAATTATAAGCGACTTCTAGCAAAGCATTATAATTACCCAACATCACATGATAGTCTTATCTCGACTTAACAACTATGTTAGAGTGTATACAAGTATGATCTCCAGGACATTCCCTTCACATAGATTATCGCAAACTAAATGCTGCAACTCGCAAGGATCACTTCCCTTTGCCCTTTATTGATCAGATGCTTGAAAGACTTGTTAACCATCCATACTACTGTTTTTTAGATGGTTATTCAGGTTTCTTTCAGATTCCCATCCATCCGGACGATCAGGAGATGACAACATTCACATGTCCTTATGGCACATTCGCTTACCGGCGCATGCCATTCGGATTGTGCAATGCTCCGTCAACTTTCCAGCGATGCGTGATGTCCATTTTTACCGACTTGATCGAAGACATAATGGAGGTGTTCATGGATGACTTCTCGGTGTATGGAGACTCTTTCTCTCACTGTTTATCTAATCTATGCAGGGTACTTCAGCGATGTGAGAAAAAACACCTAGTTCTAAATTGGGAGAAGTGTCACTTCATGGTCAGGAATGGGATTGTACTTGGGCATCGCATATCAGAAGATGGCATCGAAGTGGATAAAGCTAGGATCGAGGTTATGATGAACCTACAACCACCTACTTCTGTCAAGGGGATCCGCAGCTTTCTGGGGCATGCAGGCTTCTATCGCAGGTTCATCAAGGATTTTTCAAAGATACCTAGACCCCTCACGAGGCTGTTGTGCAAGGAGGTGAAGTTCGAATTTGATAGCGACTGTCTTGAGGCTTTTCATACGATCAAAGGAGCATTGGTCAGCGCACCCATTGTGCAGCCGCCAGATTGAAGCCTACCTTTCGAGGTTATGACAGATGCTAGCGACTATGCTGTTGGTGCAGTTCTCGGCCAGAGGAAAGACAAGAAGCTCCACGTTATCTACTACGCCAGTCGCACATTGGATGATGCTCAATGCAAGTATGCTATGACAGAAAAGGAGCTTCTGGCCGTCGTTTTTGCCTTTGAGAAGTTTCGGTCCTATCTCATTGGATCAAAGGTTATAGTTCATACTGATCATGCAGCACTCAAGTATCTGCTGACCAAGAAAGACGCTAAGCCGCGGCTACTTAGGTGGATTCTCCTACTTCAAGAATTTGACCTGGAGATCAAAGACAAGAAGGGAATAGATAATGGAGCTGCCGACCATTTATCTAGGATGAGGATTGATGAGGAACTCCCACTCAATGACAGCCTCCCTGAAGAACAAGTTTACTCGATCGGAACATTCCAAATCGAGGAAGCACGTGCTCCCACCCAGCGAGCACCTGCTCAGTCCGAATTCTGCAACCAAACCGAAAGCAGCCAACATCCTCAGATTCCTTGGTTTGGTGAGATTGCGAATTACCTAGCTGCTGATCTAGAACCTCACGGTTTTGTGGGCAACAAAAGGAAGAAATTCCTAAAGGATATTCGCCATTACTTCTGGGATGAGCCGTACCTGTACAAGCATTGCCCAGATGGAGTATTCAGACGTTGCGTGGCTGAGGAGGAGATACCGGAGATCCTGTTTCACTATCATGGCTCTTCCTATGCCGGACAGTTCGCTACTTTCAAGACAGTCTCCAAGGTTCTGCAAGCTGGATATTGGTGGCCAACAATGTTTAAAGATGCTCAGCGCTTTATCTCTAGATGCGATTCATGCCAGCGACAGGGCAACATCAGCAAGCGCAATGAGATGCACAGAACTTCATTCTCGAAGTGGAGGTCTTTGACGTATGGGGCATTGATTTTATGGGACCATTCCCATCTTCTTTCGGGAATGAGTACATACTCGTGGCTGTTGACTATGTGTCTAAATGGGTTGAGGCATTGGTGAGTCCCACGAACGATGCAAGGGTGGTGATCAAGATGTTCAAGTCTATCATTTTCCCTAGGTTTGGTGTTCCGCGAGTTGTCATCAGCGATGGAGGCTCTCACTTCATCAACAAGATCTTCGAGAATCTATTGCGCAAGAACGGTGTAAAGCACAAGGTCGTAACGCCTTACCATCCGCAAACAAGTGGGCAAGTTGAGATATCTAACCGCGAAATAAAGAGCATACTTCAGAAGACTGTGAGTACAACTCGCAAGAACTGGGCTTCCAAGCTAGACGACGCTCTATGGGCTTACAGGACCGCCTACAAAACGCCTCTCGGGACCACTCCTTTCCACCTTGTTTACGGCAAAGCCTGTCACCTCCCCGTTGAGCTCGAATTCAAAGCCGCATGGGCTGTCAAGCTGCTCAACTATGACAATAAGCCGGCTTCAGAACGACGCATGATGCAGCTACACGACGCATGATGCAGCTACACGAGCTTCAGGAGATTAGGCATCTCGCCTATGAGAACTCCAAAATCTACAAGGAACGAACCAAAGTATACCACGACAAGCTCATCCTGGCTCGTAACTTCGCCCCCAACGACCAGGTTCTACTCTTCAACTCTCGGCTGAAGCTGTTTCCCGGGAAGTTGCGATCGAGATGGTCTGGGCCCTTCACCATAAAGGAAGTGCGACCATATGGAGCTGTCGTCTTGTTCAACACCAAAGGAGAAGAGTTCGTGGTCAATGGACAGCGATTGAAACCATATCTTGCCGACACACAACTCGGAGACGGGGAAGAAACTCCCTTGACCGAGCCTCCTCAAGCATAATCAACTCTCCACGTCAAGCTTAGCGATGTAAAACAAGCGCTTTTGTGGGAGGCAACCCACCAGGTAACATGTAAATATCGTGAAGTTTTTCGTTCTTGTTTTATTTACGTTTCTTGTTTTGTTTGAGATTGTTTTTGCAGGCTTTTATTAAGTGTTCGAGAAACCGCTCTGCTGGGAGTGAAGAGATCGATCGTTCCTAACAAGAACGATCGTTCTACACGGAAGAACGATCGATCCCAAGGAAGAACGATCGATCTGTAGCCATCCGTGAACTCGCATTGAAAGTTTACGATAGAACGATCGTTCTCTGCATAGAACGGTCGTTCTTCGCACGAATCCTCGACGGAACGGTCGTTCCGGGGAAAGAACGATCGTTCCCAGGTACGATTTCTCCCCAAAATTCAAGACTAAACCGGTTTTAACTTAGATTAAACCGGAAAACACAAAGTTTATCAACGGGGAACGATCGATTTGTTTCATAAAAATCATGCTCATCGTTCTTCTTCTTCCTTAAGAACAAAAACTAGAAAATTTGAATCAACCATAACTCTCTCAATTTTTGGGGGTTTTTATCGATTCTTGTTGCTAATCCACTCGATTTTCCAAGCTCTTTCTGATTCTGGAAACCATTCTCACGATTAACAAAGGTATGAGTTCGAAATTCCTTGAAACCAATTCGCCATTGTTGAAGAAAAATTGCTTGTCTCTTATGTCCATTGTTGTTTGATGATGAAATATTGCTAGATTCTTGTCTAGGATGGATATAGGAGCTTGATTTTGGGTTAATTTGATGGTTTCATAGTAAAAATCGAAATTGGGTTTTGGTTGTTCAAACAAATCCGACCAAGTTGAAAAAAAAGAGTTGTGCATTCGAATTCAATGCTTTGAAGAAGATTGATTCTTGTTTCTAATGATATAGGAACTCATGTTTGACAATACTTGATGAATTTTCCATAAAAAGTAGCTCATGAAATTTTTTGTGCAAATTTGCTAAAATGGATCCAAGTTTGTCGATTTTGTAGGAATGAGCGGAGTTCAACGAGAAGTGGGAAGCTCTAGCAACACGAGCAAGAAGCGTAAGACAACGTGTGACAAGAACCCGCTCCTCAGACCCATAACCAGAAATTGGGATGCATACGACACCAAGTTTTTGGCGGACTTACGACAAACGAAACTTATGCCAAACCGGTTGGGTAGTGAGGCTACATTGGAGGCATTGGGTCTAAAGGAAGATGTGGAGACTGTGTTCGAGAACATTGGGTTCGGACGAATGTGGAAGATCAACGTGCCCATCTATCCTAAGTTGGTGAAGGAGTTCCTCGCGACTTGCCGTCTCACCTATGCCAATCCCGAAAAACCAAAGGCAAGTGAGGGTACTCTCACATTCTTCCTCAACAAGAAGCACTACCAGTACAGCCTCTTCGAGATTTGCGATGTGTATGGCTTCCACAAAGGAGAAGACGTCAAGTTCTCCAAGTTCAAAAAAGAAGAAGCGGATGAGTTCTGGGCGATCATTGCTAGTCGGCAGTATGTTCCGCGAAATGCTAAGATAACCGCGATCAGGAATCCGGTTTTGAGAGTTGTGGTCAAAATCATAAGCAACACCTTCTTTTGCAAGAAGGAATGGGGAGCTGTACGAGATGATGAGTTGTGGATGCTCTTCTATGGAGTGAAGCATCTCACTCCGATGTACGCAGATACGGACGGTCCTACCGAGAATTATGCTGCTGTGTTGTGTGACATGTTGGTGAAGATCAAGACGAGGCCTCCAAAGATAGTATATGTAAGCAACATCCTCACACCTATCTTCCAACACACGCAGGTTGATCTGTCCGGGGAGGAGGTTTTGAACAAATGGGAGAGTATTGACATAGACCATCTCATCCGTTGCACAGTCCTCAACAAGAAGGACGTCTACCAGTTCTATGGGCGCGACGGAGTGGTCCGTTTTTGTAGACTCCCAAACAGAGGTATCACTTCTCTCATTGATCTGGCCAGTTTAGAGTTTGATATTGGGCAAGAGTTTTTGATACCAGATCCAGCAGTGCAAGACGCACAAGTTTCACGGCCTCGAAAGATACTTAGACCACAGCGCGCACCACAGCGCGCACCACAGCCTGCTGCGCAAGACGAAGAGAGTGATGATGAGATGGCAGAGGGTGGAGATGATATCGAAGAAGAAGAAGAATCACAGCCACAACAACTCCTACCACACAGCGCTGACAGATACCGCTTACCGCCGAGCCCTCCAGCAGATGACACCGCACAACAACTCCAGTGGATCATCAAATCGCAAAAGAAGAACAACTCGATGATGAGGAAGATCTGGGGAGCGATTCAGAAAATTCGACCTTGTTCTTGTGCATCAGGTTCGCAGACACGAGGAGATGACATCGACGACTCCAGCGATGACCATGAGAGGAGGACCAAAGCTAGACAAGATCGGTTGAGCGGATGAAGGATAGAGAGCAGCACCGATGGCTCCACCAGCGATCACTGAGCTTGTGGTTATTTCTATCACCCTTGTTATATCCATTTTTATTTTATGACACTTTTATTTTATTTAGAGTTTACGGGTTTCTCTTTCAGTTTTGTTTTAACCGGGACGGTTAAAAACAAGTCTGGAGGAGGGATTCATTTGTGTACTAACGGTGTGTTTTATGGATGATTATTTCTTATGTTTTATTTTGGTGTGTTTAGATTTTCAAAAAAAAAAAAAAAAAAAAATTATCGAGTCAAAACACTGTGTGAATTTGTTAACTTTTTGGAATTGCAACATGTTCGACGTCATTGCCTTACGACTGCTTAGCATTGTTTGAGGATAGTTTGGAAACGCAGAAAAATCCATAACTTGATCACTTAGTGAATTTCTCAAATCATCTGAACTTAATCGAATTATTGGAACTTAATATGGACTTAATTTATCTCACTTAGGGGGTTGATAATCATGTATTGGAGTTTACATTTGGAGTTTTCTTTGCATCATTTCTACCAATCTTTGCTAACTCCAAATGGCTAGACTTATCCTTAGTCTAGTACCACACCCTTACCATTTCCATGTTGAAACCCACTTATTTTCGTTTACTGTGTCATTGCATTCATGTGCAAAAACTATGGAGTATACGGACCGACACAACTTTTCTTTAGGACTGTGTCTAGATAGGTGGTCTCTTTCTGATTAAACTCATGGGATGTGTCTAGAAATGTGATCTCTTTTTGTATACATTCATCGAAAATTTTTGTTTCAAAAGAGGATGAACTTTTAAATGGGTAGAAGTTTGTATTCACATTCAAGAAATAAGCTTACATTGTTGAAATTCTTTTGATGCAGATCTTAGAGACTAACCGGTTCCATTCTCCGATATATATATATAAAAAAAAAAAAAAAAAAAAAAGAACAGAACAGAAGGAACCGGGAAAGTCAAGGTAATATCTTTAAATTTCATGAAACGTTAAAAGAAATCATGTTCTTGTTTGTGACTTTGTTAAATAAGGGTAGAAGGATTAGAGTTAAGGAGAGTTGTGTACCTCCTAATTGGTCCGTGTCTCACTGTGATTTTGCATAATTATTTGCATCCGTTTGTACTGCTAAAAGAAACCGAAACACTTGAGCCACCAAATACCAACCTTGATACCTAGACCATAACGTGTTAGATATTCCCTTTGTGAGAGTACACGCATTTGATAATGAATGTTAAATATTGAGTTCTGCTTGATCATGAGATTTCATTTATTTACTACGGTTATGGAGAAGTACAATGAAGTACGGTTTGATCTGAACCTTGCGAATGCGGTTTACGGGCAATTGATTTAGAGTATGGTCCTATAAGTTTTACGAGTTTCACACGTTTTTCAAACCTCTCCTCTTTGTAAGATCTCTAGTTTTGCTTTGGGACAAGCAAAGGTTTTAGTTGGGGAGATTTGATATTATGTATTTTTAACATATTTTGATTTGTTTTTAGTATTCGGTTTGAGTTTTGATTTGCATCTTTCCTTAGTTTTCGAGTCTTTTCTATTGTTTCGAGTCTTTTTACAGATTTTATGGAGTTCCGATGGAGTTTGGCGTTTACGGACATGTTCGAGTCGAGTTAATGTGGAAAAACACGAGAAAAGGACCAACTGAAGAGAACGACCGTTCTTGGAGTAGAACGACCATTCAGAACGACCGTTCCCTCAACAGAACGGTCGTTCCCCATCTCACCTACCCTGTCGACAAGAGCCAGAGAACGACCGTTCCCTCAACAGAACGATCGTTCCCCGTCTCACCTACTCTACCGACAAAAGAGCATGGAACGACCGTTCTCCCCCAAGAACGACCGTTCCCCGACTCACCAACACCCACCTACTTCGATCGACCACTTAGAACGACCGTTCTCCTCCAGAACGGTCGTTCACCGTCTTACCTACTCCCCTACACCTTGGCCTATATATTGGACTCACTCTTGATGCTTCAAAACACACCATCTTCTTCTCTCACTCTGCTCTAGCTTCTAAACATTGCTTCTCTTCTCTTTTAAGCTTTAAACATTTATGCTTTGATCAAGTTTTATTTAGTTTATTTTCAGTTCTTATTATCTATCTTTATGCTTTAATCAAGTTCTATTAAGTTTACTTTCAGTCCTTATTATCTATCTTTATGCTTTAATCAAGTTTTATTAAGTTCACTTTCAGCTTTTGTTATCTATTCAAGCTTTTATGATGAACTCTATAATCTATTTGTTTTCTTCTTATTTAATTATGTCTGAGTAGATCTCTTAGTTAGGTTAAGGTTTGTCAAAGGAATTCATGAGCTTTAGGGTTAAACACAAATAGGCTATTCAAATCAATGTCTTCACCTTTGTTGTTCTTAATGCTTAGATCGAATTGATCACTTGATTTTATGATATTGGGTTTAACTTAGACAGCGAGAGTTGCTAGGTTGCTAGAAGAAACTTGGGTGAGCAATTTATTCATTACCTGCGAGAGTAGATGTATTGGAGAATTGTGAACAAATCAAACATATCCTTAATGCTTGTCTGCGATTTCTAAAACCAACGAGAGTTAGGATTTTAGGTTGTTAGATAAAAGTTATTGATACCACGAGAGTGGATTGATATTATCTTTATGTTTGAGTTCTAGACTTATGCTTAATCATTGCCTGAATAGTTGTTTGATCCTTTGCTCTGAATCTCCTGCGATATTCCTTGACCTAACGCTTGTTTAATATTATCTTTACAACCGATTTTGCTTTTATTACTTGCTATTTACAAAACCAAAACCATAATTGAATTGTCTTAGCTTTTGATTTAGCTCATTAGATCAAAGTGTGAAACTGGTCTTCGTGGGATCGACCCCTAAGTACTACTTCGTATGCTGTGCACTTGCAGTAGGAAATAAGGGTTTAAAACTCGTGTATCAAAAGACTTGTTAACCACCCTTACTACTGTTTTCTAGATGGTTATTCAGGTTTCTTTCAGATCCCTATTCATCCGGACGACCAGGAGAAGACGACGTTCACATGTCCTTACGGCACGTTCGCTTACCGGCGCATGCCATTCGGACTGTGCAACGCCCCAGCGACCTTCCAAAGATGCATGATGTCCATCTTTACGGACCTGATCGAAGACATCATGGAGGTGTTCATGGACGACTTCTCGGTGTACGGGAACTCTTTCTCTGATTGTTTGTCTAATCTGTGCAGGGTACTCAAACGATGCGAGGAGAAGCACCTAGTTCTGAATTGGGAGAAGTGCCACTTCATGGTTAGAAATGGGATTGTGCTCGGGCATCGTATTTTAGAGGATGGGATCGAAGTTGACAAGGCTAAGATCGAGGTCATGATGAACCTACAACCGCCAACTTCAGTCAAAGGAATCCGCAGCTTCTTAGGCCATGCCGGTTTCTACAGACGCTTCATCAAGGATTTCTCCAAAATCGCTAGACCTCTTACATGACTACTCTGCAAGGAAGTGAAGTTCGAGTTCAATGATGCATGTCTCGAAGCTTTCCACACGATCAAAGGAGCTCTCATCAGTGCACCCATTGTGCAACCGCCGGACTGGAGTCTACCTTTTGAGGTGATGACAGATGGTAGTGATTACGCCGTTGGGGCGGTTCTCGGACAAAGGAAAGACAAGAAACTCCAAGTCATTTACTATGCCAGCCGAACTCTGGATGACGCGCAGTGTAAGTATGCCACAACCGAGAAGGAGCTTCTAGCTGTTGTCTTTGCCTTTGAGAAGTTCCGATCCTATCTTGTCGGTTCTAAGGTCATCGTGCACAGATCACGCGGCTCTTAAGTATTTGCTGACTAAAAAAGATGCCAAGCCAAGGCTGCTCAGATGGATTCTTCTCCTACAAGAATTCGATCTCGAGATTAAGGACAAGAAGGGGATAGACAATGGAGCTGCCGACCACTTGTCTAGGATGCGGGTCGATGCAGATACCCCTCTCGATGACAGTCTCCCTGAAGAACATATTTATTCTGTAGGCGTTTTCTAGATTGAGGAAGCATGTGCTCCCGCCCAGCGAGCACCTGCTCAAGAAGGATTCTGCGCGCAAGTCGACCACACCAAGCACTCCTCCACACCTTGGTTCGCAGAAATAGCCAACTACCTGGCTGCTGATTAGGAACCGCACAACTTCGTGGGGTACAAAAGGAAGAAATTCCTCAAGGATATCCGCCACTACTTCTGGGATGAGCCTTATTTGTACAAGCATTGCCCCGATGGAGTTTTCAGAAGGTGTGTAACTGAAGAAGAGATACCGAAAATTCTGTTTCACTGCCACGGTTCCTCTTATGCTGGTTACTTCGCCACCTTCAAGACGGTTTCCAAGGCACTGCAAGCAGGATACTGGTGGCCGACCATGTTTAAGGATGCCCAGCGATTTGTTTCCAGGTGCGACTCATGCCAGCGACATGGCAACGTCAGTAAGCGCAATGAGATGCCACAGAACTTTGTTCTCGAAGTCGAGGTCTTTGATGTCTGGGGAATCGATTTTACGGGTCCGTTTCCATCTTCTTTTGGGAACGAGTACATACTTGTAGCAGTCGACTACGTGTCCAAATGGGTTGAGGCCATTGCGAGCCCCACTAACGACGCAGGAGTCGTGATTAAGATGTTCAAGTCCATCATCTTCCCCAGGTTTGGTGTTCCGCGAGTTGTTATTAGCGATGGAGGCTCTTACTTCATCAACAAGGTCTTTGAGTCTCTGTTACGCAAGAACGGTGTTAAGCACAAGGTCTCCACTCCCTATCATCCGCAAACCAGTGGGCAAGTCGAAGTATCCAACCGCGAAATCAAGAGCATCCTGCAAAAGACTGTGGGTACAACTCGCAAGGATTGGGCTTCCAAGTTGGATGATGCTCTATGGGCATATCGGACAGCTTACAAAATGCCACTCGGGACCACTCCATTCAACCTCGTCTACGGAAAAGCTTGTCATCTCCCCGTTGAGCTGGAATTCAAAGCCGCATGGGCTGTTAAGCTACTCAACTTTGATATCAAACCAGCTTCAGAACGACGCATGATGCAGCTGCACGAGCTTCAGGAGATTAGGCACCTCGCCTATGAAAACTCTAAAATCTACAAGGAGCGGACTCAGGCATACCACGACAAGCGCATCCTGGCTCGCAACTTCGCCCCAAACGATCAAGTCCTACTTTTCAATTTTCGGCTAAAGCTGTTTCCCGGAAAGTTATGCTCAAGATGGTCCGGACCTTTCACCATCAAAGACGTTCGGCCATACGGCGCAGTTGTTTTGCTCAACAACAAAGGAGAGGAGTTCGTGGTCAATGGACAGCGACTCAAGCCTTATTTTGCTGATACGCCATTCTGAGACGGGGAAGATTTTCCCTTGACCGAACCTCCTCGAGCCTGATCAGCTTACCAAGTCAAGCTAACGACTTAAATCAAGCGCTGAGTGGGAGGCAACCCACTAGTAAGTTTACATATTCATTTTTTATTTCCCCTTTGCTATTAATTTTTGGTTTTGTTTTTCCTTCTTTCAGATAAAAAAAAAAATGGGGAGAAAAATCGGCGGTCCGATCCGAGCACATGCTCGTTCCAGGTAAGTTTCCTGAAATTTCAAAACGGTTTTCCACCCCGCGCTTTTCAACACAAAATATATATATATATATATATTTTTTCTATTTCCTTTTCTTTTTCTTTTCTCTTTCCCTTTTTCTTCTTCTTCTTCTTCCTTCCGCGTTTCTTTCTCCAAAACCTCTCTTCCGCCGATTTCAAAACCCTTCAAACCCACAACCCCAATTTTTCAATTCTCAACGGATTTGCATAGTTTTTGGGTCGATTTCATTCGCCTTCTCGCCCTCTTTTCGAATCTCCCAACGTTTTTGCAAACACGACAAGGTACGTCCCCCAAATCCTCTTTCTCGGTTCGCCATGGTTAAGGGAAGTGCCTCCTATTTCTTTCTCTTCGGTTTCATATCGATTATAATCATGCTTAGCTTGTTTCCTTATTGTGGTTATCGCACTTTTGTGCCTGAGATTGCTGAATTTGACATACATGCATGAACTTGAAACAAGCCTTGCGAACCATTAATGGCGGATTCGATTAGGAACATGGATTCTAAGTTTTAGCAAATCACGATTGGGAATCAAACTGTTGTTTAATGGATAGAACGCCAATTGTTAGGTTTTGGTATAACGACAACTAGGTTCCGCTTGTCCTCAATCTCGGATCATTCCTTGTTCGGTTTTGATCTCATGCTTGTTGATGGTCGATTTTGGCAGGTACCAATGGCTCCTAAGGCACAACGGAAGAGCAAGGAATCGCTACCCTCTCTATGGCTCTACCCGTGGCCACGTCCAGAGAAGCAACCGTTTGTCCTTCCCGACGACAATTTGCCTCTCGAATCCGACGAGGTTTGGGATCAACGGGACGCGGCTTACTACAACAAGATGTTGGAGCTCACTTTCGAGCCTACTAGTTTCGTTTGCCGCGAGACCTTGCAGATGCTTGGACTGTACGATTCCGTTACCAAGATTCTCTCCAATGCTCACTGCCTCGCTTTCTCCTTTGAGGAATTGATTCTCTATCCGGAGCTCGTCCGCCGTCCGCCAATGTCTCGCCTCAGCCCGAATCATTCACAAGGATCCCGCCAACCGAACTCTAGCTGGCGCAACCTTCATGTTTAAGGTCGACGGACGACGATTTGACGTTCCCATGGTGGACTTCACCATCATGTACGGTTTCCGGCACAAAGTTGAGCGCCTCGACTTCCCCAAACGATTTCCGGAAGCACCTACTTTCTAGGAGACGATCGCGCGCGGCAAATACAGCTCCAACGCCTCCACCCAGTCGAGCATTCGGCATCCGGCCCTCCGCATTTGCGCCCGGATCTTCAGCAACATGGTGTTCAATCGCCCAGCCGGTAACAAGGTACACGTGGAGGAGATGATTAGTTGTATCTTGGTTGCAGTGACGTTATTGTCAGCCCTTATGGAGTGAACGCCCTTCTCCTCGGAGCACTTGTTCCAGACACTTACCACTCCAACCTCGGCATGCAGTTCGCCGAGATGATCTGCAGCATCAAGGACCGCAACCAAAGCAACCAGAGCGGATTGGCAGTCTTCTCACCGGACTCTTCGAAACTGCGCACGTCCCGCTCCGCCACTTCAACTACGAAGAGAAGGGTGAGCGGATGGACATCCAGCACCTCCTTCACTCTAGCATTCTCTCTCCATCCGGCTCGGATCAGCTTCTTTACCGATACTCGGGCATTGATGGTCGTCCGCAGCACATCTATCTTCCCGCCCCTGAGAAGACGCAGCTCCTCACCATCGAGGACATCCGTTTCCATCACACCTTGCTTCTCCTTGATGACGGCAAGCACCCTTCCTTCTCCGACCCTGATTTTGCCAGTTCCTCTCACGGTCCCACGCCTCACCTGGAGGACGATTTCATCCATGGCACCCCGCAGTCTCGTCGCCACTCCACCTCTGCTGCATCTAGCGAGTTCGACCTTCCTCCGATTTCCGATGACGCTGACACTGCTGAGTACCGACGCTGGATGGTTGCCTCACAGCGCAAGAACAACAGCCTAATGCAGCGGATCCTTCAGCGCCTCTCCAGCGGTTGTTGTCACCATTCCGCAGCTGCCGCGACAAGCCCATCAGAGCGACATCCCAGACGCCGCAAACGCACCGGACGAGCCAGGAGCGAGAGCCCAGAGGACCCACCACCTCATTGACGACCCGTACCCTCTCTACCTCTTTGTTATATCCGTTTTTCTTTTTTGCTTTCTTTGTTTTCTTTGTTTTTCTTTCGTTTGCTCCTCTAGTTTATTTTCACACCGAGACGGTGTGAAGTAAGTCTTGGGGAGGTCATTATCGAGTCTGCACTTTGTTTCTTGTTATTTTCTTTATTTTGAGTCAGTCTGTTATAAGGGTCAAATCACAACTTGTGGAGATTATGACGAAAATCTATGATGAGTTTTTAACCATTTGTGAGTTTGACCTCCTTTCTAGTGAACATTGCTGCAGAATTTAGGGTACAGAGACGAACCGACGCTTCTTCGCATTCGGATCCTTCCTCAGGCCATAAAACTTCAATCCTTTTAAGGTTTTATCGGATAGGCTTTAGACTCTATTTTATCTGGACGTAATTTGGACTTTAATTCTTCTTGTTATTGGCACTAGGATTAGAAAACGTGTTACATCATATATTCAGGACTTCTTATTCCTTTTACCACTCTTGCTGATCCTGAATAGCTAGCTTTTAGTTAGTACCTCACACTGACCCTAACCATATATTTTGTACCACATGCACTCGTATTTTTATTTCTCATCTATGCAGATATGTGCAAAAAGGTCGGGGAGAAAAGGACTAACGCAGCTTCTGATTCACTCTCGCTGAAGAAGAAGTCAGGAGAAATTTACTAGCACATGCTCGCTAGTTCGGAGCACTTGCTCCACGATGTCTAGAAAAGGAACGAGCCTAAAACGACATGGTGGGGTATGAGGGCAAAAGGATCACATTTCACCAAAGGACACACACAAAGTAAAGCCCCCTTATCCGTAATGCAAAAAAAAAAAAAAAGCGAGCTAGTAGCTCAAGGATATGGGGTGGCGAGTTAGTAACTCAAAAGTGTGTCCCGGAGCATGAACCAATCGCAAGAGAACAAGGGAGAGAAAGGAAGAACCAAGATGAGAACCGATTTATAAGGAGGAGAGTGAATTAGAGGTTGTGGACATCAATGAGTCTATTCTCCCTTGCCGTTTTGTGCGATGTCCTGCACTCTTTTGAAACACGGTAACCCTAAACACTCTTAAGCTCCACCATGAAATGTTAGCCTCATCTTTACCAAGCCTCGTTTTACTAAGCTAGTGTTTTTAGCAAGAATCTCACGCCACCTCTAATTGAATGTAGAGAGTCTATTGTCTTGAACTTAGATTTTTCTGGGACTGTAAGCCGTATGGTTTGAGGTTGGTGAACTTTGTTGTTGAGGTTTTCGGTAAGGCTATGTACCTCTTATTCTAAGGTATGTGGTCTGATGAAATTGGTCTATTCATGGTTTCTGAGATTTTGTGAGTTTCCACCGATTTCTCTATGTCTTGATTTTAGTTTTGTTTAGGGACAAACAAAGATCCAAGTCTGGAGGAATTGATATGTTGGGATTTTTACCCCTACTAACCTCTGTATCTAATTGTTTTCTATAGTTTTTGAGTATATATCAGGAGATTTTAGGTAGCTTTAAAGCTGTTATTGGAGTTTGGAGCGTTTGGAACCTTTGGAACAGAAAAGAACGAAAATTGAAGAAAAGAAGGAAAATCCTGCGAAGTATCACCAACTCCAATCAGCGAGCACATGCTCCCGAATTTTGGCCACCAAGCGAGCACCTGCTCGCCGCGGAAGAAAATAAAAGGAAGCCGATTTGACTTAATAACCGCCGCCGACTTTGGAGAGAGCAGCCGCCTATCTCTTCTAATATAAATACTCCTCTTAGTTTTAGGTTTGGGGATACCTTTTATCTTGTTTTTAGCTTTTAGCTTTTCAATACCTAGGAATTCTTTTGTAAAGAAGAAGATCTCAAGCTACAATTTGGAGAAGATTTCTGAATCCTAGTACTTCTATTTTAATATCGATTATGCATTCTTTTGATTCTTCTGTTTTGTTTCTTTCATCTTTATTTATGTCTGAGTAGATCTATTAGTTAGGTTAAGGTTTTCAAGGGAATTCATGAGCTAGGGTTAGACACAAATAGGATATCAAAATCGATAGTCTTCATCTAGGTTGTTCTTATTACTTGAATCGATTTGGCCAATCTGTTCCTGATTTTAGGTTTATCTAGACAGCGAGAGTTGCTAGGTTGCTAGAAGATACCTTGATGAGCGATTTATTCATTACCTGCGAGAGTAGATGTATTGGAGAATTGTGAACATATCAACCCTATTCGATAAGGCTTATCTGCGATTCTAATACCAACGAGAGTTAAGATTTTTAGGTTGCTAGATAAAGGTATTAGTATCACGAGAGTGAATTAATATTATCTTCGTGTTTGAGTTCTGGACTTGTTCTTATTAATCGCGTGAATAGCTGGCTGACCTTTGCTCTGAATCTCCTGCGAATTGCCTTGACCTAGCGCTTGCTTTATTATTGTTAAAACCGATTTGCTTTTATAACTTGCTAGTCACGAATTCAAACCCATCAATATTGAATCTCTTAGCTCTTAATTTAGCTTATTTATCAAAGTGTGAACTTGGTCTTCGTGGGATCGACCCCTAAGTACTGCTACGAATTGCTGTGCACTTGCAGTAGGAAATAGGGTTTAAAACTCGTGTATCACGCGCCCAATACATATATTTCTGCACCCATGTGACGCTAATTTCAGGGCCTTACAGTCTAGAAAGTGGGACGTGTGACAGTATTTCCCAAGGATAATGCGACTAATGAGGCTTTGCGGTTTCGCGAGAATTCGCCAACTCACTTTTGCCAGGAGTGCATCACTGAAACACTGTATGTCTCTGAATCCTAAACCACCATCCCTCTTTGACTGTGTTAGTTTATTCCAAGATAGCCAGCAAATCTTCTTCTTGCCATTTGGATCATCCCACCAGAACCGAGTCAATGCAGATTGAATCCTCTTACAAAAGGACATTGAGAGTTAAAGCCTGTCATAGTATAAGTAGGCATCGCTGCTAGAACTGATTTCAACATTATGACTTCCCAAGCTGTGGAGAGGAAGCGGGTGGACCAACTCTTAGCTCTTTGCCGGATTTTGTCTACAATTGCTAGATTTTTTTTCCTTCTCCCAAAGTGCTCTGGGAGTACCGGGTATTTGCCTAGACCTCCTTCTTTCTCAATTCCAAGCGTAAGCTTCACTCTTTCTCCAATGTGGGATGTGGTTTTTGAGGAGAAAGTAATCGCAGACTTTTGCTTGTTAATATGTTGTCCTGAGGCCTGTTCGTATCTGAGGAGAATTGATTGAAGTTGGGCACAACTTTGGGTCTATGAGCTACAGAAAAATATGGTGTCATCAGCGAAGAGCAGGTGGTTAATCCTAGAACTTCGCATTGCTACCCTGATGCCTTTTAATGTTCCTTCCTCTCGTGCTTTGTCGCAAAGGCCAGAGAGAACTTCACTGCACATGATGAAGATATATGGGGAGAGGGGATCTCCCTGTCTTATTCCTCGTTCTGGCTTGACGAATCATTGTGCTGCACCATTAACAAGGTACGAATATGTGACTGTGGTGATACAAGTTATAATCCAGTTTACCCATTTTTTTGTGAAAGCCTAGTGTAAGAAGAACCTCGTGAGTGAAGCCCCAATCTAGCCTATCATAAGTTTTACTCAGTCAATTAGTTCATTTAATGTAATTATATTTAATTTTATTTTTGTACGGCACTCTCGTGATGATCACGGTAAGTATAAACGTTGAAGTAAATTTTACTTTTTTTTTTCTTTGATTGAACTGACTCTACACTTGTACGACAAGAGAAACAAGAACTAGGAACAAGACAAATTCTAAAGGAAACAGTTAATACAAAGAGACTAGTATTAACTATTTAGTATTAACTAGAGAAACTCAACCTAATAAGTAAAAAAAAAAAGATCGATGCTTGAGTGGTTGATCCGGATACTTAAATCATGATCGATGTAGGTTCTTAGTGGTTGTTCTTAGTGCAAAAGATTAGGTTAGATAGAAAATAATTTTATTATAAAAAACTAGTTCTTAATTAAGAACTTAAAAACTGTTTTTTTTTTATAACTTTTTTCTTAACTTGAACTTAAAAAATAAAATTTCTTAACTTTTTTTTAAAAAAACTTTTTACTAGTTTCAATTTTTTTAAGTTTTTTTTTAACTTCGTGATAGACAAATGCATGTTTAAAATATTTTTATGTCATGTATGTTCAAAATTTCATTAATGCAATATTTTTATCTTTTAATTTAATATTAATTTAAAAAAATTATATTGAGAAAATAATAATTTTCGAAATTCTGTTAATAAGAATAATTTTTTAACAAAATAATAATAATAATAATATGGTGCATGAGAATTGAGTAGTCTTTTGATCGTCCCTAGGAGTTTCCTAATTGCTTCTAGATAATTGACATTCAACTGTTGACAAAAAAAAAAAATTGACATTCAACTACTTTTAAAATTTCGTACAACAAAGGCAATAGTATTAGTTGTCAATAGATGTACCACAGACGGCACACATAAACTTATAAGACACACATTACATACATTTTTAATTAATCACCCACATATAACGAATAAATGCAATTTTCAATTGCACCAATGTTGGCCGATAAGCCTACAAAAGTGTCAAAGGTGCTATTTTTAAGACCTTTTGTTCAATTCTCAAAAAACATTTTTCTTCTCTCTCCAAGCATTTTTTAGCTTTGTATTAGAAAAAACGACACTCGTGCTGTCATGATTGTTAGACTATGATAATCTTATTAGCTCTCTTACAGCCTCCAAAAGACACTATCCTAAGTGTAAAATTAAACATACTCTGTATAGTCTATACATGTATTAAACTTTAAAACTAGAACAATTAAATGAAAAGTAGACTCTCTTGTCGGCCAATTGACAAAGCTTTCCTAAACCAAACACCTAGGCAGCTTCTTAAATCTTCATTATGCTGGTCGTCTATCTTCTCTCTTATACATAATCATCTCTCTTTCTCTCTCTCTAATCACTTGATCATTTTCAATCACCTTCGCACGTAGGGTTAAGATGGCATCGGTCGCTTTGTGCAGACAAATATGCATGTTCTTGGCTCTTGTCTCACATCTTCTATTTGTCTCAGACGCTTCAAGATTCCCTCAAGTCCACTGGGAACAAATGCTCCCAAAGAAGCTTCCACTACCTTCTTCTTCTCCTTCCAAAGGCACGAATTCTATCAGCAAATCCTCTTCTACTTCTTCCCTAAATACTAACTCCATACATAGCTTCTTTTCATCTGATGGGAAAGTTTAACTTCAATCTTTGGGAGATTATATCACTTTGAGAACTTATTACCGGAAGGGGAAACATGAAGAGCTAGGACAGCATCAGCTCCACTGGAGATTGTTGGCAAGGAGAGGAAGCTAGAAAGTGAATTTTCATTGATCTTGCTCTTGTTACTTGCCCAAGGAGACGTGGATCTAAGACCCATAACTTCTCAGTTACCAAAAAAATAGTGATTTTATTAATTTTATAGGCGAAACCGTAGATGCATAGTGTAGACATGTCAAATATATAAATGTATATCATCTTCATTGTCCTGAATATGTCATCCCTTGTAATAAATTTGTAGGTTTCTTATAACACTAAATAATAGAATTCAATTTTAATGGCTTTTGTTAAGACAAAATAAAACTAGTATTATGATCAGACCCAATCCGAAGTGACGTGTTGACACTCGTCTAGTATTCGATGTAACCCATCCAGAACTCCGTTAATAGGATCACAAGTTGGGAAAGAAAGCACGTACAAAAATCAATCACTTGTCATCATCCGAATGTCATTCCTTTCGACTTTTCAAAATATTTTGGGAAAACGATCTATATCTCCCTCGTAACTATCATATAGTAACATTTCCACACAAAATTTCGACCTCGTTCTATTTCTCCATCGTTCAAAACTTTAGAGCCTATTTCCCCATGAAATGAAAGTTGGAAAGTTATTTACACATAAATACCGGTTTTATTGGTTTACAACCTAAATATAAAACCAAAACAGTTAAACCTGAAACGAGACCAAGACAAAAAAACCTGACCAAATTTCAAATCCGACCCGTAAACCCAATTCAAATAAAAATCCCTAAATCAAAATTTTAAAATCCTTTCAACAAGATTACTTCAAACTATCGACCAATTTCTATTGTGGTTTTTTTATTTATGGATGTGGAATTTTCTGGGTTTTTCTTTCATAGTTTTTTACTTTTTTGTTGTTGTCAATTCTCTTAATTATTCTTCCTATTCTTCCTAATTGCAAATTCGGGGGTTGAAGAAAAAGACAGAGGCGGTTGGGTGTCACATGTTCACAAATGGTGTATCCAATAATAGAATCTGAGATCAAAAGTCCGTTTTACTAAAGAGATGTTCAAAACCCAGAAATCAATTTTGGAATAGACTGTGCAATATTCAGAGTGAAGTTGAATGAAGAAGAAAGGAGGAGATAGAGATAGAGAGAGAAAGTGGTATTGGGGAAAGGTAAATTAAAATATAAAAAAGTAAAAAATAGAAGTGGAAGTGTCGAAAACGTGGGTTGAAGAAGGTGAGAACCCAGAATTTTTATTTCACTTACAAACTCATAATCATTTTGGTGTAATAGGATCATCGTGAGATACAGAGAAGAGGATATACCCAGATTTTTTTTTTTTAGGGTTTTGTTTCGATTTGGGAGATCAAATCATGATTGGTTTTCTGATTTCGGTTTACCCATTTATTCGGATCCTAATCGGATCTAATCCGGTTTAATCTTTTTTTTGTTGGTTACCAATAATTACGGTAAACAGTAAATCGTGATAGATTACGGTTTGTGTGGAGGTTAGTTTCGATCTTTGGTATTGTGTGGTAATACGTTTCGAACTATGAAACCGTGGGGACATAAGTTTCGAACTATGAAACTATGGAGACGTGGAACGAAGCTGAAACTTTGTGTGGATCTGTTACTATATGATAGTTCCGAGAGGGAAATATGTCGTTTTCCCAAATATTTTCTAGAAAATGTTTTTATTCTCTTTCTACACCTTTCCTTATAGAGTCAGAATCTTATACAAGAAAAGAGAGTTCTATCTCTCATTCGGGGCAAAAAAAGACACGTGTACAATTTTAGATTATGGCTAGATCCGAAATAATCTTTTGGGCCTTAATACAACTTTCGAAATTGGGCTTCGATTTGTTGAAATTGTTGGGCTTCGTATTAGACGTTCTTCGTCGCTTCCCTTTCCTCCCCTTAAGAGCATCCACATTGGAGAGCTGTGCTTTAAGTTCCAAAATATATTTTATTAATAAATATATGATTAATTTAAATAAAGAGTTTCAATTATATTTTCTTAACTTTGAGACCTACAATGGAGAGCCTTGGAGTTCTTAAATTTTTTGCTTCTTTTTTTTTGTTTCTTTGTTATTTAACATCTGTGAGCTTCTGTCCGAACTATTATCCACGGCTGGATTCTTTTTGTATGTTTCCTATTTACAATAATATGATGATGATGACAAACACTCCTTTTCATCAAACATTCTGGCCAAAGCTGAAACATAAACAAGCAACAAATAACTAACAGGGATCCATGTATGGTTTAAGAAGAAGCACCTTTGCCATCTCATGTGGCACAATCTCATCACCAACCCAAGCAAGAAGTTTAGCATTTTCAGGAACTGGTTTAATGGTCCATTTTTTTAAGGGATGCTTATGTAAAATTCCGGTATAATCAGGGAATTACCTCATATATGTACCTCGATTTGACATAATCACCACACATGCCACAAACATCTATCATAGTGCGGTATATATACATGTTAGGAGCATCTAAAATCTGTTTGCAGGTTTCATATGCTGTCATTACAGAGACCATATCTCCTTTCTTTCCAAAACCATGAATAATTCTACAGAGCAATATCTCTGTATGAGGTAAAAAACATGTGTATCTGCATTGCATATTCATTTAATCGTTAGCAACTATACTCAGCATCCTTGTGGTCAATGGCTCAAGGAAAGATGAGAACCAACAAAAGAACAGTTACATTCTCCATTTCAGGACCATCAAACTAAACCGTTGTGTGAGGAGACAAAACAAGCCTTACCAAAGAGCTAATTGGGGGTTGGAAATGTCAACACAAATCTTTACGATATCAAACGGATCCACCAACTCTTTAATTTTGAAACTGAAACCTGAAATAAGAATCAGCCGCTCAACTCAAGAGGTTCAACGTTTGGTTTAATAGCACAGTGTAACAACACATTGATATATAGTATTTACCAGCAAGTATCTCCATTAAGTCTATAGCTTTCTCCACTTGCACAGAGTTAGCCATTGCGAGAAACTGTTTCCTCATTAACTTCAAAGACGAGTTATCCCGACCTTCTCAATTCTCTTCGGAGTGTAAACCACGCTCTCAATCTTCCTTCTCGAAGATTCAACGAAACCCCTTTCGTTAAGAGATGAGAATCAACCATCGAAGAGAAGCGTGCCACATTCGCTCTGGACTCTGCAGCCAAGGTCTCGGCGATGAGGGCTACGTCTTGAATTCGGCCGTCCTCCGCGAGCTTCGAGGCGAAGTCGGCGTAATACTCTACCGAGCCGTCTGGAATCCATCTTACGGCGTCGGAGAAGTGGGTTGAGAGAGAACTCACCGAGGAAGCTGAGTGTTGTTGCGGCAGCGACGGCAGTTGCTTGGTGGGAGAAGAAGTGGATTTAGTTTTCCGGTTGGGCTCCTGTGCGGTGGCTTAGCAAATGATGCTCTGAAGAACAATCAACAGCGAGAGAAGGAAAGAAAAAAACAAGATTTCCAAAAAAGAAAAATCTTTGGACGAATAACAATCAAACAAGTGGAGAACAGAACCGATTATAAATTTGAGGAGCGCCACATCATTTTCTCTTTCATTTTTTCTTTATTTTTTAAAGTCAGAACCGTTCAAAATCTCTCCAATACTGATGCTCTAAGGTTTTTCTTAACTCGACCGAAGGCGCTGCGTTTGTGACGGCGAAAAACTTCCGCAATCGTGTTGGCGTTTGCACTTCTTCGCTTTAACTCACCCTTTATGTTTCATTACTCAACTTTTGGGCATTGAATCGAATCGATTTTCTCCATTTTCTTTCGCTTAATTTGTTTTGCGTTTTCTTAAGGTATGTTCTGATGAAGATTGGATTAGCACGACAAACGGAACGTTGCCGGAGATCTGCTCATCAAGAAATAAAAAATTTGAACAATTTTTGTTATATTATTCCGAGATTTTTCAAATTCTCTGAATTTGTCTTTTGAATTCATTACAGATGGCTTTAAGCGTGAGAGTTCAGCATCCTTACATCGTTGAGTTTAAAGAAGCTTGGGTTCATTAGCAAAACTTTCAAATTTGAAACATTCAATTAGATTTTGGTTTTTTTTTCTTCTAAATTTGGAAATGCATGCAGGGTTGCTATGTTTGTATCGTCACTGGATATTGTGAAGCGTCACTGGATATTGTGAAAGAGGAGACATGTGAGTTTACTTTCTCAAAAGAGGTTGTCTCTTTTTTATTTTTTTGTTTAGTTCTCAGAAGTCAACTATCCAATTGCAGCGGCTAACCTTGGTGTTTCGTTTTTGGATCATGAAAGCATAACGATTCAGTTTTTAATTATTGGCCAAGAATGTATTCATTTTTTTTTCTTTCAACTCTACCAGTAACAGGAAGCAGAGGCATTGATGCTGCTGAGGAAACATAAACTTTTTCTCTTTTAGAGGCTGATCATGATGAAGTCGAGAAACGATATGCTTTGGAATCCAGAAAGCCAGATAAAGGAAAAAAGAGGTTTAGGAAGACAATTGAGAACCCGAAAGACGACGACAATGATGAGGCAAATTGCTTTCTATTCAATGGCAGACTTCTAATTTCTTTTTATGGTATGTTATAGCTTCATATCTCTTCTAACCACGTGATACTCTATCTGACTAAACAACAATGCAGGTGGTGATTGTTAGAGAGGACGAAAGGAATGTTAGGATAAAGGTTTTCAGCAATAGCTAACTTCATTTTAGAAGGTCACTTTCTAAGAGGTCCATCTGATATCCCTATCCTTTCCTGTATGAGAGATCGATTCCTATTCCTATGGAGCGTCCGTTTCTTCGTATGTTAAATACAAATTTAATTTAATTAGGTCATAAAGAATTTCCTCTTCCTCATATATCTTTCAGTTTTCTTTTCTGTTTAAAATTAACCGAAAGACATCAATTTTGTTTGTTCTTTGAGTTCATAGTTTTCGAGTGCTTTCGTCTTTGATTTTCCAAGATCATTGAGCTGATTGTATTGAGTTTGAATATTTGATTTCAGATTTTTAAATTGTATCATATCACTCGGCTTTCAAAGTTATCCGAGTTAAGTTGTCCTATTGAGCTTGGTGGCAGTTTTAGTTTTTCTAATTCTTATCAACCTTTAGATTTCTCCTTTCAGAGTTTCCTGAAAACGTGCTTGACTTGCCATCAAGTCAGGTTGGTGGTGGCTTCAAATAAAGAAATTTGATTGAAATGATGCACCTTTTTGTTTTAATGTTTGGTATACATATATGCTTTAAGAACGAACAATGTCATGTTTAAGAAATTTACTAACGTTCTTCTCATGGACAATATTTGGAACAGGTCATCGTCGCAACAAGGGCATCAGATTACTGGGTTTTCTTCCAAACGTGGGTTTGTACAATTGAATTGGCAAATCCAAAAAAATCAGAACTTGGTCACGTCTATCACATGTATTATCCACTAGCTCCCTTTATTATTCTCACGACTTATCATGTCTACGTACGAACCTATGACTCATTTGTGCATAAAGATTCTAATAATGTAATAGAGTCTTCGAAAGTGTGCATTGTTGAACGAATTAGCCTGTCCTTTGTCAATCGTTTTAAGGATTTATTACCTATCATGTATTCTAATGTTCCATTGGTTACTGAAATTAGGCAATCTCATCGTCCCTAATTCATATACACAATTTGCTCATGTTTACGAAAAGTTAATTATGTTATGATCTGTTTCTAATTCAATTACAAAATTTTCAACCGTTTAGAAAATATTACTTATTTTCATCATTTACGTGTCTGAATTTCTTTCTGCAATTTTGGACTTATAGCTATTAAAAATGCAGAATAGTCGTGTCGGCAAGCTATGTTGCTCCAGTCGTTGAAGACAATTTAACTTACAAAATTGATGAATTTACATAAGTAATCAATTATAATTATTATATCAAATACTCTATCGAAGGGGAACCACGGTGACTAATAGCAGTGTCAACGACTGTAATAATCACAAAAGCCAAAAATATCGACACAATACGAAACTAAATTCACATATCTATATTTTACACATCATAAATGTTATAAAAAAAAACAAAATATTACGTCGAAGCCGAAGCTTTCACGGCAACGAGCTTCGCAAACATAGCCTCTCACAAACAGAAGGTAAACGAAATTCATACACCTTCAGTACAATTTAATTGGGCCAGTTTAACCCAAACAGAAAAATAAAGCCCTAAGACCCAATGAGTTTACCGAAAAAATAAGGAAATATGTTCGTCCAAATCGGTAGGTTAAAGGAGTCCAAATTACTTAAAAAATATTAACTGTAGGAATTTAAATAATTTTTTGAGGAAAAAATAAAAAAGGCTAATAAATCCAAAAAAAAGAGGACTCCCTATACAATCTCAAACTTACCATATGAAAGAAAAAAAACCCTAGATAAACAAAGTCAGAAACTGCCACACAAATCAAATATCCCACAAATCTGAAACTACTCATTCGAAGCTCTCGCAAGTTGAAATCATGGAAAATCTAAATTTACATACAGTTATCCAACATAAAGGTTAAATCATAATACGAAATCCGCGTGTAGCGCGGGCCGATCCCGTGTATATATATATATATATATATATATGTTAAAGTTTGTGTGTGATTCAATTTCAGGATATAGTGATACCGAATTGGAATTGGTTTAACATGAGTTATTTCGGTTTACATCAATACGGTTGTGTTAAAATGAGTGGTGTGTTTTGATGTGAAAGAACGGCAACCAAGAAGCTTGACTTTTCGATAGGTCACCTATCTCTTGACTACTTCAACTCAAACACGCTCTTGAGTTCTCTCCTGGTGTGTGACCGAAAAGGTAAGTGCAATTTGGTGACATAGGTAGCCAAATCAATTCTCTTAAGTCTTTCCACAAACACCACTATATACCAGGATTCCAGATGTTACATAAATATTGTGTTCAAGGTACTTCTTTGTAACACAGTCTGAGAGCGTGTGTGACAACTAAAGATGTACGTTTGAAAGCTTGATACGGGTTGTTGCTCTTGTTGATTAATTATGAGCTGTATTTTGGCATTTCTATCAATATATTGTCGGGATTATCCGGCCCCAGATATATACATCATCACACCAATGTGTTGAACTGGGTTAAAAATCTCGTGTGTCATTTACATTAATGCTCTGTCTTTTCTTTGTTCATGCAAACCTCAAAACTTTTGTATCCTCAGGTCGAAAGAAAATTGTGGAAAACAAAGATGATGGCAAACTTTTGTATCCTCTGGTCGAAGGATATTGTCACAGACCATAAGCTTGAGATGGTGGTTCCTCTGACCAGGAGAGAAGAGAAGCAGCCTACTGAAGGGGAGGAAACAGATTATAGGAGCCTTTCACCAAGGGAGTTACAGATCATGTGAAGCATGAAAAGTCAGAAAAAGTATGGGTGTGATTATTACAAGTGTTGGCAATCATGTGCTGAGAAAGATTGAACATTGTACTACAGCAGCTGAGTTGTGGTCTTTATTAAACAAGCTGTATATGAAAAACACTCTACCAAACCAGATTCATCTGCAATTGATGTTTTAAACATTCGAGATGAGTGAGTCTAGGAGTGTTAATGAGAATGTGGATGATTTTCTGAAGATTGTAGCAGAGTTAGGTAGTCTTGATGTGAAAGAGTGTGAAGAAGTTCAAGCTATCTTGTTCCTAACGTCTCTATCAAAAGTTATGGTTAGCTGAAACATACTCTCAAGTATGGAAAGGACTATTTGACATTGGAAGAAGTTATATCAGTAGTTAGATCAAGAGAAAGGAAGATTACAGAAACTAAAAGGAACTAGAAAAGTCCTATAGCAAGTTTTTACACAAAAGAAAGAAAAAGATCATTCTAAATAAAAACCCAGGGACGTTAATGGGAGAGACTGAAGTAGATAAAACTCGAAGTCAAAAGTTACATGCTGGTTCTATAAGAAAGAAGGTCACATGAAAAAGGATTGTTAAGCAAGAAAGAAGAAATTTGATAATGGAGGGTGATATGCTTAAATATACCCTAGAGCTACTCTCCAAATTAAGAGATCGATTGTTGTACTTAGGGGTCGAATTCCACAGAGACTCAAGATCACACAATAGATTATCGGTTTTGGAATTAAGCTAAACAAGAATGATTGCAATGAAAGCAAGTAAGCAATAAGTGTCGGTCGTAAATTAGATGGTAAAAATGTCAGGTTCAGGAAATTCTCAGGAAATCATGACTGCAACCTAATAAGTAAATCAGGATTCTGCTATGTTCTAGAACTCGAAACACAATGATAAAGTGA
Organism: Isatis tinctoria; assembly: GCA_010577795.1. Taxonomy (NCBI): domain Eukaryota; kingdom Viridiplantae; phylum Streptophyta; class Magnoliopsida; order Brassicales; family Brassicaceae; genus Isatis; species Isatis tinctoria. The sequence goes on along the minus strand of CM021249.1, from coordinate 24,943,452 downwards.
ACCAGATGTCGCTGTGAAAACTATCTATGTCTAAAACCTAAAAAACCAAATTTCTTTTCGAGTTTTTAAGTATAAACATGCAATAATTTCAGGTTCGATAAGTTCACAAAATCCCTAAATCAAGTTCCTTTTCACATAGATATCTTGCTCATCTAAGGTTCTTTCTAGCTAACTAACCAACTTTCGCTGCGAGAATCAACCTATGATCAATAATATAACTCGTGAGTTCAAATCAAGCATTAATCACAACATAGATGAAGAACTAGTGTTCCAGAATCCTTAGCTAACCAATCAACTTAACGAACCATGAAATCCCTAATGAGAAACCCTATATCTAACTAGCAAACAACTCATACATGGAGATTGAAACAATAAACATGATTGAATAAGATTGCATAAAAGAATTTCAATAGAGAATTAAAGGAGTTCTGAATCTTCTCTCAAGGAGTCTGAATTCTTTTCTCCAAAACTCTGCTACAAAATCTCTCTCAATAAAGCTTAGATTAAAGATAGGTCTAAGAAATGACCTTAAATTAACATAAATATCCTAAAACTCGAACATGGACTTATTTGCAAATAAAGAAAAGTTTGGGCAAATTTCATTTTCTTCACAAATCTTCAAAACTGGCGCAGAAATTTTTTTTTCTGATGGGTGTCGACCGACACAAAGTATGGTGTCGACCGACACCATCTCCAAAAGTGTGTTTCCAGCTTGAATTCTTCTGAACAACTTCCTACTTAGCTCTAGAATGATCCATAATATCCAAATAAGCTCCAAACGTACCTAAACCTGCAAATGACTCTAAAAGATTCCAAAAACACTAAAAAGACTCTATAAATACAACTTATATCATGGTTAAAAACCATAAGAACCATGATATTTCAGAGGGTCATATAGAAGCAAGAGTTATCACAGAAAAGTTGGTTTATTCTGAGGCATTGAGTATGGATGAACATAAAGCAAAAGATGTTTGGGTTTTAGATTCTGGATGCACATTCCAGATGAAATCTCGTAGATACTGGTTCGTTGATCTACATGATAATGGTGGAAAACTACTTTGTTGGGTGATGATCATAAAGTTCAGTCACAGGGACAAGGTTCAATCAGAATTGATACACATAGTGGATCCATCAAGGTGCTCAACAATGTTTGATATGTGCCTATGAGAAGAAATCTCATCTCCACAGGGACTCTTGGTAAACTTGGGTATGAGCATGAAAATAGAGGTGGTAAAGTCAGATATTTCAAGGGAAACAAGATAGCTCTTCAGAGTAATCTGATAAACGGTTTCTATCTTTTGGATGGTGAGACTGTTCAGTCTGAAAACTGCAACACTAAGAAACGGATGATCGATAGGAATGAAATGGCATAAGAGGCTTGGACACTTGAGTGTCAACAATCTCAAAATCTTTACTGGAAAAATGGACTCATTGACAAAAATGAAGTTAAAGAGTTGTTATTATGTGAGCATTGTTTCATCGAAAATTACAAGTAGCAGAGTTGTAATGTAGGAAGGCATAACACTAAAAATACACTTGCATATGTATACGCTGATCTCTGGAGTTGTTACACCGTCATTTTCTGGAAATATTTCATATCTACCATTTATGACAAGACAAGGAAGGTGTGGTTAATGTTCTTGAAGACGGAAGAATAGACATTCGACAAGTTATGCGAATGGAAACATTTGGTTGAAAACCAAATGAACAAGAAAGCGAAGGTTTTGAGAACTGATAATAGACTGGGATTTTGTAACACACAATTTGATGAGTATTGCAGAGTACATGGCATTGAGAGACATCGGATCTGCATCTACACACCCCAAAAAAATGGAGTGGCTGAAAGGATGAATCGAACAATTATTTGATAGGTCAAATGTATGCTGAATGAATCGGGACTTGGTGAAGAATTATGGGCTTAAACAGCTTGCACATCAACTTATTTGATCAACTGGTCCCCAAGTTCTGCAATAGATCATAATTACCAGAAGAGTTACAAACACCTAAGAAGATTGATTCAATTGTTCATGTGCATCATGATCAGGAAAAGCTGAAACCAACAGCACTGAAAATTTTTCTTAGGTTATCTTCAAAGTAGAAAATGTTACAAATTATGGTTGGTAGACTCAGAAAAGTGTTTAATCAACAGAAATGTCGTGTTCAAGGAGGAAATATTGTTCAAGGATTTGAAATCTGGAGAAGAGGGCATCAAAAGTAACTTTGAGATCAGTGAGTCGAGTGGAACAAGTAACATTGAGATCATTGATAATACAACCTCAGAAGAAGAAGATTAGTACAACTTTTGGTTTGTTTTGTTAAATTGGAGAAGTCATGTAAAATTGACACTTCAGCTCAACCCACTCACTTGTTTTAATCTATCTTGATATCTATCATTTTCAAGCAATCTACATCATTTTTTATTTTGTTTGGGTCATATCTAATAATAATATTTATTAAACCCATTAAAACCAGAAAAATAAATAAAGAAAGACGAAAATAATCAGCGCACAACAAAAAATGTGAGAATAAAACGAAGACAATAGAAAAGAAAAATCTTTAAAAAAAAACTCAAAAATTTAAAAATAATATGAAACAAAGGCTTATTGGAATGAGACAATGTGAGTTTAATACGAAAACAACAAATGACAAAAAGAAAGAAAAACTGGAAAAATAGGAATAAAAAATACGGTTACATAAAACACTAGAAAACATTAAACAAGAGTATGAAAAAGTAGGAGAAAGTAAATGGAAAATCATGACGGGATTTAACGGAAAATCGCAACGGGATTTAACGGAAAATGTACTTTACTATAAATTTTGAGAATTAGAAAAATAGATGTCATATTTATGTCTCACTATATTACCAAAATTCCAAAACATGAACAACAAGAGAGGCAGGACATAATAGAATAGGAACACGAATTCTCATTTTAAAAACATGTCTGAAAAATGTATCAATAAAAACAATACATTTTTAAGGTTGCAAATATGAATTTTAGCATCTTTTTAATACATGTTAAAATTATGAAATACAACAAAATAAGAAAAGGATGAAGAAAAAATAAAAAGGAAACATTCAACCTAATACAAAATTCACAAATATTAACATACAAACAAACACAAATATAACATTTATCGTGCACATTATTATATATATCCACATAATTAACTCCTACAGACCAATTAGTTGTACGTTTGTAAATACGAAAAGAAAATCAAAATTAAATCCACCATATCATCAAAAAGAAGATAAATATTTGTAGGCATAACCAGTTTCCAATTTACCAAAAAAAATTGTCTTTTATTATTTAGCCCAAAGTTTATCAACCAAAAATTTAAAACAACTAAATACATTACAAATATATAATAATGTAAATGAAATACATAAATAAACCTTTAATAATCAATTGCGAGAACAAATAAGCTAAAGAATAATCAAAATAAATAAATTAATATGTGTGAAGCCCAGAAGCCCTCTAATAATATAATGAAATATAATTGAAACAAAAAATTAGTACATTATTTAACAATAACAACGTATTAGTTACAATATGTAATCACATTTTATAATGATATTTTTTTCACAAGTTTGTACCAATTACCTACACATTTAGCCTACACACATTTAGCGACTTTATTGTTACAAATTAAAACTTACGGTTCTGTCACAAATTCATTAATGTTTTAACAGTAAACTAGTAACAGACCCGCGGTTGTGCGGAGCAATTTATTTTATAATTTGGTTTCAAAATTTTTTTTTTTGGTTTTTTGTAGACAGAAAAAACTCTTGTGGAGAGTTAAATTTTTTTTATAGTAGTGGAAAATTACTTTATTTTGTTTGGATGATTAACATATTAACAGAACTAATTTGTTGTATGAAAATATTTATTTGTTGGAGTATGAAAATGTATTATTTATAAAACATATTTTGAGACCTTGAATGAGCATAATCGAAATTAAAATAATATCATTTATATTATATTTAAAATTTAGTTTATGTATTATAAATTTGTGTTATTTATTGATTTAATATTCAAAATAGGTTTATGATATATAAAACAAATAATGATATTATTAAAAAAATATTGTGTAGAGTTTACCATTTTGAAATGGATATAAGATATTATGCAGATATTATTAATCAATATAAGATACTACGCAGATATTATTAATCAATGTAAGATATTACACAGATTTTATTAATTTTTTAAATTCAAATTAACCTTTTATCTAAAACTAAACCTGTTGCCAAATAGAGGCAATGACAAAAAGCGTAAGTAAGAGCAATATTTTTTGAAAAATGACTTCTGAAATAATAATAGTAAGATATAATCACAGTTATGTCATAGTTGTTACGTCATATACATTCGTCACATTTACGTCATTAAATGTGATGAAAATTAGTTACGATCGTAAATGTGACAAAAATTAGTACGATTTAGATTGTCACAATATTGTAACAAAATCAACACAATAATAAGACAAGTGTCTCTCCAGCCTCTGACACGTAGGATGTGAGAAGAGTTCTGGGAGTGCCATGTCAATAAATGAAAAAATTCAAATACCAATCAAAACATTTGCTTTGTCCACGTCACAAATCAACACCAATCAGAACATTTGCTTTGTCCACGTCACAAATGAACACTTAACAAAAAACAACAAGGGCCATCGCAGGCCCAACCAAAACGTACAGCTCGTAACCAGTAGGCCTGGGACTTCGGTTAATTTTTCGGGTTCGGGTCGGGTGATTCGATTTTTCGGGTTTCGACGTATAGAAACCTTTCGGTTTTTTTCTAATTGTCATTCGAGTTTGGTTCGGTTTATTTCGGGTTCGTGTCGGGTTTCGGATTTCATATCAAACCCGATCGGGTTTTACTTCGAGTTCGGTTTGGTTTATTTCGGGTTCGGGTTTTTCGGGTTTTTTCAAAACCAAAATAACCAATATAATGAAAAAAATCGAAAATAGGGTATTTAGAGTTTGAGTTTGGATATTTCATGTTCGGGTTCGGTTTATTCTGGTTTCATTTTTTTGGGTTTAGACAAATAGAAACCGTGCGGTTTTATAAGTTTACTTATCGGGTTCGGCTCGGATTCGGTTCGGTTTATTCGGGTTTCGGGTTTGGATAAACTGTAACCGATCGGGGTTTTTAATATATTTTTTCGGGTTTCTCGGGTCGGGTTCGGGTTCGAGTTTCGGTTTTGGATAAATGTCTCAGGTCTAAAAACCAGCCAACCAGATATCCAAACCCAACAACCGCGGCGTAGCGCGGGTTCCTAACTAGTGGTTATTAATTTGTAACATAAAAACCTGGTCACAAAATTGTCTCTCATATATCACTATTTTATTGTCACAAAATTTTCGTCACTATTCTATTGTGGGCCTGTTCGTTTTTGTATCCAGATCCTAGCATCTAGATACAAATGCTCAAATGTTGTTCGTTTGAACATTTTTGAATTTGCATCCAGTTGCTGCATCTAAAATATCTCAAAAATCTGGATAATTGAGATGCACAAAAATGTAGAGTTTGGATGCAAGTTTTGCATCTCAAAATTCAAAAACCTTAAACACCATTTAATATATATAAACAAATAAGTTGTTTTACCGTTCAAAATGTAGAATTATAATTTCTCGCAAAAACCGTAAAATCGTATTTTTCGCAAAAAACATAAATTTGTATTTTCCCGTCAAAACCTTAAAATCAAGTTTTCCCGCCAAAACAGTAAAATTAAGTTTTTCAAAGAAAACCGTAAAATCAAGTTTTCCCGCCAAAACTGTAAAATCAAGTTTTCTTGAGAAAAACGTAAAATCAAGTTTTCCCGCCAAAACCGTAAAGTCAAGTTTTCCCGCCAAAACTGTAAAACCAAGTTTTTCCGCCAAAATCGTAAAATCAAGTTTTCTAAAGAAAAACGTAAAATCAAGTTTTCCCGCCAAAACCGTAAAATCAAGTTTTTGAAAGAAAACCGTAAAATCAAGTTTTCCTGCCAAAACCATAAAATCAAGTTTTCCCGCCAAAACCGTAAAATCAAATTTTCCCGAGAAAAACGTAAAATCAAGTTTTCCCGTCAAAACCGTAAAGTCAAGTGTTCCCACCAAAACTATAAAATCAAGTTTTCCTGCCAAAACCGTAAAATCAAGTTTTTCTGAGAAAAACGTAAAATTATGTTTTTCCGCCAAAACCGTAAAGTAAAGTTTTTCCTCCAAAACCGTAAAATCAAGTTTTCATGAGAAAACCGTAAAATCCAAATTTTCCGCCAAAACCGCAAAATCAAGTTTTCCCGCCAAAACTTTATAATTTGCTTTCCCGGAAATACTGTGAAATTATTTTTCCAGTCAATTTCGTAAAATAAAGTGTTTCCGTAAATAGAGTTAGATAAAATAGAATTTTAATGTGAAAAGTTAATTTAAAATTTTGAACAATTATTTTAAATTATAAGTTTAAAATAATTTAATACAGTCATTTTTAAGTTAAAATATAATTTTAGACATATCTATTTAAATAAAATACTTAATTATTGATTTATAGATAAAAACATGTTATCTTTTAGTCTTTTTCAATTTCTAGCAACCAGATGCTACTACAAAATCAAAAACGAACAACTTAGCATTCAGATGCTATATCCAGATACAAATGCCAACACTAAAAACAAATAACATTTGGATGCAGCATTAGATGCTGAATACAGATGCAAAATTCAGATGCTGCATCCAAATGCAAAAACGAATGCAAAATCCAAATGCATCCAAATGTATCTCTTAAACTTTCTATCTTTTCACCTCCAAGTTCCCTCAACCAAAAGCCAAATTCCAAATCCATATCTAAACACTCTTTTTTCCCTTTCCTGTTTTCCAACACTCTTTTTGACGGCCCGATAGCCCAATTCACTAACCTAAGCGTCGGAGCATCATCAGAATAAACACTCCCTCCAGCGAGTTTCCAAGACACTTTATTCATTTTTAAGGAGACTTACTCTGTAACATACTCCTAAACAGTAATCATACTCTGTAACATACTCCCAACCTGGAAATACTTTGTCCATCATATCTGCACGTTTATCTTCCTTCACTCCTATCACCATCAAATAATCAAATATGGGATTTGATTTATTTAGCCAAGATTGAACAACAATATATTTACGAATCTCATTGAAAAGTCGGGTACTCCACACAAAAAATTAATGAAGTTATGATTATTAGTTTCTAATCATTTTGCGTGTGATATGGAAAATTATTTATTGTACCATCTTTTCTATTTCTACTTATCATTTTTAATATAGTAAAAATAAAATCTATAACAATTAATCTAAAAGGATAAATTTTTAATTGTAAATAATTTAATAATTAATATGTATGAAAAATATAAACATAATTATCTTAATAAAAGAGTAAATTATTTGGATAGGAAGTTATTTAAATTAAATGCATGCCTTGACCAACTACTTGAAAAAAAACAGACCAAATATTTCTTCAAAAGTAGTCAAGACATGCATTTAAATTAGTGCTTCTTTAGAAAAAATTATCTCAAATAAATATTTTTTTTTTCAAATAGTCAAGGAATGCATTTATGCATTTAAATTAGTGCTCCTTTAGAAACAACTAGTGATTGGACCAGCGCATTCGCGCGGGATTATTGTATGTAGTTATTTTTTTGTGTGTTTCTATGTTTATTTGTTTTTTCATTGTCCATTTCCTCCCTTTTTTAATTATTAATTATATGTTTTACTTCTTTTAATCATAGTTAATCATTTTTATTATATGATACGATTCTGCTAGTAGTCAAATCATTCATTTTGTGGGTAGTTTACCTTTACATTTGAATTATATTTTTCATGTTTGCGTAAATTTATTAAAATATATTTTTATGATTATTGAAACAAATTTGTATGTATAGATGTTTTTATTGAAATTGCTATTTTTTTTTTCTCCTCGAAACTTGTTTGTTCTTTTTTTTTTTCAATACCAAAACCGTTATATATTTCTATTTCTATGATTCCACGATTATCTTATTGTCGGTATATCCTTAGATTTGTGATCTCTTCTCTTTTTCAAATATTTTTTTTCTTTCTTTCAATATTATGTTCATCTCACTTACCCGTCTGTTGGATGTATGTTGTATACATAGTTATATTTTCTGATTTTATTAGTTGATGGTTTTTGGTTTTGTTGTTACGTAATTGAGCCTTTGACTTTTTTTATCTGAACTTTTGATTTCCATATTCATTTTTTGTTATTTTTTTTGTTTTTATTATTTTTTATTTTTAAAGTTCTGTTTCAATTTCAGTGGTCCAGTTTTTTTTTTTTAATTTTCAGTTTATTTAGATATATATATATATATATGTGTGTTAATCGTATACATTAATCTGAAAATAAGTTGAGATTGTTTTGATTGAATAGTTTTTGTAATAACATGAATTCCTTTTTAAAAAAGCCTTGATTTTATACAATCTTCTACATCCCTTATTTATCCATTTGACTCTTCATTTCCTTTCTATTTGATATGCATCTGATCATTATTGGAGCCTTATCATTATTTATGGACCTATAATTTTGATCAATTTAAAAAGATATCTTGTTCTTGTCATTTATCAGGCTATTTTTTTTTTTCTTTTTTGTGCATTTGTCATTTGAATGGGCTGTTGTGCTGAATATGTGTTATTGGATTATTTTTATTAAAGCCCATTAACAATTTTTTTAAAAAATTGCTGATGTGGCGCGTTCTCAGGAGATAAAAGAGCCTAATTATAATATAGATTATCTTAAATAGATCAATTTTTTTTTCAAATAGTCAAGGCATGCATTTAAATTTATCTCAAATAGTCAGTTTTTTTCCAAACAGTCAAGGCATGCATTTAAATTAGTGCTAATTTAGAAAAAAATATCTCAAATAGACTATTTTTTTTCAAATAGTCAATGCTTGCATTTAAGTTATTATTATTATTTTATATTTTTAGCTTTATTATTTTTAGCTTTATTATTGTAATTATTATTATTGTTTATATAAAAATTGTTTCCAAAACATTTAGTTGACTGTAAATTAAAACACGAATTCCCTTTTTGATCGTCTAAAAATCAGTGGATTCCCAAAATACAAGGTGCAAATTTGTGTATGGTCAAATGAATATGTTTATAACTATACCATATATGATATGTGTAGATATTATATATATGTAGAATATTAGTGCTTATTTGTCACACAAGTCACAACATCATATAGAAGAAAAATAAAAGAGATGAAGCTTGCTGCAATATTCTTGGTTTCTTGTGTATTATTACTTTCCCTTCTCCCAAGCCTAACCGTTGCGGAAATAAGACCCTGGTGCACAGAAAGAAGACAAATATTTGATGGTCCATGCCAAAAAAATATTATCACACAATGCTATAATGAGTTGAAAAGAACATTTGATGGTTCACTTGGAGATCGTGGTCCAGTCGAAACTGGCTGCCTTTGCAATTCTCTACTCCCCGACAAGCATTCCTGCCTTTGCCTTTTTTTACCATGCCATAGTTAAATACTCCAATTAAAGATTCCAAAATGTAGTTGTTCTAATTTTTCCAATATATTTTCAATAATAATGGTTTAATATAACATATTCGCATCTTAGTGTCAACATTTCTTTACGTCGCCGGAAAAGTATCAACATTGAGATTTTTTTCAATGGTTTAACTTGTGTCAACCATTAATGAAATAACATTTTGGTTTCTTATTGTCATGGAATAAAAAGAAGTCTGCGAGTCTGCAATAGATTAACAGTCATGGAGGATGAAGATGGGGAAGCTAAGTTTAAGTAGCCGGATATTGCAAGAGTCATATCAGACTATTCCATTTTCTAACGTCTTGTGATGCAACTGTCTTAGTATTCTTCTTATAAACTTTATATAATTTGCCATTTTCTTACAAATGTGATCAGTGGCGGATCCAGAACATAATTTTAACAGGGGCATAACAAAAAAAAATTAATGCTATAATGCTTTTATCAGAGATAAATGAGCATTTAGAAAAAAAATTGATAAAAGGGGCATAAATTAATTTATTTAGAGGAGCAAAATTAAAAACCTATAGGAAAATGCACTAAAATCTAAAATTCTAGAGGTGGCATATGCCCCACCCATTCTCCAAGTACATCCGCCTCTGAATGTGATCCAACTTAGACTTAGTAGTTAACCACGGCTTCGTGGCCCAGTGGTAAAGGTTGTGCTAGTAGCCTCCTACCAACCTGGGTTCGAGTCCCTTGGCCACCAGGGATTTAACATGGCCCATGGGTCCTAGGATTAGTCAGTTGTCCGTTCGGATTGGTCTATGATCGGTTTTTCGGTATCCGTAAACCTGGTATAATAAAAAAAACTTAGACTTAGTAGTTGACTGATCTAAAGAGTTAAAGCAGGCAAACTTTAACCTTGAGGTCCAAAACGGCAGCAAGCACAAGTATATCACTGTAGTCTTCCTAGTACTTGTCAAACTTCAGTTTCATATCTTCTACCGTTTCACATATAGTCTCATCATCAGATGTCTCATGATCTCTCAACCAACTTTCAATTTTCCATACTTGCATGAAATACAAGTTCACAGTATGATAAGAAAAGCCTGAAATCAGATTAGTTATTTCACTAAATGGACACAATAACTCAAATATTAACTCGGCTCTTGACCACCCCAAATCAGAAGGAAAGCTCTTATCACTCGACACTACTTTTTCAAGATTGCGAAACACATCTTTAAACTATATAGCTTTATACATCAAATGAGTTGAATTCAAGTGAGTTGTCACATCCAAAACAAGACCAGCTTTAGAATGAATCCCAACAGTTTCCATACAACATGCATTGAAACATTGTCCCTGATTTTTTTTTAATGCTTCACTAATCAAAGCTAATCCATCATGAACAATCAGGTTCAAAATGTGTGCTACACACTACACATATTATGTGGAAAGATTCTCTATTACAAACCAGATCCTTTCTAAGTTGCCTCTTTAAAATTCATTGCATATTACTAGCCCTGGACATTCGGTTCTTTGGTTCGGTTCCGGGTAGGAACCATCGGTTCCGGTTCTTTCGGTTCTACTGATTTACTACCCATATAGGAACCGACTATATTATGGTTCGGTTCCGGTTCGGTACCATCGATTTCGGTTCGGTTTCGGATAGAACCGATTAGAACCGAAACCATTGGTTCTGTAAGTAGAACCGAAATGAAACCGTACCTAAACCTTAAATGGAACCGAAAAAACTGAATTATGACCGAAATAATCGAAATACTAACATTATCCGAAATGTAACCGAAACCACAACCAAAAACTGTAAAATAGCAAAGTTATGAAACAGATAAATTCATCATAAACTTCTCCAAAGACCAAAAAAACAAATTACTATCATCAATCTTCATTGTTCACGTTCAGAGTACATCAATCTTGAAGACTCTTCATTCTTCAATCTTCAAAGTTCACTCTATAAGACATATAAAACAAAGATACATACAAGCTTGAGTTGGAGAAAATCGATTGATGTTGTAAGAGTTAAAGAAGAGACGAAAATGTTTAAGGAAAGTACACTCGTTTAGAACAGCCGGATGAAAAATCAATCCACTCGTTTCAACCAAATTTTTAAGAAAATCGATCCACTCGTTTCAAGTTCCCAAATTAGAACAACCAAATAAAAATTCACCACCAGATTTTAGTCATTAGAGAGTTAGAGTTACCTCACTCTTGTCCTGGGAATTGGAATGCATCATCAAACTCTGAAAATAGACGAAGAGAATTTAGATAAACTTCGATATGAAAATTGTAAACAAAAAACAGTTTTAACTAAAAACTTTGAAGCGATGAACTTACCTCTCATTAGCTCATCTTGCAACTCGATTTCTGCAAGAAGTTGTTCATTTCTCACAACTCCTTTTTCATTTATATGAATCTCACATTTCAACCACTGCTCTAGCACTCTACCACTTGTGCTAAATGCAGATTCTGATGCCACTGAAGACACTTGCATAGCGAGTATGTCTCTAGCTATAAGTGAAAGAACCGGATACTTTGGGCTGTTTCTCTTCCACCAAGATAGAATATCATATTCTGTGCCAGGCATTACTTTGGGCTGTTTCTCCACATTCTCTTTCAAGTATAATTCCAACTCAGTACTTGAATTCGCATCTTGAAATCCTGCTTGTTCCACAAACTCTTCATATATGTTATCCATCCTCTCATAGCCAAGACCATTACCTATAACTGTTCTCTCAAACACTTCATCTCTTATCAGATCCTCAGATTGACTCGAAGTTGCTCCTTCAGACTGAGCAGAATTATTTTTATTGGCAAGACCATTATATTCATCAAACAAACCCTTCAAGATATCCAAAACTATATCATTAAGCCGTTTAGCCGCCATGCTATCTTTTCCATAAAGCTTTTCGAAGCATAGGTAAGCAAATTTCATCTTTTTCCGTGGATCAAAGACACTAGCCACTATCAAGAGCTTATTCATTTCCCGCTCTTTTGGATCATCAAAAGGATTCCAATACTTAGTTGACATAGCTGATGCCTGCCCCCTTAACTCAAAATCTTCTCCAGCACTACTGGCAATCCTCGACACATTCCTAGAGATAGTGACTATCTCATTGTAGATTTTATGTGATGCAACTGAAGTTGAAGCCGAAAGAATTAGTGTGGAATTATAAAAGATAACGAGAAACTGAACCAACCTCTCAATTGCATTCCAATCGACTGCATATGGTGGTCCAACTCTTTTTTTCCCTTCTACAATTTCCATGAAGTAGTCGTTGTAGGGTTTGTCTTCAGCCTCCATCTTGTCAAAAGCAACTCTGAACTTCATTGCTTGCTCTAGCATAAGATAAGTCGAGTTCCATCTAGTCGAAACATCTAATGGAAGGCTGCCTCTTGTTATTTTCCCTGTTTCTACACGAAACTCAAATGACTTGAGTCTGTTAGTTGAAGACCTCACATAAGTAATGGAATTCCGTATCCCAGCCACACTACTTTTAATCTCTTTCAAACCATCCTTGACCATCAAGTTGATTATATGAGTAGCACACCTCAAATGCAGAAATTCACCCTTCAAAACTAATGCCTCATCCCAAAACTTTGATATGAATGCTTCCTTGAATTTTAACAAGGCATTAGTGTTCGCTGTGGCGTTATCGACGGTGATGGTAAATACTCTCCTTATGCCCCACTCGGATAAACACTCAAGCAAACAATTAGCAGTTGTTGATCCTTTATGATCTTCAACATTTTTGAAACCTATGATAAACTTCCTCATCTCCCAATTGAGATCAATGAAGTGGGCTGTTATTACCATGTAGCTTGAGGCCGTATGTGGAGCAACCCAGATGTCTGTAGTCAATGACAATCGCTGCTTATTCTGCTCAAGAATCTTCTTCATAGCTGCTTTTCTCCTAACAAACATCTCCACAATATCTCGTGTCCCTGTTCTCCTAGAATGACGCCTGGGCAGTTTAACTTTTGAGCAGAAATGCCTCCATCCTATGCCCTCAACAAAAGCATTTGCGTTATCTAACTCTCAACAGTAATACTATTTGAAGAAATGATATTACCATTTGAAGAAACATTGTTTACAGTAATACTAAATAGTGTCTTATCTAACTCTCAAACTTTCACTAACTCCATTGGCGTTTCAGTCGACATTTCCACAACACTTTGGATATAAAATAATTAAGACCATTTTGGTATAAGTATAAGGTTTGAGTCATCAATTATATCATATTTGACTATAGTCTGAATATCGCAATTATCTTTAGTTTATGTTCATAATTATCATAGTTGAATATAGTTTTTTCCTTTCTAACCTGTTCCATAATAAATAAAAAACAATAAACTGACTCATCATTAACAATAATCACATTTTGGACATTCAATCATTGAAAATGGTTTGCATATGAACATGTAATTTGCTGTGCTGAAATTGTGCAAACTACAAACAGAGATGGTGGTCATTAAATTCTTATCAAGAGTTATTAGACCTAAATAACCTTTTACTATCAATAAAAAATGTTTTTTTTACTATATAAGGCTATACTTTTAATACCAAAATAAATCATATATTATCTCCCATATAAATTTAATTAGGTATGTTTGTGAGAGCCGAAACTCACACTGTCAAAACTTATATTTTACGGGGCCTGGAAAATTCTATTTTAAAAGAACTCAAGGATCGAAAATGTAAAAAGATGATTTTAATGAAAAATATTTTCAGAGTACAAGAATATTAGCAAAAGCTTGAAAAAGTCTTATAATGCTAAAGCTCTAATACTCGGATTGGGATGATCTCAACCTAGTACAAACATGAATATTTATACTAGGAGACATAAGGTGGTAAAACTTCTTCTCGGCGATGTGGGACAAAGTTCTTTACTTCCAGCCGCCGACCTTGTCTTTTGGGCCTGACTCGCGGCCCGAAACCTTCAGCAATCCGTCATCTGATCTGATCCTGGCCTGACCCAACTTTTATCGTTTGATGAATAGTAACCGATGAATAGTAAACCGTTAATAGTAATCCGTGAACGGTAATCCGTGAACAGTAAACCAGACCTCGATTAAGCTTAAATCGATTTTTCGGTTAGCTTTTTCTCGGGGTGAATAGTGTTTTTAACGGTTTTTCCGCGTGAATAGTGTTCCGAACATTCTACGACTTTTGAAACTGAGCCGCCCATTTTTTCTTTAAAACTCCAGCCGCCCGTTCCACTGTGATGGCCAGCCGCCAAGTTTCTGTCTTGGATGCACGGGCGTCCCACTCATGGGCGGCTGGTCTTGTTCAAGGGCGTCTGGCTTCAGTTCATGGGCGCCTGGGGTCAGAACGTGCGGATGCACGGTCTGGGATCGATCCGAGCCGAGAATCATGCTTGAAGGAAAGAGAAGAGGGCAACTGGCTTGTTCGGGACAAGGCCAGACGCCATGTCCTGATGATGAGAGGATGGGCTGTTGGCTTGTTCGGGACAAGGCCAGACGCCATGTCTTGATGATGAGAGGATGGGCGGCTGGCTAGTTCGGGACAAGGCCAGACGCCATGTCCTGATGATGAGAGGATGGGCAGTTGGCTTGTTCGGGACAAGGCCAGACGCCATGTCCTGATGATGAGAGGATTGGCGGCTGGCTTGTTCGGGACAAGGCCATACGCCATGTCCTGATGATGAGAGGATGGGCGGCTGGCTTGTTCGGGACAAGGCCTGAAGCCATGTCTTGATGATGAGAGGATGGGAGGCTGGCTTATTCGGGATAAAGCCAGACGCCATGCTCTCTTGATTAAGTGATGGGTGGCTGGACCTTGGAAAGGAGATAAGGGCGGCTGGCCTCATGCATAGAGCATGGGCGGCTGGCCCTTATGTTTGGGATATGATCAGTTTGTTCTTGATCTTGAGTTCTCGTTCTATCAATCTCCAAGGAGGGGATTTTGACCCCAACAGTAAGCCCCCCAGCTCTTTGCTTTCGTGGTCCGAAACAATGAGTTTCGAGCTGAAAGTTTATCGGGATTGATGGAACGGGAAGGCAACGAGGTTTTTTTTTGTTTGTCCGTTCTGTTTTTAATGTCTTGTCAGAGATGAGTACTGTCCCGTCATGTCTGCATGGGAGTTCGTGCCATCTTTGCTATATCATGGGACGACCTCTTCTTCATTTTTCACCACTTCACTTCTTTATTCAAGTATTTATCTTCTTTGTTCGATATGGCGGGCCGACCACGAACTCCTTTCGAGCTCAACTTGGACGCGATGCTGAACTTTCCTCTCGAGTTCGATTACTATCCAAAGCAAGATGCGGGACTTGTGGGCGATTTATTTGCGGCCGGTGAGGGTGCCATTCCGCAAGTGATGCCTGGCCCTGAAGGCGTGCCTCAGTGGGCGCCTGGCTTTTAAAATGCCCAGCATGGGGCGCCTAGCTTTGAAGACGCTCAGCGAGGGGCGCCTGGCTTTGCTGATGTCCCTCAATGGGTGCCTGGACTTGA
The DNA here is from genome assembly GCA_010577795.1 of Isatis tinctoria. NCBI lineage: Eukaryota > Viridiplantae > Streptophyta > Magnoliopsida > Brassicales > Brassicaceae > Isatis > Isatis tinctoria. The sequence goes on along the minus strand of CM021249.1, from coordinate 24,927,488 downwards.
GGAGATTCAACGAAGGGCGCTTGGCGTGGTAGGTGCATCAAAGTGGGCACTTGGTCCCGAAGGAGTTCTACGAAGGGCGTCCGGGTCTCCTCGAGGTGGTGCCTCTCCGCAGGTCAGCGGCGTCCGTGGCGTCTGGACTCCTCCGCAACATGCGGGGGATAATGGCGTTTGGCCTCAGTCTAAGGTTCTGGGGGGCTGGTCATCTTCCAAGTATCATGTGATGTACGAGTTTTAAACCCTAATTCCTACTGCAAGTGCATAGCAAATCGGAGTAGTATTTAGGGATCGATCCCACGAAGACCAAGTTCACACTATGGTTTAATAAGCTAAAATCAAGAGCTAAGAGATTCAATATTGGGTTTGTTGAAATCGTGACTAACAAGATATGCAAATAAATCGGTTTTAACAAATATAAAGCAAGCGTTAGGTCAAGGCAATTCGCAGGAAATTCAGAGCAAGGCCAAACAACTATTCAGGTTTTTATTAAGAACAAGTCCAGAACTCAAAACACGAAGAAAATATTAATTCACTCTCGTGATACTAACAACTTTATCTAGCAACCTAAAAATCCTAACTCTCGTTGGCATTAGAAATCGCAGATAAGCATTAATGATCAGGTTTGATTTGTTCACAATTCTCTAATACATCTACTCTCGCAGGTAATGAATAAATTTCTCATCTAGATCCCTTCTAGCAACCTAGCAACTCTCGCTGTCTAGATAAACTTAAGATCATAAATAGATAGGCCAAATCGATTTAAGCAATATGAACAACCTAGATGAAGACTACTGATTTTGATCCCTATTTGTGTTCAACCCTAGCTCATGAATTCCTTTGAAAACCTTAACCTAACTAATAGATCTACTCATACATGATTAAAGATGAAAGAAATAAAACAGATGAATAAAAAGAATGCATCAAATCGATATTAAAAATCAGAAGTACTAGGGTTCAGAAATCTTCTCCAAATTGTAGCTTGAGATCTTCTCCCTTACAAATTAATTCCAAAAGCTAAACGATAGATGAAAGATAAGATAAGAAAACCTAAGACTAGGGAGAGTATTTATATTAGAGGTAATAGGCGGCTGGAAGGAGGCTGGGCTTCTTTAAAAGTCGGCGGCAATCATTAGGGTAAAACCCTTCTTTTTGTTCACTTCCGCGGCGAGCACGTGCTCACTTGGTGGCCGAAATCCGCGAGCATGTGCTCGTCGATTTGAGTTGGTGATTCTTCAATAGATTTTCCTTCTTTTCTTCAATTTTGATTCTTTTCTGTTCCAAAGGTTCCAAATGCTCCAAACTCCAATTTCAGCTCCAAAGCTACCTAAAACTCCTAATACACACTCAAAAACTCTAGAAAACAATTAGATAAAAGGGGTTAGAAAGGGTAAAAATCCCAACATATCAATTCCCCCAGACTTAGATCTTTGTTTGTCCTTAAACAAAACCAAAATCAAGACATAGAGAAATCGGTAGAGACTCACAAAATCTCAGAAACCATGAATAGACCAATGTCATCAGACCACATACCTTAGAATAAGAGATACATTGCCTTACCGAAAACCTTAACAGCAAAGTTCACCAACCTCAAACCATACTGCTTACAATCCCAGAAAAATCTAAGTTCAAGACAATAGACTCTCTGCATTCAATTAGAGGTGGCGTGAGCTTCTTGCTAAAGACACTAGCTAAGTAAAACGAGGCTCGGTAAAGATCAGGCTAATATTTAATGGTGGAGCTTAAGAGTGTTTAGGGTTACCGTGTTTCCAGAGAGTGCAGAATATCGCACAAAATGGCAAGGGAGAATGGACTCATTGATGTCCACAACCTCTAATTCACTCTTCTCCTTGAATCGATTCTCATCTTCATTCCTCTTTTTCTTTCCTTGCTTCCTTGCGATTTACTCATGCTTTGGGACACACATCTTGAGTTACTAACTCGCCACCCCATATCCTTGAGCTACTAGCTCGGTTTTTCTCTTTTTTTTTTCGTTTTTTTTTTTTTTTTAGGAGTTACCTTACGGATAGGGGGACTCTACTTGTGCATGTGTCCTTTGGCTAAAAGTGATCCTTTTTCGTCCTCATATCCCAGCAGTTCGTTTTAGGCCTGTTTCTTTTCTGGACATCGCTGAGCAGGTGCTCTAAATCAACGAGTATAGCGAGCATGTGCTCATGAACTTTTTCCAGCTTCCTCCTGACATCTTCTTCAGCAAGAGTGAATCAGAAGCTGCGTCAGTCCTTTTCTCCCCGACCTTTTTGCACATATCTGCATGGACGAGAGAATAGAAATACGAGTGCAAGTGGTATAAATAGATGGTTAGGGTCAGGGTGAGGTACTAACTAAAAGCTAGCTATTTAGGATCAGCAAGAGTGGCAAAAGGGATAAGAAATCCTGAATATATAATGTAACACGTTTTCTAATCCTAGTGCCAATAACAAGAAGAATTAAAGTCCAGATTACGTCCATATAAAGTAGAGTCTAAAGCCTATCCGATAAACCTTAAAGGGATTGAAGTTTTCTGGCCTGAGGAAGGATCCGAATGTGAGAAGGCGTCGGCTCATCTCTGTACTCTAAATTCTGCAGAAATGTTCACTAGAAAGCAGGTCATACTCACAAATGGTTAAAACTCATCATAGATTTTTGGTCATAATCTCCAGAAGTTGTGATTTGACCCTTATAACAGACTGACTCAAAATAAAGAAAATAAGAAACAAAGTGCAGACTCGATAATAACCTCCCCCAGACTTACTTCACACCGTCTCGGTGGGAAAATAAACTAGAGGAGCAAGCAAAAGAAAACAAAGAAAACAAATAAAGCAAAAAGAAAAAAAACGGATAAGACAAAGAGATAGAGATGGATACGGGTTGTCAATCGGCAGGTGGGTCCTCTGGGCTCTGGCTCCGAGCTCTGCCGGTGCGTTTACGGCGTCGAGGATGTCGCTCCGAGGGGCTCGTCGCAGCAGCTGCAGAATGGTGGCAACAACCACTGGAAAGGCGCTCGAGAATCCGCTGCATGAGGCTGTTGTTCTTCCTCTGCGAGGCCACCATCCAGCGCCGGTATGCGGCGGTATCAGCCTTGTCGGAGATGGGGGGGAGGTCGTACTCGCCGGTGGCAGCTGAGGTAGAGGGGCGACGCGACTGTGGAGTGCTATGGATGAAGTCGTCCTCCAGATGAGGCATAGGGCCGTGAGAAGAGCTGGCAAAGTCCTGGTGAGATGGAGCGGCGCGTGACATCGTCCAAAAGGAGGACGGAATGGATGAATCGCAGATCCTCGATGGAGAAAAGCTGTGTCTTCGCTGGATCCGGGAGATAGATGTGCTGCGGCCGTCCGTTGAAACCCGTGTACCGATAGAGATGCTGATCCGATCCGGAGGGAGAGAGAATGCGAGAATGGAGAAGATGCTTAAGGTCCATGCGCTCGCCGTTCTCATCAAAGCTGCCTATCCGCTCCGTTTGTTTCGTCTTACGGTCCTTGATGCTGCATATGAGCTCGGCGAAATGCATGCCGAGGTTGGAGCGGTAAGTCTCCGGGGGTGGTGCACCAAGGGAAAGGGAATTTACCCCATAAGGCCCGACAATAACGTCACTGCAACCAAGATACAGCAGTATCATCTCTTCCGTATGTACCTTGTTTCCGGCTGGGCGGTTGAACACCATATTGCTGAAGATCCGGGCGCAGATGCGGAGAGCTGGATGCCGGATGCTGGACTAAGCGGCGGAGTTGGAGGAGTATGTGCCGCGTCCGATCGTTTCCCAGAAAATGTGTGCTTCCTTGAACCGTGTGGGGAAATCGAGTTTCTCCACGTCGTGCCTGAAACCGTACATGGTGGTGAAGTTCACCATGGGGATGTCAAAGCGTCGCCCGCCGGCTTTGAACATGAAGGTTGCGCCAGCTAAAGTCCGGTTTGCGGGATCGTTGTGAGGAGACAAAGATAGTGTCGATTCTAAGTCAGATTACACAAGAGAGAGAGAGATTTCGAGACTTCCCTTAACCATGGCGGACTGAAAAATCGAGTTTTGAAGACGTACCTTGCTCGGTTGAGGAAAGCGATGGAAGATTCAAAGAGAGGGCGAGAAGGCGTATGAAATCGACCCAAAAAATGTTTAAATCCGTGAAGAATTGAAAAAGCTGGGTTTGGGTGATTTTTCAAAATCGGCGAGATAAGAAGGGGGAGAAGAAATCGGGAAGAAGAAGAAGAAGAAGGGGAAAAAGAAGAAAGAGAAAGTAGAAAAAGGAAAATATATATTATTTTTAAGTTTTTTTTTTTTTTTTTTTTTTTTTTTTTTTTTTTTTTTTTTTATAAAAGCGCGAGATTAAAAACCGTTTTGAACTTGCGGGAAACTTACCTGGATTGAGCAGGTGCTCGGAAACTTACCAAAATCAAGCAGGTGCTCGAGTCGGATCGTCGGTTTCTCCGGAAAATATTGTTTTTTTTTTCTTTTTTTTCTGAAACAAAGAAAAACAAAACCAAAAATTAATAGCAAACGGAAAAATGAAAAGAAAATAATTACACTTACCAGTGGGTTGCCTCCCACTCAGCGCTTGGTTTAAGTCGTTAGCTTCACTTGATGAGCTGATCAGGCTTGGGGAGGTTCGGTCAGGGGAAAGTCTTCCCCTTCCTCGAGTTGTGTGTCGGCCAGGTAGGGCTTCAATCGCTGCCCATTAACCACGAACTCTTCGCCTTTGTTGTTAATCAGAACAACTGCTCCGTATGGCCGGACTTCTTTGATGGTGAATGGTCCAGACCACCTTGAGCGCAGCTTCCCAGGAAATAGCTTCAACCGAGAATTGAAGAGTAGAACTTGATCATTTGGGGCGAAGCTGCGAGCTAGGATGCGCTTGTCATGATGCCCCTTAGTCCGCTCCTTGTATATTTTGGAGTTCTCATAGGCAAGATGCCTAATCTCCTGAAGCTCGTGTAGCTGCATCATCTGCCTTTCTGAAGCCGGCTTAATGTCGTAGTTGAGAAACTTGACTGCCCAGGCCGTTTGAACTCCAGTTCAACAGGGAGATGGCAAGCTTTCCCGTAGACGAGGTTGAATGGCGTGGTTCCCAAGGGTGTTTTGTAAGCTGTCCGGTATGCCCATAGAGCATCGTCCAACTTAGAAGCCCAATCCTTGCGTGTAGTACTCACGGTTTTCTGCAGGATGCTCTTGATTTCGCGGTTAGAAACTTTGACCTGCCCACTCGTTTGCGGATGATAGGGAGTGGCGACCTTGTGCTTAACACCATTCTTGCGCATAAGAGACTCAAAGATCTTGTTGATGAAGTGGGAGTCTCCGTCGCTGATCACTACTCATGGAACACCAAATCTGGGGAAGATGATGGACTTGAACATCTTAATCACGACCCGTGCGTCGTTAGTGGGGCTTGCAATAGCCTCAACCCATTTGGACACATAGTCCACTGCGACGAGTATGTACTTGTTCCCAAAAGAAGAAGGAAACGGACCCATAAAATCGATTCCCCAGACATCAAATACCTCAACCTCGAGAATGAAGTTCTGAGGCATCTCATTACGCCTGCTTATGTTACCCTGTCGCTGGCACGAATCGCACCGTGAGACAAATCACTGCGCGTCCCTGAACATTGTTGGCCACCAGTATCCTGCTTACAGTGCCTTGGAGACCGTCTTGAAGGTGGCAAAGTGTCCTGCGTATGAAGAACCATGGCAGTGAAACAATATGTCCGGAATCTCCTCTTCAGTTACGCATCTGCGGAAAACTCCATCTGGACAGTGCTTGTACAGGTAAGGTTCATCCCAGAAGTAGTGGCGGATGTCCTTGAGAAATTTCTTCCTCCTGTACCCTGCGAAATTCCGCGGTTCCTGATCAGCAGCCAGGTAGTTGGCTATCTCGACAAACCAAGGCATAGAAGTACGCTCGGTGTGTGTGACCTGTGCGCATAACTCTCCTTGAGCAGGTGCTCGCTGACGAGGAGCATGTGCGTCCTCAATCTGGAAAACACCGATGGAATAAATCTGTTCCTCCGTGAGACTGTCATCAAGAGGCGTGTCTACATCAATCCGCATCCTAGACAAATGGTCGGCAGCTCCATTGTCTATCCCCTTCTTGTCCTTGATTTCGAGATCGAATTCTTGTAAGAGAAGAATCCATCTGAGCAACCGCGGCTTGGCATCCTTCTTGGTCAGCAAATACTTGAGAGACGCGTGGTCAGTGTGTACGATGACCTTAGATCCAACAAGATAGGATCGGAACTTCTCAAAGGCAAAGACAACCGCTAGAAGCTCCTTCTCGGTCGTGGCATACTTGCACTGTGCGTCATCCAAGGTGCGGCTAGCATAGTAGATAATGTGAAGCTTCTTGTCTTTCCTCTGTCTGAGAACTGCTCCAACAGCGTAATCACTATCGTCAGTCATCACCTCAAAAGGAAGACTCCATGGGTGCGCTGATGAGGGCTCCTTTGATCGTATGGAAGGCTTCTAGGCATGCATCATCGAACTCAAACTTCACCTCCTTGCAGAGTAGGCGTGTGAGGGGTCTGGCGATTTTTGAGAAATCTTTGATGAAGCGTCTGTAGAAACTGGCATGACCTAGGAAACTGCGGATCCCTTTAACTGAGGTTGGGAGTTGCAAGTTCATCATGACTTCGATCTTGGCCTTGTCTACTTCGATTCCATCCTCTGAAATCCGATGCCCGAGTACAATTCCATTCCTGACCATAAAATGGCACTTCTCCCAATTAAGAACCAGATGTTTCTCCTCGCATCGTTTGAGTACCCTGCACAGATTAGACAAACAATCAGAGAAGGAGTTCCCGTACACCGAGAAATCGTCCATGAACACCTCCATAATGTCTTCAATCAAGTCCGTAAAGATGGACATCATGCATCGTTGGAAGGTTGCTGGGGCGTTACACAAACCAAATGGCATGCGCCGGTAGGCGAACGTGCCGTAGGGACATGTAAACGTTGTCTTCTCCTGATCGTCTGGGTGGATGGGTATCTGAAAGAAACCTGAGTAACCATCTAAAAAACAGTAGTATGGATGGTTAGCAAGTCTCTCAAGCATCTGATCAATAAAAGGAAGAGGGAAGTGGTCTTTGCGAGTTGCGGCATTTAGCTTACGGTAATCTATGCACATCCTATGGCCGGTCACAGTCCTAGTTGGTATTAGCTCATCTCTATCGTTTTTAATGACAGTGATTCCCCCCTTCTTAGGGACTACATGGATAGGACTAACCCAAGTACTATCAGATATGGCATAAATTACCCCTGCTTCTAGAAGTTTCATTATCTCCTTCTTAACAACATCTTTTAGATTCGGGTTTAACCTCCTCTGATGTTCTACGGAACTCATCGATTCATCTTCTAAATGTATCCTATGCATGCAAAGATCAGGTGAGACACCAGGAATGTCAGCAAGCGAGTAGCCTATAGCCTTTCTATACTTCCTAAGTTCACATAAGAGCAAGGCTACTTCTACATTGTTCAGGTCAGCATTTATAATCACAGGATAGGTAGAGTTTGTTCCCAGAAATGCGTACCTGAGCCCGACTGGTAGAGTTTTAAGTTCCAATTTAGGAGCTTTATCGCTCCAGGGGCTGTCAATCGGATCGAGAGGCGGAGCAGGTGCTCGCGGATTCTGAACGGGCGCTCCAACTTTTTCTGCGGTCTGCTCCGCGTCGTCCAGACTCATGCATGCTACCATTTGTTCCACCCTGCGGCTGGAATCTAGCATCTTGGCAAGGCTGTCAGCTTCTTCATTCATGAAACCGTGTTCCCTTTCAGCTAGGGTGAGAGCGGTTTCGAGAGGATCCGGGCAGAGAATTTCTTCAGCTGCCTCCTCGTAGACGTCGTCTACGCCTTCCACAACAAAGGTCTGTCCGTCCAGCATAGGTTTCTTCAGTAGTTTGTCCATCTCGAATGTCATAACCATGTCGCCTAGCTGGAGATCGATCACTCCATTCTGAACGTCAATTATTGCACCAGCTGTGCATAGGAAAGGACGACCTAGAATCATAGGATCTTTCGGCTCTTCGTCATGTTCCAGAACCACAAAATCGGCCGGAATCAATGTATCTCCTATCCGTACGTATATATCCTCCAAAACTCCTTTAGGGAGCTTGGTTGATCGATCAACAAAACCTAAGGAGATGCGCGTGGGTTTGAACTTGGTGAAACCCAAACGCTTGGCAACCGAGTAGGGCATAAGGTTCACGCTGGAACCGAGATCGCATAGAGAGCATGAGAAAGTCATAGGGCCGATTGTGACTGACAAAACAAACCGCCCAGGATCTCCCCTCTTCTTTACCACTTTGTTTTGAAGGACAGCACTGCACTCTTTTGAAACTGTCATCACCTTCTCCTCCTCCACGATCTTTCCAGAAACCAGAGTCTTCATGTACCGTTTGAGAGCCGGTATCATCTGAACTGCATCAGCGAGAGGTAGCTTGACAGTAAGATCCTTAAGCATCTCTCTACACTTAGCATCTTCCAAGTCCTTGCGAGACTTCTTGGGTGGTACAGGGTAAGGAACCTTGGGTTTATACACCCTTTCTGGAATCGCCGCGGTTTTTGGGGCAATTTGTGTGGTCCGACCGAGCACCTGCTCGGATGAGCCGCCAGGGTGCTTGGTCGAATCGTCCTCTAAAATATCGAATGGTGAAGATGTTGATTCGGCTTGCGTCGAGTGGTTGCTCATTTCACCGGTTTCATGCGTGCCTTGACCCGATCCGAGCAGGTGCTCGTCGCATGGGTGCACATAGTTGGCTTCTCCTATTTTGCCTTTTTCTGATCGCAAGGTTGATCTATCCTGGAGTGTCTTCCCACTTCTCAACTCAATGGCGTTGACAAACTCCTTCCTGGGCGCCTCAACTTTTCCAGGCAGAGTTCCTGGTGCTCTTTTTATGGACTCAGCAGTCTGAGCAATCTGAACATCCAGCTGTTTCATATGTGTCCACACAGCTTCATATTTCCCGTTGAGATCCACATACATGGTGTCAACCTTGGCATTGATGTCGGCTGCGGCTTTCTGTTGTCCAGCTAGAAGTTGTTGCATCATGTTTTTCAGCTCGTCTTGAGATCCGGATGCTAGAGAAGGAGGCCGCGGATTCTGGAATTGCTGAGGCTGTGGGTTCTGAAACTGCTAGGGTTGCGGATTGTTGTATGGCTGCCTAGGTTGATTTCCTCCTTGAAATCGGTTCTGGCTAGGGATGAATGGCCGGTTCTGGCTCTGATAGTTGCTGGAATAGCCTCTCTGGAAACCCGTCTGAGGTTGGTTTCCTTTGGGGTAGACTTGATCCTGAGGGTTTTCCACATTATTGCTCCTGTAGGACAAGTTTGGGTGAGTGTTAAAACCTTGGTTATTGAAGCCGCGGTTTTGCCCGAAGCCTTGTCCACTCACATAGTTGACCTCCATCTGATCATCATCGGTTTCCTCTCCAAAGACCTGGGCGATGGGCTCTTCTCCATTCTCATCCACGAACTGGACCAACTTTTGGTTTCCCTTAAGCAGAAGGTTAACCTTGGCCGTGAGCTCATCTATTTTCTTTGATTCCACGCTATTGACCTTTTTCTGTCATATTCCGGAGACTTGTTGCTGGAACTTGCGGCAAGGTTTCCTTTGATTTGGTGTAGAAGTCTCCATTGCTGGCGGCATTGAGGGCATTTCTGTAGTCTCATTCTACTCCATCATAGAAAGTACTGAGCAGCTGCTCGTCGCTAAAGCCGTGGTGAGGGCACTCACGCTTATACTCCTTAAAACGCTCCCATGCTTCATTGAAAGTCTCTCCGGAGAGTTGCTCAAACGTGGATATCTTGCTCCTTAAGGCTGCGGTCTTCGACTTCGTGTAGAATTTGTCCAAGAAGGCCGATCTTGCATCAGCCCATGTCGCTAGAGAGCCTGGTGGTAGAGACTTCAACCACCGTGAAGCTTTTCCCGCAAGAGAGAAGGGAAAAAGCTTGCACTTCAAGAAATCTGGAGACACACCATTGGAGCCGGTTGTGCTGCAAATTTCTTCGAAGTTCTCGATGTGATCCATCGGAATTTCGGCAGGCAGACCATGGAAGAGATGCTGCTTCACGAGGGCAATCATCTGAGGCTTGATCTCATAATCTTGCCTCTGAATGGTCGGAGTGACAATCGCAGATCGATCCTGGTAATAAGCATGTGCTGCATCTTTGTCTCCGAACGCCGGTTGTTGAACGAGCTGCCGCTCTTGCTGCAAGCGCAACTGCTCAATGGTTGCCTGAAGAGTTCGCAGCTGAGCTGCCATGTCGGTTTGATCGCCCATCTCTGTAGAGGCGGTATCAGTTGTTTCTGGATCCGGAACAGGTGTGTTTCGTCTCTGCATGTTCTCTCGTTCTCTCCTTGCTAGCTCGTCGTTTGTCAAGTTCACAAGATTCTGGTTATTCTTGCTCCTTGTGCTCCTGGTCATGCACCTGAAACACAAAGAAAAGAAAAAAAAAAGAAAAACGAGTTTAGTGTAGTTCTTAGTCTAATGACTCAGCCGTAAACCAAAGGTGATAATTTGGTCCCCGGCAACGGTGCCAAAAATTTGATGTACGAGTTTTAAACCCTAATTTCTACTGCAAGTGCACAGCAAATCGGAGTAGTATTTAGGGATCGATCCCACGAAGACCAAGTTCACACTATGGTTTAATAAGCTAAAATCAAGAGCTAAGAGATTCAATATTGGGTTTGTTGAAATCGTGACTAACAAGATATGCAAATAAATCGGTTTTAACAAATATAAAGCAAGCGTTAGGTCAAGGCAATTCGCAGGAAATTCAGAGCAAGGCCAAACAACTATTCAGGTTTTTATTAAGAACAAGTCCAGAACTCAAAACACGAAGATAATATTAATTCACTCTCGTGATACTAACAACTTTATCTAGCAACCTAAAAATCCTAAGTCTCGTTGGCATTAGAAATCGCAGATAAGCATTAATAATCAGGTTTGATTTGTTCACAATTCTCCAATACATCGACTCTCGCAGGTAATGAATAAATTGCTCATCTAGATCCCTTCTAGCAACCTAGCAACTCTCGCTGTCTAGATAAACTTAAGATCATAAATAGATTGGCCAAATCGATTTAAGCAATATGAACAACCTAGATGAAGACTACCGATTTTGATCCCTATTTGTGTTCAACCCTAGCTCATGAATTCCTTTGAAAACCTTAACCTAACTAATAGATCTACTCAGACATGATTAAAGATGAAAGAAATAAAACAGATGAATAAAAAGAATGCATCAAATCGATATTAAAAATCAGAAGTACTAGGGTTCAGAAATCTTCTCCAAATTGTAGCTTGAGATATTCTCCCATACAAATTAATTCCAAAAGCTAAAAGATAGATGAAAGATAAGATAAGAAAACCTAAGACTAGGGAGAGTATTTATATTAGAGGTAATAGGCGGCTGGAAGGAGGCTGAGCTTCTTTAAAAGTCGGCGGCAATCATTAGGGTAAAACCATTCTTTTTGTTCACTTCCGCGGCGAGCAGGTGCTCACTTGGTGGCCGAAATCCGCGAGCATATGCTCGTCGATTTGAGTTGGTGATTCTTCAATAGATTTTCTTTCTTTTCTTCAATTTTGATTCTTTTCTGTTCCAAAGGTTCCAAATGCTTCAAACTCCAATTTCAGCTCCAAAGCTACCTAAAACTCCTAATACACACTCAAAAACTCTAGAAAACAATTAGATAAAAGGGGTTAGAAAGGGTAAAAATCCCAACAGATCATCATGGTGCCTTGCCCGATGTAGGCGATGACGGTGCCATGTCCGAGAAGGGAGCCGAGACTGACCAAGAGGCCGAAGTGCCTGGCTTCGCCCATCCGGAGTACGCTGAGGTGAAGCTTGAGTTTAATTCCCCTGGAGCACAAAACGCTTACTGGGGTGAAGACGTCTCCGCCTACCGGATTTCAAAGCCTAGGACGACCATGGGATATAGGAGGGTGGCCAGCGAGACTGAGCTCGGAGTTACTCTGAGCACGCAAGAGGCGCTGGATGAGCTTCGGGTCGATTTCCGTGCTCGGGACGAGATCAAGTTTCGTCTTCTAAAGGACACCAATCGGATGGACAAGGCCCTAAAGGGATACTTCGCGGCATACGAGTCGTTGTTCTACGAGGCTTTCCTTTGGTTCTCGATCCCGGAGGTTATATTCGAGATTTAAGAGCTTCACGAGATAGCGATTTCGCAACTCGTGCCTTCCTCGATGAGGATACTGACGAGTCTGATAGTTCGGTGCGCCGAGTGTGCGATTAAGTTGGAGGCGGTCCATATTCGGAATTTCTTCTCATTAAGGAAGACCGCCGCCCCGGATCTCTTTTGTCAACTCTCTATCAGAAAACAACTGAAGGCGTTTTACACCGGGCTTCAACAGCATTGCAAAACTTCGCGGGATCAATTCTTCTATGTGAAACGTAGATCTTTTTCGATCAGTCCTGAATACAGCGGTCGAGTCAGAACCGCTTGGAAAGAGCCCCATAATAATTTTATCTTTTTGTGAAGTTCTTTTATAAATTGGTTGAGCGCTTCTCATAACTTGATATATTTTCTTTCAGGCTCTCTCCCTCCTCCTCCTCGGGTGCCTGATCTTGAGACTATCTTCAGCGAAGTTCAGAAGAAGAAGGTTGATTGGGCGACTCCTGAGCTTTGGGTCGTTTTCAAGAAGCAAAAGACATTCTCGAAGGACGTGCTCCCATCAAAGGTCCAGACTTCGTTGATCCAATTGCCAATTATCCCGGGATGGACAAAGTTTGGATGTACTGCAATCAAAAGTACGGCGAAGATGGTCCCTCTAAGCCGGCGACTGGTTTTGAACCGGTGGCTGGTTTTGAACGGGTGGCTGGGCCTTTTGTTCCGGCGGCGTCAGGGACCGATTCCCGAGATGGGAGTGCTCCTGATGATCGAGCCGCTGCTCCTCTGGGATCTGATCATGCTGCTTCCGCCGACAAGGGCAAAGGAGTTGCTAGCGGCTCGGATCGCCCGAAGAAGACCAAGGCTTCTCGAAAAGCCAAAGCTTCTGAGCCCGGCCTTTTGTTTGACGCCGGCAAGGCAGCGGAGGGAGACTCGGTCGAGTCCTCAAAGCTTGTGGACTATATTGGCGAGTCGGCTCCGGTCACTGCCCGACCATTTGATCCCTCGACGGCATATGGAGATTTGTCTTCTAGTCTCATGACGGTATCTCCTTGTTTTTTTGCGTTGTTTTCGATATGGATTTGCTCTTCTCTCGATTTTGCTTATTAAATATTTGTCTTGTTTTGATTCAGGTCGCCACCCAGGCGCATGCGACCCGGCTTGCCCTTGAGGCCACAGCGAAAGAGTCCCGAGGAAGGACAAGAAGATTAGGAATCTGGAGGTTAGGCTCATGAGAGCGGAGAAGAAAGCTCAGAGGCTCGAGTCTGCTACTGCCACGGAGGTGCAGGCCCTTAAGGACGAACTTTCGGAGGCTAAGCGGCAGATGGACAAGGCAGTGAAGTGCTGCCGATGGAAGGCGGCGGAGAAGTATCGTCTTCGCATTGAGAGTGCGAAGGCTGCCCTTGCACCACTGCGATAGGCCATGTTCGCTGAAACTGCTCTGACCGAGGTTGGCTCGAACCTGACGATGGTCCGTGATATCAAGTCCTGGAAGACAAAAGTCGAGGACGAGGAGGCCAAGTTAGAGAGCTCGTTGGCGAAGCTCAAAGAGGGAGGTTGGGTAGGCTCTTTTGATCGGGCTGTTACCGAGTTTGACGGTTTCCTGGCCTACTCCCCCGTTTCTCCATACCAGTCCCCGGGCGATGATGCAGATGCCCAGTATATGGACACCGCCGGCACCACTCCCGTCATTGAGTATGATTAGGCCTTTGTCTGTTTTACTTGTTGAACTTAGTCGATTATTTGACTCTCCTTTTATGGATGTCTTTTAATCTTTCAGTTATCTTTGACTTTGGCTTTGATTGCTTTGGTTGACTTGACTCGGAAACCAGCGTATCGCTTCAGATACTATCTGGATTTCGGTTTTTGTTGGGATCACCGGATCCATTCTTGACTTTGCTGGATTCTTTATCCGTCTTATGTTCCGTCCTTGGTTTCTTGATTACTTCGGACTTTATACTTGCTTTGCTTTTGACTTGTATGTTGCGTTGGAGATGCTTTTCCGGGCACTCCAAGCTTTCTAACCAGGGTTCTGTTGCAAATGTTTTCTGGGTTTTGATGTTTGTTTTTGGCATCGCGGGGAGCTGAGTTCGCTTGAATCCCTCTTTCGACGGAACGCGTTTAAGATCTCGTATCAGAGCCGGTTTGTTGCTGCGTTCGTGAGATGTTCAAGACCAGCTTTCCATGTCCGGCGTTTACTGGGTTAGCGAGCTTTTTTGCGGTTTACACTTCGTACTATTTGCCTATGCGCAGCGCTCCTGAAGATAAGCTAAATAGAACACCGTCTTGACGCTTCCCGCATTCCCGATCAGGTTACGTTTTTCAGATGTTAGTCCGGAAATTTGTATAGCGCACTAAGTTTATCCACTGTGGGATGTTTGAAAGAACCATGGTTGAAAAGTGGGCGTCTTGTTATGGCCAGCAACAGACGGATTTGTTCGAGAAGATTTGGATGAGAAAACTTGAAAAACGGTTTTAGTATCTTGCTTCTTGGATGATTCCACATGGGTTGCGAGATGTTAAATCCCGATGTTCATCTGGATTTTACATTCTTGGGAAGTTATTCGAGTGATGGGTTTTTGATATGCTAAGTCCCAATTTTCATCTTCTCGAACTCTTTTCTGGAATTTCTCTTTGCTTGTCTATCCAGGTGGGCTGTGAGATGTTAAGTCGCGATATTCACCCGGATTGATATTCTCGGGAAATTGTTCGAGTGATGCGTTTTGAGATGCTAAGTCCCAATTTTCATCCTCTCAAACTTTTTCCGGAACTTCTCTTTGCTTGTCTATCCAGGTGGGCTGCGAGATGTTAAGTCGCGATATTCACCCGGATTGATATTCTCGGAAATTGTTCGAGTGATGCTTTTTGAGATGCTAAGTCCCAATTTTCATCCTCTCGAACTTTTTCGCGAAAATTTTGTGTCGCTCGAGTTTTTCTTCGGGAGTATATATATATACGGACCCACTCCCTCCTTTTTTATAGGGGGGGTAACTGACTCGTTTTTAAGCGAGCTGCCTACGTACCCTTCGTGAAAAGGGATCAAGTCACCCGTAGTTCCATTTTTATTTTTTATTTTATTTTATTTTTTTTTTCTTGGTGAAAGATGGCTAGACTTCGGCCACAGAGTTATATGTTGCAGCTTCCGCGTTCTTAGGCGTCGTTTCTTCGGTAGCCGTTGTGTTTTCTTGATTGATTTTATCTTCTGCAGGCGAGACTTCTGTTCTCTCGAACTGGTCGGTTTTGCTCACCTTTTTTGCTGACTCGGTTCTTTCACTTTCCTTCATGCGTTTTGGATTCTCTCTCTGCAGGATCGTCGGATTCCGGAGTTTGTGCTCCGCCAAAAAAGCAGATTCGGGCCTCCTTTTGGTTTTCCGAAATAGTCTTGATTCCGTTTGGAGTTGGGAACTTAAGACAGAGATGGTACGTCGAGGGAATCACCCGCATCGAGTTGATCCATGGAGTTCCCATGGTAACGTTATAAATTGCGGGGTGGTTAGTCACCGCGAAGTTCACGAGCTTTGTAATTCCGCCGGCGTGGACCGGGAGTTGGATCGTCCCGTCTGTCATCATAACCTCACCAGAAAATCCAGTGACGGACCTGGGGTTCGGTTTTACTTTCGGTAGATCTACTTTCATTTGTCGAAGCGTCTCCCGAAAAATGATGTCCACCGAACTACTTGTGTCGATTAAAACTCGGGACACATCGTAGTCGTTAATGTGGAGTTCAACCACTAACGGATCGTCGTGAGGTTGGTGTAGGCCTTCGGCGTCTTTTTCGTTGAAGGCGATCCGGTCATCGTTTTCGGTGATCGGAGCCCGCAGGTTTGTCTCTTTGTCGCCTCTTCTCAGGAACGCTTTTATCGAGGCTACGGTGTCCCGACCCTCCGATGATCATGTGAATCCTCCTCCGGTTCGCGGCGGGGTCGTCTCCGTTTGGTCTCCTTCCCCGCTTGGGCCCTTCCTCGGGGGGTCTCTCGGGATGCTCCTGGTTAGGCAGTGCGCCCGGGGCTCCTTCGTCTCCTTCGGCCGCTCCGAGACTCTCCAAGGTTATCTCGTTTCTGAGTTCTCCCGCTAGTAACTTCGCCGCAAGCCTTCTTCCGATTGTCCTGCAGTGTTCGGTCGAGTGGCCTTTGGCCTTATGGAAGGTGCAGAAGGCGTTTTCGTCGTAGCCCAGGCGAGTCCATGTGTTCCAGGATCCTTTGTTTTGCCCATCTGATGGTCTCTCCGTGTTTATCTGATAGTTATGCGCTCCGCTGGCATTGGCTTCTTCATCTCTGCTGCTTCGTCTGCTTCTTCTTTCGGTGGGAGCGTTTGACGGCTGTGTTGTGCTTTTGGTCACCGACTTCGTCGGTTGATGCCTTTTGGTTAAGGCCTTCATATCCTCTTCGTGAATCACGAAGTTCGAGGCGCGGTGGGGAGCATCTTGGATGGTCACTGGCGGATTTACAGTGATCTCTTTCCAGAAGCTGGAAGCATACCATAGGGACTTTTTAGGGCGTTTATTGCGGCATTGTCGCTTAGGCCATCGATCTTTGATACGATCACCTTGAACCTCTCGATAAATTCTCGGAGGCTTTCTTGCGGTCCTTGTGATAGTGAGTAGAGATCCGCGTCAGACGTCGAGCGGCTTATGAAAAGCGAGTAATGCTTTAAAAAGGCCGCTGAAAGTTGGTCGAAGTTGTCAATCGAGTCTCTCTCCAGTCGCGAGAACCATGACAGGGCCGCTCCCTTCAGATGCTCGATGAACAGGAGGCAGAATCCGGTGTCTTTCTCCTCGGTCTTGAACCTGGCCCGTCCGATCGCGATATGAAAGGTTATCATGTGGGCTTTAGGATCCGATGTCCCATCGTAGACGGGGACTCGGATCTTGCCGGGGTCGGAGACTCTGACGCCTGTGATCTTCGCAGTGAAAGGGATCTTCTGCGTCTCTTCCAAGACTCGGTCAATTTAGGGAGCTGCGCTGGTCGCTTTGTGACTTGCGACCTTTCCTTTTTTCACCTGGCTCGCTGTGAACTCCAGTCGGGCGCGAAGTTCATCCATCTCGCTCCTCTGGTTGGCGGATTGGTTCGCCCGGTTTGCTAGTTCCGCTTTTTCTTGCTCTCTAACCCAGCGAAGTTCTTCCTCATCTGCGGATAGCTCTCTAGCCTCGTCGTCCGTTCCGCTACCTTCCTGGTCGGCTCCGTTTTCGGCATTTTCCCCGTTCTCGCCGTTGGTCACCGTGGAGGTTGGCAGTTCGTTGGTCGTCCTAGTGGCGCTCTTCCGCTGCAAAGGGGGTGGCACTAACGGTTCCCTCCTCGTGTCGACGCGAGTTTGCTCGCTTAGGTTCTGTCCCCCTGTGGTGTTCGCCATCGGTGAGAAGCAGAGGCGTCTTCCTTCGAACGTTCGGGGGCCGTGCACCAGCTCTCGGATGGTCGCTATCTCCTAGACCGTTGCTCTTTCCTGCCTGTCTTGTCGTTCCACGAGTCCGGCTAGCATGGTCCTCAGGTCGCCGATCGCCGTTATGTCATGGGCTAGGCTGGCCGCTCCGGCATTGGTCGCTCCCATTATCACCGCTCCCGCTCCGGCCGCGGATGTCCCGGCGGCGGTTGTTCCCGCTCCAGCTACTCCGGCCGGCTGGTTGCAGATATCGTCGATTCTTCCCGTTGTCATCGTCTTTCTTTCCGTATCTTCTCGCTCTAGGGTCTAGAATATTTCTCGTCCCCACAGACGACGCCAAACTGTGAGAGCCGAAACACACACTGTCAAAAATATTTTGCGGGGGCTCAAAAATACTATTTTAAAAGAACTCAAGGACCGAAAATGTAAAAAGATGATTTTATTGAATAATATTTTCGGAGTACAAGAATATTAGCAAAAGCTTGAAAAAGTCTTATAATGCTAAAGCTCTAATACTCGGAATGGGATGATCTCAACCTAGTATAAGCATGTATATTTATACTAGGAGACCTAAGGTGCTAAAACTTCTTCTGGGCGATGTGGGACAAAGTCATTTACTTCCAGCCGCCGACCTAGTCTTTTGGGTCTGACCCGCGGCCCAAAACCTTCAGCAATCCATCATCTGATCTGATCCTGGCCCGAGCCAACTTTTATCGTTTGATGAATAGTAACTAATGAATAGTAATCCGTGAATAGTATCCGTGAACAGTAAACCGGACCTCGATTAACCTTAAATCGAATTTTCGGTTAGCTTTTGCTCGGGGTGAATAGTGTTTGTAACGGTTTTCCCGCGTGAATAGTGTTCCGAACATTCTACGACTTTTGAAACTGAGCCGCCCATTTTTTCTTTAAATCTCCAGCCGCCCATTCCACGGTGATGGCCAGCCACCCAGTTTCTGTCTTGGATCAACAGGTCGTGTTCAAGGGCGTCTGGCTTCAGTTCATGGGCGCCTGGGGTCAGAACGTGCGGATGCTTGGTCTGGGATCGATCCTAGCCGGGAATCATGCTTGAAGGAAAGAGAAGAGGGCGGCTGACTTGTTCGGGACAAGGCCAGACGCCATGTCCTGATGATGAGAGGATGGGCGGCTGGCTTGTTCAGGACAAGGCCAGACGCCATGTCCTGATGATTAGAGGATGGGCGGCTGGCTTGTTCAGGACAAGGCCAGACGCCATGTTCTGATGATGAGAGGATGGGCGGCTGGCTTGTTCGGGATAAGGCCAGACGCCTTGTCCTGATGATGAAAGGATGGGCGGCTGGCTTATTCGGGATAAAGCCAGACGCCATGCTCTCTTGATTAAGTGATGGGCGGCTGGCCCTTGGAAAGGAGATAAGGGCGGCTGGCCTCATGCATAGGGCATGGGCGGCTGGCCCTTATGTTCGGGATATGATCCGTTTGTTCTTGATCTTGAGTTCTCGTTCTATCAATCTACGAGGAGGGGATTTTGACCCCAACAATGTTTTGAAATACTTTTTGTTGGGGTCAGAATCCCCTCCTCGGAGATTGACGAAACGGGAAACCAAGGTCAAGATCAAATAGAGCTTATCCCGAGCACGGACCGGCTGATCTAAGGCCAGCCGCCCGGGATCCATCCGACATGGTCCGGCGGCTGGCCAGGATCCGTCCGAGCACGATCCGGCGGCTGGACCGAAGCCAACCGCCCGGGATCGTTCAGCACGGTCCGGCGGCCGGGCCAAGGCCAGCCGCCCGGGATCCATCCAAGCATGATCCGGCGGCCGAACCAAGGCCAGCCGCCCGGGATACATCCAAGCATGATCCGGCGGCCGAACCAAGGCCAGCCACCCTTGATCCATCCGAGCATGGCCCCGGGATCCATCCGAGCACGGTCCGGCGGCTGAGCCAAGGTCAGACGCCCGTGATCTCTTGAACCGAACCCGGCGCCTGGACTCGTCCCAAAGAAAGTCCAGCCGCCTACGATAATCTCTCAGTAGAGACTCATTATCCGGACAATGCCCAGCCGACCGTCCCTCAAGCATAACTCCGGGCTCGGATCGATTCAAGACGAGGCATCTGCACGTTCGGATTCCAATACTGTCCGGCAGCCCACGAACATCATCCAGCCGCCCATGGACCAGCCGCCCATGCACACAAGCCGGAGAACGGGCGGCTGGCCATCAACGTGAAAACGGGCGGCCGGAGATTTGAAGAAAGAAACGGGCGGCTCGGACTGGTTCGATCTCAGAAATGTTCGGAACACTATTCACACGGGAAAACCCGTTAAAATACTATTCACGAAACACTGTTCATCCCGAGAAAAGGTTAACCGAAAAATCGATTTATACTTAATCGAGGATCGGTTTACTATTCATGGTTTACTGTTCATCGATTACTGTTCATTTAAAAGTAAATGAAAAATATAAAAAAGCGGGCCAGACTCTAGTCAGGACATGCAGGTGGATTTCTGAAGATTTCGGGCCCCAAAGGCTAGGTCGGCGGCCGGAAGAAAGGAACTTTGTCCCACATCGCCCAGAAGGAATTTTAGCCTCCTAGGTCCCCTAGTATAAATAAACATGCTTGTACTAGGTTGAGATGATCCCAAATCCGAGTATTAAGAGCTTTAGCAATATAAGATTTTTCAGCTTTTGCTAATTATTTTTGTACTTTCGGAAAATATCAATAAAATATTTTTTTTACATTTTCGGTCATTTAGTTCTTTTAAAATAGAATTTTCGGATCTCCATAAATTATAAGTTTTGACAGTGTGAGTTTCGGCTCTCACAGTTTGGCGCCGTTTGTGGAGACGAGAAATATTCTTAACCCAAAAAACGAGAGGACACGAGAAAGAAGATCATGACCACCGCATGAAGAATCGACAGCACTAACGATCAGCCGGCCGGAGGAACCACCGCAGGAACGGCCGCGACGGGAGCAACCGGAGCTGGAATAGCTGGAACCTCTGCCGCACCGACCAGGTTCGGTGTAATACCCCGGTATGGAACCAAAAATACCCTGAGTTATAAATAAATTCAGAATGATGGTGTAGACGATTTTCAAAATTCTGGAAATTTGCTCGAAGATGCCCAAGACATTAATGAAGCTTTTACAAAAAGATTCAGCTCAAGGGAAATTCCTCTGAGGAAGTTAAAAATCGGAGAAGCTGATAGATCCGAGGATGGACACTTCGAGGGAAATAACTCACTGACTGAACGTCGCCCATCAAACAACTCTGAGATTTTGTGGAGATCTTAAGTAGACTTAAAGGAAGATTATGATCGAAGAAAATCCATTTTTGCTCGGTGGACGCAGAAGTTATGAGGAAATTACTAAGGAGCTTCGAGATGAGATAAGCCGAGAAGATTTGGCCATTGAGGGTTCGTCACCCATCCAAATGAGGTGAAATTTTGTGGAGACTCTATGGACATCTGAAAGATTATTCTGAAAGAAACAGATCGCTTTTTGGACGGCGGACGCGGTTTTTATGACATAGGCCGTTCGGAGCTCAAAAACAGACAATACCAAACAAGCTGGGAAAGATCTGTCTGAAACCAACTGGCCACCTCATGTCATGACTGGTCATTGACTCAGCAACATGTGTCTACTCCAGAATAAGCGCAGATCAAGGTGTCAGGATATTAAGGCATGAGAGGTGACATGTGTTTAGAAGCAAGAGGTGGCGAGTGCTGGGCAGTGCTTGGTGTAGGCCAATGTGTCAAGCCCTTATCAATCCGAAATGGGTATAAATACCCCCAGACCTCTTCAGTTATCCTCATTCACGAATTCCTTTCCCTCCTTTGTTAGTTTCGTTAAAGTGAGACCAAAACCGAGAGAGAAAATAAGTTAGAGTGTGCATGAGCCATAGGAAGCTTAGATCGTGGATAGAAGTTGCTAGAGGCCAGGAAAAGCATCAGTTAAGGTGAGTTCCGTGTTTAGTAGCCCGTCGTTTTTATTTTCCGCACCATGACGTGAAAGCGTTATGCTGCCGAAATAATTACGATGGAACTCTGTTTCTTCTTTGATTGGTTGCTTGGTTGGTTGATTGTTTGAGTGATTGCATGCTTGGATTGTTGATTGTATAATTGTATATGCATGTTTGAGTGTTGCATAAGGACCGGCGTGATGTAACTCCGGGTGCCGCGGTGCGCTCCGAGTTATGTTATCTCGGATCCGGAATTGTTGAACTAACGTGTATTGCAGGACGTGGTTGTTGTGGAGTGTAATTGGTGGTATGTGTTGTGGTGAAGTGGTTGTGTGGTGGTAGGTCCGTATCCCCCATGTACCTCCACAGTATCGAAGGACAGAGAAGTGGGGAAGACTCGGAGAGACGGGATTGCAGCCTAGGGCCGAGTATACCCGACGGGGTATGAGACGGTTTCCGTAGTGAGACGGAGCCGGCCGAAATACACTGAGTCATTTGCCAGTGTTCGGTTTTGGTGTGGTGAAGTTCCGACTTGTTTGTCTTTGTGATAACAAGTGCTGGAGTGGTTCACGGGGTGGATACGGAATGAGTGTGAAAGACTGCGGTGTTGGCATGTGTTTTTAAATTGCTTTGCTTCGGCTATTTGCATGATTGATTGATTGTCTCGTTGCTTGCTTGTTTGGGTTTGGGTTGGGAATCGTTATTTCTCGGACTCACTGAGTAATCATCCCGATTACTCACCCTTTTTCCTTTCCTCTCCCTTTTTGCAGGTAACCCTTGAGTAGCTTGTAGATTGAGTGGCGGAACGTAGGACTACCGGAAGTAGTTTATTTGACTTTTTGCAAAAGACTCATTGTAAGAAAGTATGTTAAGTTTTTCGTTCCTTTGGATCTTAAAGTGCGGCCGCTGCTCGGTTTTAGTTTGTAAAACTCTGTTTTGGATGTTTAAAGGATGAATAAGATGGAATGTTTTGTGAACTTAGACTGGCTTGAATGATATTAGTCCTTGTTCGGGCTAACACAACTCGAGACCGAAGTACGGGTTGAGAAGCCTTAGGCTAAGGTCGAGAGGTATCGGAGTTAGCTTTCGGAACGGCTTTGTTTTGGCTTTGTCCTATAATAAACTGATTCGTTAGTTAACCCCGACTTGTGGCATCTGCGGTTTAGGCTTGTAGAGTTGGTCGTTCATGTTCTTGTTTGATTGTTGATCGGTCGAGTTTACATAGTCCGAGCCGGGGGTGTTACAAATGGTGGTATCAGAGCATGGTTCATGATCATGCTCACAGGACCAGTGTTTTCCGCGTATTCAACGTTTTATCGAGTCAAAGGTGTCGCAAAAGTCAATTAGGAATTCCGGTACGTTCCGCTCAATAGGTTGTTAAACGGTTTGTTTCCTTGTAACAGATGTCTGACTGTGGGCTAAGCGGTGGAAGGCTGAGGGGATTGTCGGTGAGTCGGGGTGAAGAGGGGCAGCGTTCGGAAACATTCAGTCCGTACTTGTATCCGAATCAGGAACGCAGAAACCCTGTTAGGCGTAGTCGCACCGCTGAGATGGAAGTAGAATCAAAAAGTTCAGAAGCTACAGAAACCGATCCTAATTGGGAGCCGAGCCCGGATGACTCGACTCATCTTTCGTTGAGTCCCGTAGGATCTGAGAATGGGAGTTCGGGAACTCGATCATCGACCGCGACAAGCCGTAGAAGGAAACATGAACCGGTAAACCAAAATGGAGGGCAGAACAATAATGAAAGGCGAGATGAAGGAAGGCAGAGGCAAGCCGACCCTACCTTGGGCATGGTCCATGAATTACTCTCCAAAGTAATTATGGATCGGACTGCACCTAATCCTGGACCAGAAAGGACTAAGGCTCCAGACTACTTAAAGATCGTGACTACCATGAAAAATTTGGGGACAAACAAGTATGGAGGAAAACCTGATCCATATGAGGCAGACGCATGGTTAATGTGCCTTGAAAAGAATTTCGCTGCGACGAGATGTCTCGAGGAGTTCCGGAAGAATATAGGAGTGTACTATTTAGAGAAGGAAGCATTGGGATGGTGGAATAGTATTGATCGACAGACCGGCTATGCGATTCATACATGGGAGGAGTTTAAAGAAGAATTTGAAAAGAAGTACTTCCCACCAGAAGCTCGAGATCGTTTGACTCAGAAGTTTTTACGTTTGGAACAAGGAGACAAGAATGTTCGAGAGTACGAAGCCGAATTCATGAAGTTTCAACGCTTTGCTACTTATTGCAACTTTAGTGAGCAGGCCTTAGCACGTCAGTTCATGCAAGGCTTGAACCCGGAGATAAGCAGCCGTCTACAATCTGTAACTTACACCAACCCCCATGAAGCGATAGAGAAGGCTGTGAATGTAGAGACTTATTTGAATCAAGAAAAGATGGCGAGAAACAAGAAGAAAGGAGAAAGCGATCACGGATCGAATTCAGCTCCAAGGGCGAACCGCGGAGGATTCTGCGGAGGAAGGAATTTTGGTCAGTACCGTGGTGGGAGGACCGGTGGACAAGGAGGACCGAGTTACCCCAGGTTTTGCTTTACTTGTGGAGGAGAGGGACATATGTCACGAAACTGTCCAAATACACGTAACCCGACAAATACTCTTAACCCGATTTCTGCCCCGGTTGTATGTTTCAAGTGTGGAGAGAAAGGCCATTACGCAACGAACTGCATGCAAAGAGGAAGTCTTCCCGCACCGCCCACTCGACTGGCAATTGGACCTCCCCCAGCCAAGCGCCAGGCCATAGCAGGCAGGGTATACGCGCTTGAAGGAGTGGCTTTTGATTCGGCAGGACCATCCAACGGTCCTATAACAGGTATGTAATGGGCGCTAACCCCCTTTTTGTGTGATGCATGTTCTGTGAGGATTGAATGATTGAATAGTATTATGGTTGTCTGATAGGAACACTGCATGTTGGTGGGAATCCCACGCATGTCTTGTTCGATTCAGGAGCTACCCATAGTTTCGTAACTCCTGAGATAGCATCTCGGTTTAGAGGAACCTTTGTGATTAAGGAAGTAAGTGTGGTTATAGAAACCCCCGTAACTGAGACTCTTAGATCGGTCAAGATGATAGTGGAAGTGCCTGTGGAGGTGTGTGATAGGATCTTTAAGGTAAACCTCTTAGAGACTCCTATGAACCATTTTGAAGTAATCCTTGGTATGGAATGGTTATCTAAGTATAAGGCCCATATAGACTGTGAAAAAGGAAGAGTGACTTTTAGAGAAAGTCAGAAGCCGGAAATCGTGTACCAAGCATCTCATAACACATCCAAAGCTTGAAAAATTTCCCGAGAACACCAATCCGGCAAACATCGAGACTTAGCATCTCGTAACCTGACCGGGAAAACGAGCAAATCAAGATACTGAAAACTTCTCCCAAGTACTTAAATCCTCCCGAACAAATCCGTCTGTTGCTGGCCACAACAAGACTATCGCTTTTCAACCATGGTTCTTTCAACATCCTGCAGTGGATAAGAGTAGCGCGCTATACAAATTTCCGGACTAACATCCGAAGGGCGTAACCTGACATCCTGCGATCCTGCAGGAAGCGTTCAAGATGATGTTCTGTTTAGGTTATCTTCACTAGCGCTCCGCATAGGCAAATAGTGTGAAGCGAAGATCACGAAGTAAACTCGCCAAACCCAGCAAAGCGCCTGACATGGAAAGCTGGTCTAAGACATCTCAAGAGCGCGGTATCAAACCGCTCTGATGCGAGATCCTAAAAGCGTTCGGTCGAAAGAGGGATTCAAACGAGCTTAGTCCCTTGCAATAACAAAAACGTGCACTAAACCCAGGAAATATCCACAACGGGACCCTGGTCAGAAGTTCGAGTGTCCAGAAAAACACTCCAACGCAATACTAATCAACCTCGCTCTGCGAAACGGGTCAGCCACCCATCCTCCTTGGAGAGACGGGCCAGCCGCTCTTCACTCTACGGTACGAGCCAGCCGCCCATCCTCCTTAGAGAGATGGGCCAGCCGCCCTCGTTTCCTCCATCAGGATCTTCGGTCCGGAGACAAGCATTTGCTCGGGCTTAAAAGCGAAACAAGCAAGAAGTCCAAAGTAGTCAAAAATCAAAGGACAAAACGGATCTAAGGCCCGGCTAAGTCGAGAACGGATCCGATAGGCCCGACGAAATCCAAACAGTATCCAAAGCGATACGCTAGTTCAAACCAAAGCAATCAAAGGCAAAGCAAGAGATAATAGAAAGACGAAATGATCTCCATAAAAGGAAATATCAAACAGTCAAGTCCAACAGAATAAGCAAATACAATAAACGGTCGAAAGACTCGAACACGACAGAAGCAGAAATACATGATAAAAAGGCCGAAGCCTAGTCATACTCAACAACAGGAGTGGCAACGCCGTCATCCAAAGCCTCAGCCTCCGGGGACTGGTACGGAGAAACAGGAGAATATGCCAAGTAGCCATCAAGGACGGAAGCAGCCCGATCGTAGGAGCCAACCCAGCCTCCTCCTTTGAGCTCCTCCAACGAAGCCTCCAACTTGCCTTCCTCCTCCTCGACCTTGGACTTCCCGGACTTAATGTCCCGGACCAGACCAAGGTTCCAGCCAACCTGGGACAGAGCGCTCTCACCAAACTTAGTCTGGCGCATTGGCGCAAGAGCGGCCTTAGCGCCCTGAATACGGAGACGGTACTTCTCCACCAACTCCCAGCGGCAGCGTTTCAGCGCCAAATCAACTCAAAAAAGTAAGGAATTACCATCATAAGGCCGGAGGACAAGTCCCCAAAAGCCGTTGAGCGGTCAAACGACCTGACAGAGGCTGGTGCCGACGCTCCAAGATAATCCATGACCTTCGCAGACTCAACTGGATCTCTCCCCGCCTCCTTGCGAGCATCGAACATGAGACCGGGCTCGGATACATCGGCCTTCCGAGCTGCCTTGCCCTTCCACGGGAGATCCGAGCTAACGACAACTCCTTTCCCCTTATCGGCCGCAGCGGCACAATCAGAACCCTGAGGAACAGCTACTTGTTCCTCGGGCACACCATCATCCCGGAGTTCAAACCCGGAAGGCAGAACAAAACCAGTCGTCGGGTCGAACTCCGCCGCATACTCGGACGGTCCAGCCTCGCCATACTTCTGTTGGCGATACATCCAAACGCGTTCCATGCCAGGATAGGTCGCCATCGGATCGACGAAATCGGGACCTTTTGGAGGAGCGCGTCCTTCAAGAATGTCTTTTGCGTTGAGGAAACGGCACCAAAGACCGGGAAAATTCCAATCAATATCTTCAACTCCAGAAGTTCGAGGAGCAAAAGGATCACGAACTGAGACGAAAAGAAAAAAATATGAAGTTGTGAGAAATGAAGTTGTGATGGAATGAAGCAAAGAGAAATTCCGCATGAGGTTGCCCTCCGGCTTGATTCCACATTCTGCGCAGCGGACTACAAGTCCCATCAGAATTCTCATAGCAGAAGGGACGAGTTGTGAGATCGCAACCTCGTACAGCTCGAGAAACTCGAAGACGATTCCCGAAATCGGGAACCAAAAGAAAGCCTCGTAAAATAATGATTCATACAAGGCAAAGTATCCTTTCGGCGCCTTATCCATCCTATCTCTATCTTTCGGGAGGCGAAACTTGATCCTGTCCAAAACACGGAAGTTGTACCGGAGCTCGGCCAATGTATCCCGATCACTCAGAGTAGCTCCGAGCTCAAATCCAACGGCCATCTTCCTGTACCCCAAAACCGGTCCAGGTTTCTTGAACCGCCAAGCAAAGATGTCTTCGCCCCAGTAGGCGTTGGCTTCCCCGGGCGAACGGCACTCAGACTTCACATCCTCGACCTCCGGATGAACGAAGGCAGGCACTGGATGATCGGACCTAACTTCCTCTCCAAACATGGCCGAGCCGTCGCCTGCTTCTGGCCAGGCGTGATGATGTTCGGAAGGGACCCGAGATCGGGACGGCCAAGCGCCGTTGTCTTCCACGCGTTGTGGAGGGGTCCAAACGCCATGTACACCACTAACTCGCGGCGAGGCGCCATCGGCAATGTCTCGGGGAGAGCCGGACGCCCTTTGTAAGATCCCTCCAGAGCCAGACGCCCATCTTGACACTGCCACTGTGCCAGCCGCCCTCTTGGAGGCACTCTTAGGGCCCGACGCCCTCTGGGAGGCATTCTCAGGGCCGGACGCCCTCAACGTCGAATTTTCAATACCAGCCGCCCTCTTGGGCGTGCTCTCGATCCCAGTCGCCCGTTGCTGGATCTCTCCCTGATCAGGCGCCCATTGGGGAACGTCGGCAAAGCTGGGCGCCGCCTGAGCATTGCTAGGGCTAGGCGCCCACTGAGGAACACCTTCAGGACCGGACGCCGTTTGTGGAATGGCATCCTCTCTAGCCGCGAACAGATCATCCACACGTACCGCGTCTTGCTCCGGGCAGTAGTCAAAATCGAACGGATAGTTCAGCACCGCGTCAAAGTTAAATTCGAAAGGAGATCCTAAGTCGCCAGCCTTTTATAAAAAGAACAAGGAAAAACTCGGAGGGAAAAGAGGAAACTTTCAAAAATGAACTTGAAGAAAGAAGAAGAGGGTGAAAAAACAAGAGCGAGCCACCCTCTAATATAGCAAACATGGTGCGAACTCTCATACGAACATGATGGGACTGCACCTATCTCTGACAAGACACTAAAGAGGAACGGACGAACGGAAAAAGTCGTTGCTTTCCCGTTTCAGTCAGTCCCGATAAACTCTCAGCTCGAAGCTCATTGCTCCGGACTACGAAAAGCAAAGAGCTGGGGGGCTAACTGTTGGGGTCAGAATCCCCTCCTCGGAGATTGACGAAACGGGAAACCAAGGTCAAGATCAAATAGAGCTTATCCCGAGCACGGACCGGCTGATCTAAGGCCAGCCGCCCGGGATCCATCCGACGTGGTCCGACGGCTGGCCCGGATCCGTCCGAGCACGATCCGGCGGATGGACCGAAGCCAACCGCCCGGGATCCGTTCAGCACCGTCCGGCGGTCGGGCCAAGGCCAGCCGCCCGGGATCCATCCAAGCATGATCCGGCGGCCGAACCAAGGCCAGCCGCCCGGGATCCATCCAAGCATGATCCGGCGGCCGAACCAAGGCCAGCCGCCCGTGATCCATCCGAGCATGGTCCGGCGGCTGGGCTAAAGCCGGCCGCCCGGGATCCATCCGAGCACGGTCCGGCGGCTGAGCCAAGGTCAGCCGCCCGTGATCTCCTGAACCGAACCCGGCGCCTGGACTCGTCCCGAAGAAAGTCCAGCCGCCCACGATCATCTCTCAGTCGAGACTCATTATCCGGACAATGCCCAGCCGACCGTCCCTCAAGCATAACTCCGGGCTCGGATCGATTCAAGACAAGGCATCTGCACGTTCTGATTCCAAAACGCCACCGAGTACTGTCCGGCAGCCCACGAACATCATCGAGCCGCCCATGGACCAGCCGCCCATGCACACAAGCCAGAGAACGGGAGGCTGGCCACCAACGTGAAAACGGGCGGCCGGAGATTTGAAGAAAGAAACGGGCGGCTCGGACTCGGTTTGATCTCAGAAATGTTCGGAACACTATTCACACGGGAAAAACCGTTAAAATACTATTCATGAAACACTGTTCATACCGGGAAAAGGTTAACCGAAAAATCGATTTAAACTTAATCGAGGATCGGTTTACTATTCATGGTTTACTGTTCATCGGTTACTGTTCATTTAAAAGTAAATGAAAAATAGAAAAAAGCAGGCCAGACTCTGGTCAGGACATGCAGGTGGATTTCTGAAGATTCCGGGCTCAAAAGGCTAGGTCGGCGGCCGGAAGAAAGAAACTTTGTCCCACATCGCCCAGAAGGAATTTTAGCCTCCTAGGTCCCCTAGTATAAATAAACATGCTTGTACTAGGTTGAGATGATCCCAAATTCGAGTATTAAGAGCTTTAGCAATATAAGATTTTTCAGCTTTTGCTAATTATTCTTGTACTTTCAGAAAATATCAATAAAATATTCTTTTTACATTTTCGGTCCTTTAGTTTTTTTAAAATAGAATTTTTGGATCCTCATAAATTATAAGTTTTGACAGTGTGAGTTTCGGCTCTCACACTTTTAAATACAGTAGTTACTTAATTATCAAATTTTACGTGCTATTACCTTTTGGTAAATAAAAAACTAAACATAATAGTGACACTTACAGCAAACATTACTAAGAATTCAAAACATTCATGTAGAATTTTTGTATATCAAATCATTTTGTGTATTTTTATTAAAGAAGAGTTTGCAACTATTTTTATTCAATGAACATATCTATTTATTTAAATTGAAATAATTTTATAGTAATTGAATCATAAAATATTTTTAATCATCTCAATTATAAGGATTTTACATAATAACTATGAGATTAGATCTTAACTTTGATATCCTTCCTCAACTTGAAGCATGCAAATTTCATATGTCAACTTGAATCATAAGTTTTATAAATTATGAAATGAAGATTTTGGTCGTCATGATCGCAAGGTTCATCATGGTTGTCATAGTTCATCAAGGTTAGTGGGTTTGTTATTTTCATTGAGGTCATCCATTTTGTCAAATCATTGGTTTTGTCGGATTCATCTATTTTGCCGGGTTCGTTTGATTCGTTGGTGTCATTGATGTGTTATGTTCATTGGTGTTGTCAGTTGCATCATGTTCATCAGTGTTGTCGAGTTCAGTGGTGTTGTCGGTCTCATTAACATAATCACTTTTGTTGATATTGAAAATTAGTGCGTTAAAGTATTACCGTCATCAAAGTTAATCAGAGTCATTCTTGCTTTTGAAATGTCACAATGTTAAAATCGTTCATGATATGTATATAATTTTTTTTATCCTTTTCTTTGAGAAAACGAAAACTTTCAGGTTCTACTACCAGTGGACGTTTGAGAAAAAACCAAACAAAATGTTTTCATCAATCTCTTAAATTTGAAACTACATGGAAAATATTATAAATTTGCAAAATAAAATTTAAATAAAAAGAAAATTTTGAGGTGGGTAGGAATTAACCTTAGTTTGTTTCTTTGTAGAAAAAAAGGAAAGAGGTGTATATTAAGTTAAAAGATAATGTAGTTTTTCTTTATTTATTAATTCAATAATATAAATATACGAAGAGAAGAATTGGTAATATATCAGATTTTTTTGGACATTGATCGATCCCCTAATTGACATAACATATCATGGCTTCGAACTTGGACAACAAACACAAACATGGGCATGGCCGCAACTCCGCCGTCTTTGTCCCCCTGAAGCCCTCACGGTGACGCCATTCACTACAAGAAAACACAGGTAAAACCAACAAATTTCTAACGAAAATTATTTTGTGAAAATTTTCCAGCGACATTCTGGCGATTTTTACGTCAGAAACAATAATCATTGGAAATCCGTTGGAAGATCCAACTGATTTGTTTTCATCAGAAATCTGTAGGTATTTCTGATGATTCGGAACGTGCAGGATATTCCTGAAATATTTTCGTGCAAGCTTCGCTTCAACACCCAACACGATCAAACTTTCGTCTATTTGGGTTTTAGTTAAAAATATATGATTTATTGATTACATTCTCCTAAAAAAGACGAAATCTTTGGTATTCATATTTTATTAATCCCCCATTTATTAAGGGAAAACAAAGTCTACTTGGGTTTCAGTTTAAAATATTGATTAATTTATTGGAAAAACTGACAAAGTCTCTCAATTTTGCCAAACTAATATCGAACTTTTTCGTCAGCAAATATTAAAATTTTCTTATCCAATATTAAAATTTCTTTTAGAAGATTTTTTTATTATACTTTTTCTTATCCAATATTAAAATTTATTTACCCATCAATTAAACCATAAAATTAAAGAATTAGCTAATACTTATTATTAGATATAATTTTATGGATTCAATATATTGATCCATTTAAATGGCTTAAAAATAAACAATTAAGTTGATTTATATACTTATATTAATTATTTATTTCCTTTATTTATCAAAGAATTTTTTATATATATTTCATTTATATATATGTTAAAAATAATTAAATAAAATAACTAAAACCATTTAAAATTTATAAATTTATCGATTTTGTGCTTTCAAAATGTTTAATTTTTTGGAAAAAAAACCTCAACTTTACTGTTGACTAATTATAGGCCTAAAATGACTTAGTCAACAAAAATTGATGATTAAATCTTTTTTTGGTAGGAATGATTAAAATATTTTGTCAAGAAAATTTATAATTTTTTTTTATTGATGAAAAAGTTTGATATTAATTGGGCAATTTCCATTTTATTTTTTCTTAAAAAGCCACCCTGTGGTAACACTCAGTCCAGTTAGTTAAGGCAGTCAAGGATTGAGGATCTACAATCCTATATTGGGCCGACACATCAAGACCCAATTCATCGGTCATCTTCTTGTCTCCACTCAGGATTACAAACTCACGTTACTGAGCTCGACGTTATATAAGTGTGAGCTAACGTTACATATACTACAAGGAAAAACTTGTTCTATTCGATGTGGGATTATGTTGACTATAAAAAGATGTTATATAACTGAATGTTTCAGTGTGTATTAGTGAATGAATAAGAGTACATATATATGTATAGTTTACATGACCAAAAAAAGGAAAACATAATAAAACAAGGAATAGAAAAAAACCACCAAGTAAAGATCCGTGCTAAATGCTTAAGGATCTCTGTAATACGCTTGGGGATGTTGCCTCATTAAAACCTTACTAGGAAAACCCAGTGGGACAAAACTATGGTGAAGGAAAAAGAGTACAACACGTATTACTCCCCCTGATTTGAGCATCATTGAAGACTCTTAAGTCTTCGCATTCCAATCTGATGAATGAGCCTTTTGAACGTCGAGGTTGGTAGAGACTTGGTGAATAAGTCTGCTGAATTTTCGCTTGACCGGACTTGTAGTACTTGAACTTGACCGTCCTTTTGTAGTTCATGCGCGAAGAAGAACTTTGGTAAAATATGCTTCGTTCGATCGCCTTTGATGTAGCCGTCTTTGAGCTGTGCAATGCAAGTCGCGTTGTCCTCGTACATAATAGTTGGTTCCTTGTCTTCAACATGCCACAATCTGATCTAATATAATGTGCTTAGTCATTGACCTTAACCAAACACATTCGCGACTGGCTTCATGAATCGCTAAAATTTCCGCGTGATTGGATGAAGTGGCCGCGATCGTTTGCTTCATGGATCGCCAAGAGATTGCTGTGCCACCATGTGTAAACACATAGCCGGTCTGCGATCTAGCATTATGTGGATCAGATAGATAACCTGCATCAGAAAAACCAACTATATCTTCTTTGTTAAGGTTAGTATAAAACAAGCCTAAATCCTTTGTCCCTTGTAGGTAACGCAGGATATGCTTGATACCGTTCCAGTTCCTTTGAGTTGGACATGAACTAAATCTGGATAGGAGATTCACGGCAAAACAAATATCTGGTCTAGTGTGGCTAGCCAAATACATTAATGCTCCTATGGCACTGAGGTATGGAACTTCCGGACCGAGAATTTCTTCATCGTCCTTCTTTGGACCGAATGGATCACTGTCCAATCCGAGGCTTCTCACCATCATTAGGCTGGTCAATGGGTGAGCCTGGTCCATATTGAATCTTTTGAGTACCTTTTCAGAATATGCCATTTGATGCACAAGGATTCCATGATTCACGTACTCAAGCTGCAATCCCAAACAGAACTTAGTTTTACCTAGGTCTTTCATCTCAAACTCTTTCTTTAGATATTTAACTGTTTGGACAATAGATGTAATTTATTCATTACCTGCGACAGTAGATGTAGTGGAGAATTGTGAACAAATCGAACCTATCCTTAATGCTTGTTTGCGATTTCTAGTACCAACGACAGTTAGGATTTCTAGGTCGCTAGACAAAGTTATTGATACCACGACAGTGGATTGATATTATCTTTATGTTGAGTTCTAGACTTGTGCTTAATCACTGCCTGAATAGTTGTTTGATCTGTTGCTCTGAATCTCCTGCGATATTCCTTGACCTAACGCTTGTTTAATATTATCTTTACAACCGATTTTGCTTTTATTATTTGCTATTTATAAAAACCAAAAACATATTGAATTGTCTTAGCTCTTAATTTAGCTCATTATATCAAAGTATGAAACTGGTCTTCGTGGGAACGACCCCTAAATACTACTTCGTATGCTGTGCACTTGCAGTAGGAAATAAGGGTTTAAAACTCGTGTATCAAGTTTTTGGCGCCGTTGCCGGGGACCAAATTTTCACTTTTGGTTTACGGTTAAATTATTAGACTAAGAACTTTACTGAACTTGTTTTCTTTTCTTCTTTGTTTTTGTGTTTCAGGTGCATGTCCACAAGGAGCACAAGGAGCACAAGGAGCAAAAACAACGAGGACCTTCTTTGCTTGACAAACGACGAGCTAGCAAGGAGAGAACGAGAACTCAGAAGACGCAACACACCCATTAAAGAAGCAGAAACAACTGACACCGCCAACTCAGAGATGGGCGGACAAGCGGACATCGCAGCTCAGCTGCAACAACTTCAGACATCCATGGAGCAGCTTCGCTTGCAACGGGAGAGGCAACTCGTTGCATAACCTGCCTTCGGGGACAAAGATGCGGCTCACGCATACTACCAGGATCGATCTACGATCGTTACCCCAACCATCCAGAGGCAAGATTATGAGATCAAACCTCAAATGATCGGCCTCGTGAAGCAACACCTGTTCCACGGTCTGCCTGCTGAGATTCCGATGGATCACATCGAGAACTTCGAAGAGATCTGTAGCACAACCGGCTCCAATGGTGTGCCTCCAGATTTCTTGAAGTGCAAGCTTTTCCCTTTCTCTCTTACGGGAAAAGCATCACGGTGGTTAAAATCTTTACCACCAGGCTCTCTGCCGACTTGGGCCGATGCACGAGCAGCCTTCTTGGATAAGTTCTACACGAAATCCAAGACCGCAGCCTTGAGGAACAAGATCTCCTCGTTCGAGCAACAGTCCGGTGAATCCTTCAATGAAGCATGGGAGCGGTTTAAAGAGTACAAACGCGAGTGCCCTCACCATGGGTTTAATGATGAGCAGCTGCTCAACACCTTCTACGACGGAGTAGAATGGGACTACCGCAACACTTTGAATGCCGCGAGTAATGGAGACTTCTATACAAAGTCAAAGGAAGGAGCTCTGGAGCTGATCGAGAACCTAGCCGCAAGTTCCAGCAACAAAAGCCCGGAGTACGACAGGAGGAAGGTCAACAGTGTGGACTCTAAGAAGATTGATGAGCTCACGGCCTTGGTTAACCTTTTGCTAAAAAAGGACCAGAAGTCAGTCCACTTTGTGGACGAGAATGGGGAAGCACCTATCGCTCAAACCTATGAGGAAGAAACCGGGAATGATCAGATGGAGGTGAATTATATGACGGGACAAGGTTTCGGACAGAACCGCAGTTTTAACAACCAAGGCTTCAACACTCATCCGAACCTGTCCTATAGGAGCACCAATGTGGAGAATCCGCAGGATCAGGCTTATCCTAAGCAAGGAAATCAGCCACAGATGGGTTTTCAGAAGAACTACTCCAACAACTACCAGAACCGGCCATTCATTCCTAATCAGAACCGTTTCCAAGGAGGGAATCAGCCAAGGCAGCCTTTCACAAACTCACAGCCCCAGCCTTTCACAAACTCGCAGCCTTCATCTTCAGCAACCGGCTCCCAAGACGAGCTGAAGAACATGATGCAGCAGTTGATGGCGAGTCAACAAAAGGCGGCAGCAGAGATCAACTCCAAGGTTGACACTATGTATGTTGATCTAAATGGAAAGTATGAGGCTGTATGGACCCACATGAAGCAACTGGATGTTCAGATTGCACAAACCGCCGAGTCTATAAAAAGAACACAAGGGACTCTGCCTGGAAAGGCTGAAGCACCTAGGAAGGAGTTTGTCAACGCCATCGAGCTAAGGAGCAGGAAAACATTGAATTCGGAAACAACTTCCGAATCGGCGAAAGAAAAAGAAGCGCCAACCGAGCACCCTGGTCCGTCAACCGAGAACATGCTCAGCCGAGAAACTCCAACAACTTCGGCCAGCAATCCGGAAGCGCGGGTGTACAAACCCAAGGTCCCATACCCTGTACCACCCAAGAAGTCTCGCAAGGATTTAGAAGATGCTAAATGCAGAGAGATGCTCAGAGACCTAACCGTGAAGCTACCTCTCACGGATGCCATTCAGATGATACCTGCGCTCAAATGGTATATGAAAACTCTAGTCTCCGGAAAAGTAGCTGAGGAGGAAAACGTGATGGTAGTCTCCAAGGAGTGCAGTGCTGTTCTGCAGAACAAAGTCCTTAAGAAGAGAAGTGATCCTGGCAGATTCGTTTTATCAGTCAAGATTGGCCCCATGACATTTGCATGCTCCCTGTGCGATCTTGGTTCCAGTGTCAACCTTATGCCATACTCTGTGGCAAAGCGGTTAGGGTTCACCAAATTCAAACCCACGCGCATCTCATTGGTCTTCGCAGACAGATCGACAAAGCTTCCGGTGGGTATGTTAGAGGATCTTCATGTGCGAATTGGAGACACACTCATCCCAGCCGATTTCGTGGTTCTAGAGCTTGAAGAAGAACCGAAAGACCCTCTGATTCTCGGCCGACCATTCTTATGCACAGCTGGTGCAATAATCGATGTACAGAATGTAGTGATTGACCTTCACCTAGGCGACATGGTAATGTCATTCGAGATGGATAAATTGTTAAAGAAACCGATGATGGATGGACAGACCTTCACTATGGAGGGCTTGGATGATGTATATGATGAGGCAGCTGAAGAGCTTCTGTGCCCGGATCCTCTTGAAACCGCTCTAACTCTAGCTGAAAGAGAGCATGGTTTCCTGAGCGAGGATGCCGACAGCTTTGCCAAGATGCTAGACTCCAGTCAGAGAATGGAGCAGATGGTGGCGTACACGAGCCTAGAAGATGAGGAGAACTCGGCAGAAACAGATGGAGCACCCGCTCCAATCCCGCGAGCACCTGCTCCGCCACTTGACCCGATAGACAGCCCTTGGAGCGAATTGAAAGCACCCAAACTGGAGCTCAAAACTCTTCCAGCCGGGCTCAGGTACGCATTCCTTGGAACAAACTCTACTTACCCGGTAATTGTGAATGCTGATTTGAATAATGTGGAAGTAGCTTTACTTTTATGCGAGCTTAGGAAGTATAGAAAGGCTATAGGGTATTCACTTGATGATATCACTGGCATCTCCCCTGATCTTTGCATGCATAGGATACATCTAGAAAATGAATCGAGGAGTTCTATAGAACATCAAAGGAGGTTGAATCCAAATCTGAAAGATGTTGTTAAAAAAGAGATAATGAAACTTCTAGAAGCCGGTGTAATTTATGCTATTTCTGATAGTACTTGGGTTAGTCCAGTTCATGTAGTTCCTAAGAAAGGTGGAATCACTGTAATAAAGAATGATATGAATGAACTGATACCGATTAGGACCATAACATGCCATAGAATGTGCATAGATTATCGCAAACTAAATGCTGCAACTCGCAAGGATCACTTCCCTTTGCCCTTTATTGATCAGATGCTTGAAAGACTTGCAAACCATCCATACTACTGTTTTTTAGATGGTTATTCAGGTTTCTTCCAGATCCCCATCCATCCGGACGACCAGGAGATGACAACATTCACATGTCCTTATGGCACATTCGCTTACCGACGCATGCCATTCGGATTGTGCAATGCTCCAGCAACTTTCCAGCGATGCGTGATGTCCATTTTTTCCGACTTGATCGAAGACATAATGGAGGTGTTCATGGATGACTTCTCGGTGTATGGAGACTCTTTCTCTCACTGTTTATCTAATCTATGCAGGGTACTTCAGCGATGTGAGGAAAAACACCTAGTTCTAAATTGGGAGAAGTGTCACTTCATGGTCCGGAATGGGATTGTACTTGGGGATCGCATATCAGAAGATGGCATCGAAGTGGATAAAGCTAAGATCGAGGTTATGATGAACCTACAACCACCTACTTCTGTCAAGGGGATCCGCAGTTTTCTGGGGCATGCAGGCTTCTATCGCAGATTCATCAAGGATTTTTCAAAGATAGCTTGACCCCTCACGAGGCTGTTGTGCAAGGAGGAGAAGTTCCAATTCGATAGCAACTGTCTTGAGGCTTTTCATACGATCAAAGGAGCATTGGTCAGCACACCCATTGTGCAGCCGCCAAATTGGAGCCTACCTTTCGAGGTTATGACAGATGCTAGCGACTATGATGTTGGTGCAGTTCTCGGCCAGAGGAAAGACAAGAAGCTCCACGTTATCTACTACGCCAGTCGCACATTGGATGATGCTCAGTGCAAGTATGCTACGAAAGAAAAGGAGCTTCTGGCCGTCGTTTTCGCCTTTGAGAAGTTTCGGTCCTATCTCGTTGGATCAAAGGTTATAGTGCATACTGATCATGCAGCACTCAAGTATCTGCTGACCAAGAAAGACGCTAAGCCGCGGCTACTTAGGTGGATTCTTCTGCTTCAAGAATTCGACCTAGAGATCAAAGACAAGAAGGGGATAGATAATGGAGCTGCCGACCATTTATCTAGGATGCGGATTGATGAAGAACTCCCACTCAATGACAGCCTCCCTGAAGAACAGGTTTACTCAATCGGAGCATTCCAAATCAAGAAAGCACGTGCTCCCACCCAGCGAGCACCTGCTCAGTCCGAATTCTGCAACCAAACCGAAAGCAGCCAACATCCTCAGATTCCTTGGTTTGGTGAGATTGCGAATTACCTAGCTGCGGATCTAGAACCTCACGGTTTTGTGGGCAACAAAAGGAAGAAATTCCTAAAAGATATCCGCCATTACTTCTGGGATGAGCCGTACCTGTACAAGCATTGCCCAGATGGAGTATTCAGACGTTGCATGGCTGATGAGGAGATACCGGAGATTCTGTTTAACTGTCATGGCTCTTCCTATGCCGGAGACTTCGCTACTTTCAAGACAGTCTCCAAGGTTCTGCAAGCTGGGTATTGGTGGCCAACAATGTTTAAAGACGCTCAGCGCTTTATCTCTAGATGCGATTCATGCCAGCGACAGGGCAACATCAGCAAGCGCAATGAGATGCCACAGAACTTCATTCTCGAAGTGGAGGTCTTTGACGTATGGGGGATTGATTTTATGGGACCATTCCCATCTTCTTTCGGGAATGAGTACATACTCGTGGCTGTTGACTATGTGTCTAAATGGGTTGAGGCATTGGCGAGTCCCATGAACGATGCAAGGGTGGTGATCAAGATGTTCAAATCTATCATTTTCCCGAGGTTTGGTGTTCCGCGCGTTGTCATCAGCGATGGAGGCTCTCACTTCATCAACAAGATTTTCGAGAATCTATTGCGCAAGAATGGTGTAAAACACAAGGTCGCAACGCCTTACCATCCGCAAACGAGTGGGCAAGTTGAGATATCTAACCGCGAAATCAAGAGCATACTTCAGAAGACTGTGAGTACAACTCGGAAGGACTGGGCTTCCAAGCTAGACGACGCTCTATGGGCTTACCGGACCGCCTACAAAACGCCTCTCGGGACCACTCCATTCCACCTCGTCTACGGCAAAGCTTGTCATCTCCCCGTCGAGCTTGAGTTCAAAGCCGCATGGGCGGTTAAGCTGCTCAACTATGACATCAAACCAGCTTCAGAAAGGCGCATGATGCAGCTACACGAGCTCCAGGAGATTAGGCATCTCGCATACGAGAACTCGAAGATTTACAAGGAGCGAACCAAGGCATACCACGACAAGCGCATACTGGCTCGCAACTTCGCTCCCAACGACCAAGTTCTACTCTTCAACTCTCGGCTGAAGCTGTTTCCCGGAAAGTTACGATCAAGATGGTCTGGGCCTTTTGCAATCAAGGAAGTCCGACCTTATGGAGCTGTGGTATTGCTGGACGAAAAGGGGAGAGAATTCGTTGTCAATGGTCAGCGTTTGAAGCCGTACCTCGCTGATTCAACCAGCACACAACGGGAATCCTTTCCTTTAAGCGACCCACCTCAAGCATAATCAGCTCTCCACGTCAAGCTTAGCGACGTAAAACAAGCGCTTTCGTGGGAGGCAACCCACCAGGTAACATGTAAATATCGTGAATTTTTTTTCGTTCTTGTTTTATTTACGTTTCTTGTTTTGTTTGAGATTGTTTTTGCAGGCTTTTATTAAGTGTCCGAGAAACCGCTCTGCTGGGAGTGAAAAGAACGATCGTTCTACACGGAAGAAGGCTAGAGAGCAGCACCGATAGCTCCACCAGTGATACACGAGTTTTAACCCTTTTAATTCCTACTGCAAGTGCACAGCATACGAAGTAGTATTTAGGGGTCGATCCCACGAAGACCAGTTTTCACACTTTGATATATTGAGCTAAATTAAAAGCTAAGACAATTCAAATATGTTTTTGGTTTTTTATTAACTAGTAATGAAAGTGAAATCGGTTGTAAGATAATTTTAACAGGCGTTAGGTCAAGGAATATCGCAGGAGATTCAGAGCGACGGATCAAACAACTATTCAGGCAGTGTTTAAGCACAAGTCTAGAACTCAAACATAAAGATAATATCAATCCACTGTCGTGGTATCAATAACTTTGTCTAACGATCTAGAAATCCTAACTGTCGTTGGTACTAGAAATCGTAAACAAGCATTAAGGATAGGTTCGATTTGTTCACAATTCTCACTACATCTACTGTCGTAGGTAATGGTTAAATTGCTCACCAATGTTTATTCTAGTAACCTAGCAACTGTCGTTGTCTAAATTAACCTCATATCATAAAATCAAATGATCAATTCGATTTAAGCATTAAGAACAACAAAGGTGAAGACATCAATTCTATTAGCCTATTTGTGTTTAATCCTTTAGCTCATGAATTCCTTTTGACAAACCTTAACCTAACCAAGAGGTCTACTCAGACATGATTAAAGAAGAAAACAAAGAGATTATAAAGTTCATCATAAAAGCTTGAATAGATAATGAAAGCTGAATATAAACTTATAAGAACTTAATTAAAGCATAAACATAAAGACTGAAACTAAAGCATAAATATAAAGACTAAAAGTAAAGCATAAATATAAAGACTGAAAGTAAAACTTAATTAAGCATAAAGATAAGAACTGAAAGTAAAGCATAAGATTAAAAGAATAAGATTAAAGCTTAAAAGAAACTTAACAAGAACTAGATAAAAGCATAAACATAAAACTTAAAACTAAAGAAGAAGCTATGCTTTGAAGCTAGAGAAGAGAGGAGGAAGAAGAAGGTGTGTTTTTTTACATCAAGAGTGAGTTGTATTTATAGGCCAAGGTGAGGGGAGTAGGTGAGACGGGGAACGGTCGTTCTAGGTGGAGAACGATCGTTCCCCTTGGTCGATCCGTAGTAGGTGAGATGCGGTGTCGGGGAACGATCGTTCCGGAGGAGGGAACGGTCGTTCCGTGTGTTTTTGTCGGCAAAGTTGGTGAGGTGTGGAACGACCACATGGAATGGAACGGTCGATCTCGTGATGTTGTCGGCAGGGTAGGTGAATGAGGGAACGACCGTTCCTTGGAGGGAACGATCATTCTGTCCCAAGAATGGTCGTTCTCTTCAGTTGGTCCTTTCCTCGTGTTTTCCACGTCAACTTGACTCGAACATGTCTGTAAACGCCAAACTCCTTCGGAACTCCATAAAATCTGTAAAATACTCAAAACAAAAGAAAAGACTCGAAAAACCAACGAAAGATGTAAATAGAAACTCAAACCGGATACTAAAAACGAATCAAAATACGTTAAAAACCAATGATATCAACTCTCCCCAACTAAAACCTTTGCTTGTCCCCAAGCAAAAACAGATATCTTACAAAGAGGAGAGGTTAGAAAAACGTGTGAAACTTGTAAAACTTATAGGATCATACTCTAAGTCAATTGCCCGTAAACCGCATTCGCAAAGTTTAGATCAAACCGTACTTCATTGTACTTCTCCATAACCGTAGCAAATAAATGAAATCTCATGATCAAGCAGAACTTAATATTTAACATTCATTATCAAATGCGTGTAC
Source organism: Isatis tinctoria (assembly GCA_010577795.1). Lineage (NCBI taxonomy): Eukaryota > Viridiplantae > Streptophyta > Magnoliopsida > Brassicales > Brassicaceae > Isatis > Isatis tinctoria. The sequence goes on along the minus strand of CM021249.1, from coordinate 24,886,002 downwards.
TCTCACAAAGGGAATATCTAACATGTTATGGTCTAGGTATCAAGGTTGGTATTTGGTGGCTCAAGTGTTCGGTTTCTTTTAGCAGTAAAAACAGATGCAAATCATTATGCAAAATCACAGTGAGACACGAACCAATTAGGAGGTACACAACTCTCCTTAACTCTAATCCTTCTACCCTTATTTAACAAAGTCACAAACAAGAACATGATTTCTTTTAACGTTTTTATGAAATTTAACGATATTACCTTGACTTTCCCGGTTCCTTTAGTTTTCTTTTCTTATTCTCTTTTTCTTTTTATTTTTCTTTCTTTTTTTTTTTTTTTATTTTTAGGAACCGGTTAGTCTCTAAGATCTGCATCAAAAGAATTTCAACAATGTAAGCTTATTTCTTGAATGTGAATAAAATCTTCTACCCATTAAAAGTTCATTCTCTTTTGAAACGAAAATTTTCGATGAATATATTCAAAAAGAGATTACTTTTCTAGACACATCCCATGAGTTTAATCAGAAAGCGACCACCTATTCTAGACACATTCCTAAAGAAAAGTTGTGTCGGTCCGTATACTCCATAGTTTTTGCACATGAATGCAATGACAGTAAACGAAGAAAAGTGGGTTTCAACATGGAAATGGTAAGGGTGTGGTACTAGACTAAGGATAAGTCTAGCCATTTGGAGTTAGCAAAGATTGGTAGAAATGATGCAAAGAAAACTCCAAATGTAAAATCCAATACATGATTATCAACCCCCTAAGTGAGATAAATTAAGTCCATATTAAGTTCCGATAATTCGATTAAGTTCAGATGATTTGAGAAATTCACTAAATGATCAAGTTATGGATTTTTCTGCGTTTCCAAACTATCCTCAAACAATGCTAAGCAGTCCTAAGGCAATGACATCAAACATGTTGCAATTCCAAAAAGTTTAACAATTTCACACATTGTTTTGACTCGATAAATGTTTTTTTTTTTTATTCTTTTTGAAATTTTAAACACACCAAAATAAAATATAAAACATCCACAAAACACATCGTTAGTACACAAATGAATCCCTCCCCCAGACTTGTTTTTAACCGTCCCGGTTAAAACAAATCTGAATGAGAAACCCGCAAACTCATAAATAAAAAAAATGTCCTAAATGGATTTGACAGTGGTGTAGGGACAAGAAAACTTACCTGAAGACGTGCACCCCCCTTCTATTTTATTTTTATTTTTATTTTTATTTATTTTTTTATGGAGCACTCCGGCGGAGCAGGTGCTCGGAAACAGATTTGGGGTGCTCGCTCGTTTTTTTTTTTTTTTTTTTTAACTGAAACAAAGAAAAACAAAACCAAAAATCAATAGTAAAAGAAAATAAAAGAAAAACACTTACCAGTGGGTTGCCTCCCACCAAGCGCTTGGTTTAAGTCGTTAGCTTGACTTCTGAGCACAAGTGCTAATCACGAGAATCAAAAGGCTGAGCCAGTGCACCTTTGGTCCTTCTCTTATTGGGACAAGAAACAAAGTGCGCAAAAAGGTATACAATTGTCCAAAGGAAATAGACAATATTCTCATCAAGGAAGTTTACTACAAATTTAGCGTGTATCTTCAAATATTCCTTGACAGTGAGATGTTGTTGAGAATCAAATGCATTTGATGGAAAGATATAATCAACTTTAGCTTCAAACGAGTTTGTTACAAAATAGTCAACTTTATCTCCATCAATCTTATAAAATACCACATTCTCATCCTCATCATCATCCTCAACCTTAGGGTTCTCTATCTCATCCAAGATCTTATCTAAATCAAATTCATCCCTAGGTCAGATTTTTCAAGAAGCGATCTAGATTCCTCTAGCATTAAAGAGTTAAGCTCGAGATTATGATCATTCAAAACACAAAGATAACTAGTATCAAAACATATTTCATGATAATCTCTAGCAAATTTTTCTACTCTTAAAGCATCTAGTCTTTGAGTCTCACATATCAAATCATAGCATTCATCAATGAGTATGGAGGAAGGTGAATCATAAGCTACATCTTCAATAGAAGGCATGTGACTATCCTCAAAATCTTGAAATTCAAAGGCTAAATCGGATGTACCTTGTAATTGGAATGGTGGAACCCAATATATTACCTCCTTAAGTGAATGGGCTACCATTATCTCATAAAACGTAAGCTCTCTTCCTTCTAGTACTGCCCGATGTGACATGAGGTTCAACCGGATCATTATTGCTAGGTCACTCCTTGTCAGCATTGGATTTTCCATACAAAGCTTATCCAACTCCACTCCTTGTTCTGGCGTAAGTACGTTCTCATCAAAAGACTCATCTTGAATGTTTTCTTCAAACGTGTCCTCCTCTTCTTGTGGCCAATCATTGTAGTCCATGGCCATCAAAGTTAGTAAAAGTTAGTGTCTTAGACTAATAATTCAGCCGTAAACCAAAGGTGAACATTTGGTCCCCGGCAACGGCGCCAAAAACTTGATACACGAGTTTTAACCCTTTTAATTCCTACTGCAAGTGCACAACATACGAAGTAGTATTTAGGGGTCGATCCCACGAAGACCAGTTTTCACACTTTGATATATTGAGCTAAATTAAAAGTTAAGACAATTCAAATATGTTTTTGGTTTTTTATTAACTAGTAATGAAAGTGAAATCGGTTGTAAGATAATTTTAACAGGCGTTAGGTCAAGGAATATCGCAGGAGATTCAGAGCGACGGATCAAACAACTATTCAGGCAGTGTTTAAGCACAAGTCTAGAACTCAAACATAAAGATAATATCAATCCACTGTCGTGGTATCAATAACTTTGTCTAACGATCTAGAAATCCTAACTGTCGTTGGTACTAGAAATCGTAAACAAGCATTAAGGATAGGTTCGATTTGTTCACAATTCTCACTACATCTACTGTCGTAAGTAATGGTTAAATTGCTCACCAATGTTTATTCTAGTAACCTAGCAACTGTCGTTGTCTAAATTAACCTCATATCATAAAATCAAATGATCAATTCGATTTAAGCATTAAGAACAACAAAGGTGAAGACATCGATTCTATTAGCCTATTTGTGTTTAATCCTTTAGCTCATGAATTCCTTTTGACAAACCTTAACCTAACCAAGAGGTCTACTCAGACATGATTAAAGAAGAAAACAAAGAGATTATAAAGTTCATCATAAAAGCTTGAATAGATAATGAAAGCTGAATATAAACTTATAAGAACTTAATTAAAGCATAAACATAAAGACTGAAAGTAAAGCATAAATATAAAGACTAAAAGTAAAGCATAAATATAAAGACTGAAAGTAAAACTTAATTAAGCATAAAGATAAGAACTGAAAGTAAAGCATAAGATTAAAAGCGTAAGATTAAAGCTTAAAAGAAACTTAACAAGAACTAGATAAAAGCATAAAATAAAATTAAAACTAAAGAAGAAGCTATGCTTTGAAGCTAGAGAAGAGAGGAGGAAGAAGAAGGTGTGTTTTTTACATCAAGAGTGAGTTGTATTTATAGGCCAAGGTGAGGGGAGTAGGTGAGACGGGGAACGGTCGTTCTAGGTGGAGAACGATCGTTCCCCTTGGTCGATCCGTAGTAGGTGAGATGCGGTGTCGGGGAACGATCGTTCCGGAGGAGGGAACGGTCGTTCCGTGTGTTTTTGTCGGCAAAGTTGGTGAGGTGTGGAACGACCACATGGAACGGAACGGTCGATCTCGTGATGTTGTCGGCAGGGTAGGTGAATGAGGGAACGACCGTTCCTTGGAGGGAACGATCGTTCTGTTGGGTCGTTCTGTCCCAAGAATGGTCGTTCTCTTCAGTTGGTCCTTTCCTCGTGTTTTCCACGTCAACTTGACTCGAACATGTCCGTAAACGCCAAACTCCTTCGGAACTCCATAAAATCTGTAAAATACTCAAAACAAAAGAAAAGACTCGAAAAACCAACGAAAGATGTAAATAGAAACTCAAACCGGATACTAAAAACGAATCAAAATACGTTAAAAACCGATGATATCAACCAGCGACCACTGAGCTTGTGGTTATTTCTATCACCCTTGTTATATCCATTTTCTTTATTTTACGACACTTTTATTTTATTTATGCGTTTGCGGGTTTCTCTTTCGGTTTTGTTCTAACCGGGACGGTTAAAAACAAGTCTGGGGGAGGGATTCATTTGTCTACTAACGGTGTGTTTTATGGATATTTATTTCTTATATTTTATTTTGGTTTTATTTTAGTGTGTTTATATTTTCAAAAAAAAAAAACAAAAAAAACAAAAAAAAAAAAATATTTATCGAGTCAAAAATATTGTGTGAAATTGTTAAACTTTTTGGAATTGCAACATGTTCGATGTCATTGCCTTACGACTGCTTAGCATTGTTTGAGGATAGTTTGGAAACGCAGAAAAATCCATAACTTGATCATTTAGTGAATTTTCTCAAATCATCTGAACCTAATCGAATTATCGGAACTTAATATGGACTTAATTTATCTCACTTAGGGGGTTGATAATCATGTATTGGATTTTACATTTGGAGTTTTCTTTGCATCATTTTTACCAATCTTTGCTAACTCCAAATGGCTAGACTTATCCTTAGTCTAGTACCACAACCTTACCATTTCCATGTTGAAACCCCACTTATTTTCGTTTACTGTCATTTGCATTCATGTGCAAAAACTATGGAGTATAAGGACCGACACAACTTTTCTTTAGGACTGTGTCTAGAATAGGTGGTCTCTTTCTGATTAAACTCATGGGATGTGTCTAGAAATGTGATCTCTTTTTGAATATATTCATCGAAAATTTTCGTTTCAAAAGAGAATGAACTTTTAATGGGTAGAAGATTTTATTCACATTCAAGAAATAAGCTTACATTGTTGAAATTCTTTTGATGCAGATCTTAGAGACTAACCGGTTCCATTCTCCGATATAAAAAAAAAATATATATATTAAAAAAAAAAAAAAAAAAAACAGAAGGAACCGGGAAAGTCGTCAAGGTAATATCTTTAAATTTCATGAAACGTTAAAAGAAATCATGTTCTTGTTTGTAACTTTGTTAAATAAGGGTAGAAGGATTAGAGTTAAGGAGAGTTGTGTACCTCCTAATTGGTTTGTGTCTCACTGTGATTTTGCATAATGATTTGCATCCGTTTATACTGCTAAAAGAAACCGAAACACTTGAGCCACCAAATACCAACCTTGATACCTAGACCATAACTTGTTAGATATTCCCTTTGTGAGAGTACACGCATCTCTTAATGAATGTTAAATATTGAGTTCTGCTTGATCATGAGATTTCATTTATTTACTACGGTTATGGAGAAGTACAATGTAGTACGGTTTGATCTGAACTTTGCGAATGCGGTTTACGGGCAATTGATTTAGAGTATGGTCCTATAAGTTTTACGAGTTTCACATGTTTTTCAAACCTCTCCTCTTTGTAAAATCTCTAGTTTTGCTTTGGGACAAGCAAAGGTTTTAGTTGGGGAGAGTTGATATTATGTGTTTTTAACGTATTTTGATTCGTTTTTAGTATTCAGTTTGAGTTTTGATTTGCATCTTTCGTTGGTTTTTCGAGTCTTTTCTATTGTTTCGAGTCTTTTACAGATTTTGTGGAGTTCCGAAGGAGTTTGGCGTTTACGGACATGTTCGAGTCAAGTTAAGACGGAAAAACAAGAAAAGGACCAAACACAAGAGAACGACCGTTCTTAAGAAGAACGACCGTTCTGGCTCAAATCAAGAGAACGACCATTCTTGAGAAGAACGACCGTTCTGGCTCAAGTCAGGAGAACGACCGTTCCCTGAAGAGAACGACCGTTCTTGCCCTCACCTACTCTGCCGACAAATGTGCTATGGATCGATCGTTCTCTCCCATGTGCCCGTTCCCACACTCACCTACCCTGCCGACAAAAGTACTAAGGAACGACCGTTCTCCCCATCAGAACGATCGTTCCCCGACTCCGCATCTCACCTACTACGATCAACCATTGGGAACGATCGTTCTCCACCTAGAACGACCGTTCCCCGTCTTACCTACTCCCCTACACCTTGGCCTATAAATAGAACTCACTCTTGATGTTTACAGACACACCATCTTCTTCCCTCACTCCTCTCTAGCTTCTAAACACTGCTTCTCTTCAGTTTTAAGCTTTAATGTTTATGTTTTTATCAAGTTCTTATTAGTTTGTTTTAAGCTTTAAACATTTATGCTTTGATTAAGTTTTACTTTCAGTTCTTATTTTCTATCTTTATGCTTTAATTAAGTTTTACTTTCAGTTCTTATTATCTATACTTATGCTTTAATTAAGTACTTATAAGTTTATATTCAGCTTTTGTTATCTATACTTATGCTTTGTTCAAATTCTTATTAAGTTATTTTCAGCTTTCATTATCTATTCAAGCTTTTATGATGAACTTTATAATCTCTTTGTTTTCTTCTTCTTTAATTATGTCTGAGTAGATCTCTTAGTTAGGTTAAGGTTTGTTAAAGGAATTCATGAGCTAAGGGATTAAACACAAATAGGCTAATAGAATCGATAGTCTTCATCCTTGTTGATCTTATTGCTTGAGTTAAACTGGCCGCTTAATTCATGATCTTAGGTTAATTTAGACAACGACAGTTGCTAGGTTGCTAGAATAAACATTGGTGAGCAATTTATTCATTACCTGCGACAGTAGATGTAGTGGAGAATTGTGAACAAATCGAACCTATCCTTAATGCTTGTTTGCGATTTCTAGTACCAACGACAGTTAGGATTTCTAGGTCGCTAGACAAAGTTATTGATACCACGACAGTGGATTGATATTATCTTTATGTTGAGTTCTAGACTTGTGCTTAATCACTGCCTGAATAGTTGTTTGATCTGTTGCTCTGAATCTCCTGCGATATTCCTTGACCTAACGCTTGTTTAATATTATCTTTACAACCGATTTTGCTTTTATTATTTGCTATTTATAAAAACCAAAAACATATTGAATTGTCTTAGCTCTTAATTTAGCTCATTATATCAAAGTGTGAAACTGGTCTTCGTGGGATCGACCCCTAAATACTACTTCGTATGCTGTGCACTTGCAGTAGGAAATAAGGGTTTAAAACTCGTGTATCAATCACAACAGGGTGACTTAAACCATGGTTCTTTCAACATCCCGCAGTGGATAAACTTAGCGCGCTATATAAATCTCCGGACAACATCCGAACGGCGTGACCTGACATCCCGCGATCCTGCAGGGAGCGTCGAAGACGATGTTCTTTTAAGCTTATCTTCAGGAGCATTTCGCATAGGCAAATAGTGCGAGGTGTAAACCGCGAAATAAGCTCGTAAACCCAGTAAAACGCCTGACATGGAAAGCTGGTCTTGAACATCTCTGAACGCCGTACCAAACTGGCTCTGATACGAGATTCTAAACGCGTTCAGTCGAGAGAGGAATTTAAACGTGTAACTCCTCGACACCAAAACATACATTAAACCCAGGAACCCTGGTCAAAAGTTCGAGTGTCCGAAAAAACACTCCAACTCAACGCAACGCCTCTTGGCAAGCGAAGAACAACGCAAACACCTCTTGGCAAGCGACAAAAATGCCTCTTGGCAAACAACAAACAACGCAAACGCCTCTTGGCAAGCGACAAACAACGCAAACGCCTCTTGGCAAGCAACAAATAACACAAACGCATCTCGGCAAACATCGCCTCTCGGCAAACATCGCCTCTCGGCAAACATCGCCTCTCGGCAAACATCGCCTCTCGGCAAACATCGCCTCTCGGCAAACATCGCCTCTAGGCAAACATCGCCTCTCGGCAAACATCGCCTCTCGGCAAACATCGCCTCTAGGCAAGCAGAACGAACCATCTCTTCGGAGATGGGCCAATCGCCCTAAACACGACAAGGTCCGAGACCCTAGGAACGATCTCGTCGGATCCAGCCAGATCAACGACTCCGATCAACGAAGCCTTTTCCTCAATCAAGCCGGAACTACGGGTGACTTGATCCCTTCTCATAAAGGGTACGTAGGCAGCTCGCCTAAAAAACGAGTTCAGTTTCCGAGGAAAAAAGGAAAAGGAAACTCTTCACAAAACAAGCGGCCGCCAGCAGTCCAAGGAGGAAAAATTCTTCCCAGCCAAATTCGGCCATTCGCCATCAAGCTATACGCCGATGCCTTTAGCCCATCAATCCCGATAAACACTCCATTAACGCTCATCGCCCATGCATACAAGGCCCACGAGCTGGGGGGCTAACTGTTGTGGTCAAAATCCCCTCCTCGGAGATTGATAAGGCAAAAAAAACGAAGTAACAGTTAAACATTTCATATTCTAGAAGCAAGCCCACGAAATGGGACCAAACGCCTGCCCGGGTCAAGCTCTTGGCTTGACCGGTCGCAGATGAACTAAATGGGTTGTGACCATTTGTACTCTTTCCTTATCCTTAGTTTTGTCCCAAAGGGTTTTCCGGGAAAGGTTTTAACGAGGCAAATTGATTCACTTATCTTAAACCCGTTCAGGAGCTAATCAAATCGCTCCGACCAAATGCCCGTCGGGCCGAGCTCTTGGCATTCGGTCCGACGGATGAACCGAGCTCTCTAACGGCCTCTAAAGATGAATCTCTGCATATCTTCTCAGCCAGGAGCATTCACCGAGCCAAGACATGGGCTACGGTCGGACCTCACCCCCTCGGACCGGCCCCATAAGCTATTTCCCGACTATTGGGCCTCGGCCCAATAGTTCCCGAAGAAACATCACGCCATTTAAAGACGGACTTTGCGTTGTTCAGAACATGGAAAAACATCAAGAAGTTTACTTAAAATAAACCAGATTCGAGCCCTTAACCAGAGAAAATCGGACCAGGAGACTAAAAAGACAAGCTGGGCCTATTCAAGACAAACAGGCCAGATTAGAAGGAAGAAGAGTGGACGGGCCGCAGGAAATTAGGTCTGGCCGCCGGCTGGGAAGGGATTTTTACAACGTCCCACATTGCTTAGATCAGTCTTTGAGACCCCAGGCTCTCTCATATAAATTGACACCCCTGTATTCACTTTCAAGGCATCCCAACTTAAGTGCAAGAGCCTTCGAGATATAAGACAATAAGCCTTCTCGAATATTTTTGTACTTAGAGAACTATTAATAAAATCGTCTTTCTCATCTTTTTACTTTTTTGCCCTTTAGTTCTTGTTTAATAGAATTTTCGGAGCCCCGCAAAATATAAATTTCGACAGTGTGAGTTTCGGCTCTCACATTCACAGTCCATGTGTTGCCACACGACTTCCTCCTTATCATTATTAGCATCATTCGCTTCAGGAGGTCTCATCTCACTGTTACGTTGCTCAATGTATATTTTCTGCAGTTTCTCAAATCTGCTGATAGTAGCTCTAACTTTCTGTTTTCTTTGCTCAGTTTCCAAAAGGTATGACAATAGATCATTATAATTGGTGAAAATTTTGGCCTTATGTGATAACAACAAATCCTTTGGATGGAATGAGGAGTAGGTCTTATATAGTAAGTCCTCCTGTGTTACCACTTCACCACATAGTTCAAGACCATAGGCGATTTTCAATAGAGCAGAATTATATTCGTCCACGGATTCAAAATCCTGGAAATTGAGAATCCTCCATTCTTCCATGGACTTTCGCCATAATACCATTGAGTATCTTTCATTTAACTTTCTCCAAAGCTCAAAGGGATCCTCAATATTTAGGTACTGATCTCTCAGTTCCTCAGTGAGATGATAGCGCATAATTGTTATGGCTATATGCTTTTGGCTTTCAATTTCATTATTGCCATCAATGATACATCTCTCGAGTCCTTTAGACTTCAGAGCAACTCTATTGTTCATTACCCATTCTAGAAAATTATCTCCAGAGAGATTTAGGGCAGGATAATCTGAGGGTTCGAATCTCGACATCTGAATCACATTATCAATCAATTTAAAAATTTAGAATTCAAGCAAACAATGCATATGATTTCAAGACATTCGACCATTTCTTACAATGCTAGGTCTATATGTATCAAAATGAGATGATGTGCATAAGCCACACGGCTTAATGATATGCTTGAGCCACATGGCTATGATGATGCAACAACCTTAACAAATTGAATTCTATAATGCATCAAGTAATCTATATGTGAATACATCTAAAATATTATTCAAAAAATAAACAATGTCACACGGCTATGAGATGAGGATAGGATTTCAAGGTCCTTAATATATTCAGGGTTTCAGTTTATGAATGCACCAAGAAAAACTATCATCTTAGCTCTCATGCAATAATCAATCAAGTACTAATCATTCCTAAACCTCAAAATAAAAATTTGAATTTAATCAATATGGTTATTAGGGTTTTTAAGGCCCTTTAGGATTCAAATTCGAATTAGGGTTTTAAAAATCAATATACAATGAATCTATCAATGTCTAAGCTATCATGCGATTAACAAGCTGATACAAGTAATAAGCTATCATGTGATTTAAACAATTAATCATGACATCGGTTTTATCAAGTAATCATGTGATTTTCTATGCATAAAAGTCAATCCTAGGTAAGTATGATCTTGGACAAATAATAAAAGGAAAATATCATACAAGGATTAGGATTTTTCAAAATTTCATTTTTCTAAGAAGGAAAGACTAGATTTTCCTATTCGGGATAGGATTAGGGTTTGCAATTTTCGATTTTCTTTTTCTTTCATGGTTTTAGTTGTAGGTTTGATGCATGCAACAATTACCAAACAAGCTATCAATCCTAATTCATAAAGCAAACAACCGGATTCATGGCTTTAGGTTTTAGTTGTCACAATTTTTGGGGTTTTAGTTTTAGGTGATCAATCAAGTAATTTAAACAAGTAAAACAGTATATGATTCAATGCTTTAAATCGTGACTAGGGCTTAGGAGATCAAGGATCTAAAATTGCAGAATAGGCTTTAGGGTTTTGTGATTTTAGGGTTTCATGCAATCAATCAATTAACACAATGAAATCTGATTTTAGGGTTTATATTCACTTAGATTCAAATTCGATTTGGTGTTCTTGAGTTTAGGGATTTGATTTTACCTTGATCACCGTTTGGGTTGAATGGATTTGAACCGGGAGCTAAAGACCTCGGAAAACAAACTGACCACGAGTTGATTGGAATCGGCGGTCGCTCTCTCTTCAGGTCGGCGGTCGGCGGCAATTAGGGTTTATAGGGTCGGCGGCTTATCAGAGCAAACTCGTGCTGATAACGTGTTATGAAACTGAATGTTTCTGTGTGTATTAATGAATGAATAAGAGTATATATATATATATATATATATAGTGGTTTACATGACCAAGAAAAGGAAAACCTAATACAATAAGAAATAGAAAAAAACCACCAAGTAAAGACCACTTGTTCTGGACGGAATGGGCCGATTGGTCTTGGTCATATTGGGCCGGTTATGGAGTCCATCCTTAATGATTTATAACAAAAGACAATTTATTTACTTTAGTTACTTTATTTAAAGCCAGTTCCCTCGCTCTTACTTGTCTCGGTCATCTACTTCAGCAGCTGCTGGGACTGGAAGAGAGCTATTCCTACATTGTGGCTTAAGGCTGCTCTCCCCAGCCAGTGGCGGTCTCAGTGGTGTTTGAATATAATCCATCTCTGTAACCCTAATTGTGAAAGTGCTTTGAAATTGATGAAGACAGTTGTAGAGTTTATCATCACATCCTCCGCTGAATAGTGTATTTTCCTTGTTGGTCAAGTATGGAATCAGTATTAAGTTTAGGTCCAATAAAGTTCATCAAGTTCGGTGATACTATATTAACATCTTAATGTAAACTATATCTTCTCATCTAAATGAAATTAATGAGATAATGATTTATTATTGTATCGATTTCATGCCTCTTAATCTCTGTACAAGCAAGACATTAGTGTTCTTGAAGTTCTCGTCTTCAGGTCTAGAGGATCCAGGTTTTGTTTCTTTGCCTTGTCTCCAGTTCATGTATCTTGTAGTAATCCGATGGAGTGGTACTATATGGATCTAGAGAAGCGCGTCTCCGGATGTGGTCGTCTTCTTGAAGGACTGACCTTGTTGAGGGGTATCGATGATGAAGTGGCGATTATGCTTCTGAGTTCTCGGAGCCTGAAGAGGTTTTGTGTTCCGTTCGAGTCCGAGATTTTTTTGCAGATCGAATGTGGAATACACGCTTGAGATGGATATTACTAGATTAATCTGATTCTCATTAACCTTATCAAATAGTACTAGTGTGTGTTTATATACAGAACCATCTGATACTAAACTGGGAATATAAACCGATTCTATTTACATCATTTACATAAGACTATATACACCAATAGTCCCCCTCAAGATGGGACGAAGATGTCAAGAAGACCCATCTTGCTGACCAACTTACGGAATGGTGCAGGATGTAGAGGATTAGTAAATGGATCAGCGAGCTGAAGATCGGTTCGAACATGGAGGAGTTTGAACAAACCAGCGAGTAAACGCTCACGTACACTGTAGCAATCCATCTCAATATTCTTTGTTCTCTCATGGAAAACAGAATTGTTAGCGATGTGGATTGCAGAAGTGTTGTCACAGAACAGAAATGTTGGCTTCGCCAATGGAATGCGTTTCTCTTTTAAGAAGTTAGTGATCCATACCAATTCATCAGAAACGAATGAGAGGCTGCGATATTTAGATTCGACAGAGCTCTTAGAGACCACCTGTTGCTTTTTAGAACGCCAGGCAATGAGAGAGGTACCTAAGAAGATGCAGAATCCAGATGTTGAACGCCTCATATCTTGACAAGCACCCCAATCAGCATCAGAAAAAGTTTGAATTTGCATCTCAGCATGAACAGAATAGAATAAGCCTTTGCCAATTGTGCCTTTAAGATAATGAAGAATCTTTAGAACTCCATTGAGATGAGCTTGTCGAGGAGCCTCGTAGAATTGACTGAGTTTGTTGACGGCAAAAGTAATATCGGGTCGAGTAAGCTGCAAATACATCAAACGACCAATAAGACACCGATATGCCTTTGCATCCACCAAATCACCACCATCAAGCTTGGAGTATTTGACATGAGGATCCATTGGAATAGTTGATGGTTTACAACCAAGAAGTCCTGTTTCATCAAGCATATCCAGAATGTACTTGCGTTGACAGACATGAATGCCATCAGAGGATAGAGCAATTTCCATTCCAAGGAAATATTTTGGCGTGCCAAGATCTCGAAGCTTGAAGTGACTCTTGAGATCATCTTTGAGTGTTGCAACTGCAGAATCATTATTACTGGCAATAATGATGTCGTCAACATCGACCAACACACAAAGGAAGAGATTATCAGATAGCTTGTGGAAGCAAGTCGGATCCGAGTAAGTTTGTTGAAATCCCAAACCGATAAGAGTTGTTGAGAACTTCAAGAACCACTGGCGAGAAGCTTGCTTTAGACCATAGAGTGATTTCTACAACTTACAAACGACATTAGGAGGAAGAGGGTCCCCCTTACGATCAGCATATCCTGGTGGCTACTTCATGTATATCTCCTCATCAAGATCGCCATTTAAAAAGGCATCAAATATATCAAGTTGATGAAGAGAAAAATTATGAATAGCCGAAAGACCAAGGATGAGTTTAACCGTTGTAATCTTAACCACTGGAGAGAATGTTTCAAGGTAATCAATGCCTTCCTGCTGAGTGTAGCCCTTTGCCACTAAACGGATTTTGTAGCGTTCAACACTACCATCAGCATTGAATTTAACCTTAAAGACCCACTTGCAGCCAATGGGAGTTTTATCAGGTGGAAGAGTGCAGATCGTCCATGTCTCAGTTGCTTCAAGAGCATTAATCTCAGAATCCATTATCATCCCATATCAGAAGTTTCTTTGCCTCAGCATAGGTTTTGGGTTCTTTGACTTTATCAATGGAAAAGAGAAAGGAAAGGTAGTGGGGAGAAATTTTATTGTATGATAAGACTTGGGAGATTTCATGGATGGTTGAGGATCCTACTGAATGACAATACTAATCCTGAAGGTAAGCAGGTTTTTTTGTTCTCATGTGTGATGACTGAACAGAATGTTCAGGAGCATCAGGTAGATGATCCACAGAAGGCAAAATCTCTACAGAAGATAAAGAAGAAGAAGTCTCTTTATCGGGAATAACAGGAGTCACATGAGTGGATGGAACGATATCCGGAAAGAAGTTTTGAACATCCGGAGAAAGATCAGTTCCAACAAAAGGAAAGAGCTGTTCATGAAAGATATCATGCCTTGAAACAAAAATGTTATTGGTCTCAAGGTCCAGGAGCTTGTATCCTTTGTAACCGGAAGGATAACCAAGGAGGACACAAGCTCTAGCTCTGGGTTCGAATTTATGTCTGCTCTTGGGTGATGTTGACGCATAACAAAGACAACCAAAGACTTTGAGTTGGGTATCAGGGGCTTTGGATGTTAGCATCTCAAAAGGACATTTGTCATTTAGAATAGGAGCAGGGAGCCGGTTTATGAGATGAACTGTAGTGAGAATGCAGTCACCCCAATAAGGGAGAGGGATATGAGATTGAAAGAAAAGAGATCGGGCCACATTGAGAATGTGTTGGTGTTTTCTTTCAACAACAGAATTCTGTTGAGGGGTTTCAGGACATGAGTGATAGGCAATGATTCCTTTGGATTAGTAAAAATTGGTGAAGTAGAGTTCTGGAGCATTGTCAGATCTAACCCCTTTCACCTTCCTATTAAACTGAGTTTCTACCATCTGAATGAACACGGGAAAGGTAGTCAAAACATCCGATTTGTTTCTTAGCAAATATACCCATGTTGCTCTAGAACAGTCATCAACTATGGTCAAGAAATACCTAAACCCATCATGAGTAGGAACAGAAAATGGCCCCCAAGTGTCTATATGAACCAAATCAAAGGGAATAAGACTGATATTATTATTAGATTGTAAAGGCAAATGTTTCTGTTTAGAAAGATGACAAATCTTACAATGATAGGTAGATTTATTATTCTGCTTAGGGAAAGATAAGACTGAGTACATAGGAAGTAACTTGGACATAGAAGGGTGACCTAACCTTTTATGCCAGATTTCAGGGTTAGAAATAGATGCAGCCACAAATGATGGAGATGCAACGGATGGAGATGAAAGAGACTCGATATCCAGGAAGTAAAGGTTAGCAACTTCTCTACCCATTCCAATCATTAATTCCTGACCATGACCATGAATGCCACAAGAAACCTCATCAAACCATATACGTCAATGCATTTGTTTGGTAAGAGAACTAACACTTATGAGGTTGAACTTAAACTGAGGTATGTAGAAAACATCATGAAGTTCTAACTCACTACCCAATCGTATATTCCCTGTTCCAACAATGCTCACAAGAATTCCAGTTGGTAAGGTAACAATGGTGTCAGGAAGGGATTTGAAAGTTGGGAAAGATGATCGTTGGTGGGAGATATGGTTAGTGGCTCCCGAATCAATCACCCAAGCATTAATAGCATGAACGTTGCTATTAATGGAGCAGACATAAGGCTTATTAGTTCCGGTAAGAGAGCAAAGAATGGAAGGATGAGAATTAGCAGAAACTGGAGTGGTTGATGAAGAAGGCTGAGAAACTGAGACAGAGTGAACCTCTGGTATGGGATGAGACGCTGGAGGCTGAAGTTACTGCTCAAAAAGGAGACGAGTTGTTGTATCTGTGTTTGTTGAAATTGTCCCACATCGAGAGTAAGAGAGTCTTGTGGACAATATTTAAGTGATGTGGCATCCCTCCACTCATGAGTTAGTTTTTGGGTGTGAGTTAGGCCCTTTACTAATACGGCACTATGCATATAGTACGGTGATTGATATGGATCCAAAGAGTTCGGAGCCGATGCTGCTCGCGAATCATCGGAGATCTTGCTGGAAGAACCCTTAGTGAAGATCGGAGGATTGATCGTCACAGAACCTTTGGAAGCAGAAGATCGGGTAGATTTCCACGTGATTCTCTTCAACGCCACCATCGTAAAGGTTGAAAACGAGTAGCGAGTGAAGAAGAAACAGAGAAAACCAACGATTGAGCTCGAAATCGAAGAAAACACGATCGAAATCAAGCAAAAATTGAGCACGATGGCTCTGATACCATATTACGAGTTTCAAGTTTAGAGAAGAAGAATATTTTCAACAAACGGATTTCTTCTTCTCCAAACTTGAAACTCGTAATAGTGGTGGTGAGAGATCATTGTTCTGTATCTCTGGTTCTGAAGATGGAAGATCAGCAGTTACATTTGCAGAAACCGAAATAGAAGATTTCTCCGATTTCTGATTAGGCTTGAGACTCGTGGGGTAGCCATATTTCTGGTAACATTTATCTACCATATGACCAACACGATGACAGAATGTGCAAAACGGTCTATCCTTTCGATTATACCCTCCAGGAGAATTCGAATATTGAGAAGCCTGACCATTGCCATGATTCAGATTTTGCGAGACTTGAAAAGCAGCAGAAGAAAGATCAGAGGATGAAGCGGGTTGAGCATTTCTCTAACTATCTTCCTGATCAAGCAAATTGAAGACTTCAGACAGAGAAGGTAAAGTCTTTTTCATTAGAATCCGGCTCCTGATGTTGTCATAACTCTCATTTAATCCCATCAAAACAATTACTCGATTTGTCTCTTTCTCAGCAAGAAGATCAGCAACCGTAGCACCAGTAGGCTGAAGACTTGAAAGTTCTTCCCAAAATGCTTGAGTCTGAGTGTGATAATCCGATAACGCCAAACCACCTTGACGCAAAGATAGGAGTTGATGGCGAAGCTTGTATTGTCGAGGGAGATTGGATTTGTGAAATCGAATATTCAGATCTTTCCAGATATCAGATGCATTCTTGATATAAAGAATACTGGTATAGATTGATTTCGAGACACTGTTCAGAATCCAAAATTTGACCATACTGTTACAGCGACACCAGATCTTGAAATACGGATCATCCTCAAGAGGTTTTGGAATAGATCCATCCAAAAATCCTATCTTATTCTTAGCTTCCAAACTAGTTGTCATCGCTATGATCCAGTTTCCATAATTGTTGCCATCTAAAGGTTCTGGAAGTAGCACTAAACTAGGATTATCGGAGCTATGGAGATAGTAGGGAGAGTGGATGTTGTTCGGATTGTTTGATACCTCGAAGACGTTGGACTTAGGCGATGATGCAGATCGAGGAATCTGATGATCCGCATGGCCTTTGTCGTGATTAGCATAGGTAGAATGAGGAGGCGATGGTGGCCGAGAGGCTTCACCACGATGAAAGGAGGTCACCGGAGACTCCGAACCCGCAGCGGAGCGATACTTCGACTTGCAATTACGTTTCCCCATTGAGAATCGAAATCAGCTGATGTGAGATTGAAATCAGTTGAATAGCACAAGGAGAACGCCGGAGAGAAGCTCGTCAAAGAATTGACACTCGATTGATCGGAGAAGGAGAAGATTCCGGTGAAGATTTGATCGGAAAACGAGAAGCACGAAAATTTGTTACGGAGAGAATCGAGATTACTGTTGCTCTGATACCATATTACTAGATTAATCTGATTCTCATTAACCTTAAGTGTGTGTTTATATACAGAACCATCTGATACTAAACCGGGAATCTAAACCGATTCTATTTACATCATTTACATAAGACTATATACACAAATAATGGATGCTCCAGGGCTAAAGTATATGACTCTCAAAGAAGATCATTTCGATAGATATGTGGTGAACAACCATGTGACTTCGTTGTTCATGATAGTTTTGGATATCAATTTTTTTCGTCGAGTTTGGCATGTTTCTTGATCCAGAGGACTTATAGAATAGGAATGAAATACATGATTTTCTCATTGGGATATCATGTGTAAGACATGATCATTTCACACCGAACAGTTCGTGGACGTTGTCTAATTGGAAAACCCCTCACTATAATCATTTTTTACTCTCTTAATCCGTTTTGCAGGCCCTTGATCTTTAGGCTCCGAGATCCTAAAAGGAACTTCTGAATGGGAGGAAGGTGAAATGAATTTAGGGAGTTACTTTCTTAAAAACTCATACAGTACTGAAGAAACTCATACAGTACTGAGCTAGTCTCACAGTTTATCCTCGACGTGTTCAAGATTCAGATACCTACGAGGAGCTTAATAATCTTACAAAACCTTCTCCAACATGTCAAATTATCTTTGGCTGCAGTCATGAATGAGCTCATGTGAGCGGTACCAGTGTAGGAGTGTTTTGTCATGCAAATTGCCCTTAGCCTAAGTTTTTTAAAATTCAGTGTAGGTGTGAACCTTGTTGCTTCTTTCCATATTCGCAATCTCAGTTTCTTGGATCTCACTATAAATATATCCTGTTGAAAGTCACATTTGCTTAGTGGGTAGGATCGATTAACGATTTTCTATTACAAATTTACAATCCTCTCCTCCAAGTGACGGGGTGGTTTTCTCGATTGAGTTAAAAAAAAAAAAAAGGTCCAACTGGAGCCGGCATATTGGGTCATAGTGGGCTCGGAAGGCAATGACCGATGACTCGTAATCCTTCCACCGTCGAGAGTCTCACGCAGGCTCCTCCGCTCTAAGAGAGATCGGACCACAAGCCTTCGGTACAGTCCGAGTCCGAACCCTCAACTCCTGGCTTGGAACGGGCAGGCCAGATGAAAGCCAGGCCCAACAGATTGATTCAGCGTTCCATCACCTAGAATTCTCCACTTGGATCACAAGCCCACGTTACTAAGCACAACGTACAATATTTGTGAGCTAAACTTATATATACAATAAGCAAAACATGTTTCTTGCGATGTGGGACTCTGTTAGCTTATACTCATCTCACAGCAGACTCCTACGACGCTGTTTTCTCTTCTACTCAAATTTTGTTTTCTTTCATCTTTTGTCAATTCGCAAATTCATAGGACTAATAATCATCGATCTTTGATTTCTTCTTTTTTGGGCTTCCTTCAATCGCGATTTCTGAATCGTGTCTTGGTTTAATTTTTTGTTCATCTCTGTCATTCATTACAGATTCATCTGACATGGAAAACCAATCTTTCATAATCTAATGTTAGTAATACTATCAATGAAAAACAGAGTGGTTTCTCTGTTTTTACTTACCCGGTGTTAGTGGTACTTATTAAGATCAATTCCTAAATCTAAAACAAAAAGAATTGCAAAACACTTGACAGTATATCACCAAACCAGAACCAAAGTCCTAAGAAGACTTGATCTTGTAGACACGTGCGCTGCATCACATTTTTCTTCTAAATTTTGTGTTGAAGCACAAACAAACTCAAGCAGAAGAACCTAAAAGACTCCAATGATTTTTTAATGACATCACACATTGGTATAATTCTTGATTTTGAAGGTAAACCAGATTCACAATCACTGTCCATGGAGAAAGTAATACAAGAAGTTTGTGATTGGTCAAAGAATGTATCAATTTGCAATAAAACAATAACTTGTAAGTAACGTCAACATGTGTTAATGAGATAAAGTCACACATCGGTAGTTGGAGAAATAATGAACTAATATATAAAAAGTAAAGGTCAATCCACTCATTGCCAATTGGTTTTGAGTTGGAAGCCCATGATAAGCCCAAATTTAACATGGTATCAGAGCCATCCAATGTTGGGCCACTCCGTGGATGTTGTTTCCACAATTGCCCACGCTTCAAGACATCGGTAGTTGGAGAAATAATTAGTTTTGAGGTGGGATGTTAATGAGATAAAAGCCTAAAGGGTAAAGGTCAATCCACTCATTGTCAATTAGTTTTGAGTTGGAAGCCCATGATAAGCCTGAATTTAACAACATGAGAGAGAGTGAATTTTATCAGGAAGGTTTGTCACCTCCGGATACATTTTCTGTAAATTGCACAAAGGTGATAAAACTACAAATATTTTCAGCAAGGTATAAATATGGACCTCAAAATTCTTGATTCCAGTTCAACATTGATGGTTAATAGGCTTAATTGTTTTTCTATTTTATTGTATGAGAAGAAGTTTTGTTTGAGACATTGAAACCTGTAACTTATAGCAGACATGATCATTCATATTCTCTTTGTGATGAGATTAGATAAGTCTCTGCATATCAATAACTTTTTTTTTTTTGGTCAAACATCAATAACTTATTAATAGATAGAAAATTATTGCCAATGCGCACGCAAGGATCTGTGCTTTTAATGTGTCCATCACAGCAATTGATGTTTAAGTAATTGATGTTTGATATTCAAACAAATTATATATCTCAAAATTATGGCAACTTCAAAAACCTTGGGCTTGGGACTGAACCCAAAGGTTACTCTGTGTTGTTTCTGTTTATGCTTTATTAACGAACTTTCAAGTTCTATTCAGAATCTAGTCCTTCCGACTCTGATATTTTGTCTGAATCATGAGTCAACTTTGCTTTCCACTTGTCCAAAGCACCATTGGCATCTTGCTCACGAGGAAAATCGTTAAGGAAGCAAGAAGCACTGACATTCGTTGTTCCCAAAGCTCACTCACTCTTGAAATCCAACAGCTCAAATTTCAAACTCTCCCTTCGACCTCTCTCTTCTTACGCTTTTACCGCCAGTTCCCTCGCTCTTCGCTCATCTACTTCAGCAGCTGCTGGAACTGGAAGGGAGCTATTTCCACGCTGTGGCTTAAAGCTGCACTCCGCCAGCGTGTGGCGGTCTCAATGGGCAGGTTTCTCGCTTATCAGTTCCCATCCGTTCGCGCCGTGTCTACGCAAACCGCAACTTCTTATCAAGGCGGTAGGATTACCGAACAATTTAGTGTTTCTCTTTGGTGACAGTTGTGTTTGGTTGATGTTACTGTCTGTATTCTCTATATAGAGCAATCTTGCTTTGAATTTGACCACATATCTGCATTGGCTTCATGTCTCTAATTCAGGATAGCTGTGTGTGAGCATTTTCTCCTCATGTGGTTTTGTCTATCGTGAGAGTTAAACGCAGGTCGAGATGAGGCTGAGAAGCTTGGATTTGAGAAATCGCCGGAAGAATTCATCTCAGAGTGTAAATCTAAGGCTGTTCTCTTCACACACAAGAAGACCGGTTGTGAGGTGATGTCTGATTCAAACGATGATGAGAACAAGGTGTTTGGCGTTGTTTTCAGGACTCCTCCGTAAGTGTACTAGTACACATGAACCTTCTCCTGCTAGTTAAGCTTATCCCTAGTATAGATGTCGATCTAGGGTGGTTTCTTGATGTTTTGTAAGAGATTGGTATACGGTGCTTGGTTCTTGGAATTTCAACTAATCTAATATGGTCAAACTGATTACTAATCACCTGAAGTCGCAGTTTACGTGTTTAAATCCTTTGTGAAATTCATTTGGTTCTCTCTTTCTTTCTTGGTGCATTTGCAATGTTCTGAGGTCGAATTGTTAATTTTTCGATTGAAGGATGTTATAGCATATTCAATTTTAAAGTTAGGCAATGTTGAATAGTTTTACACTTTCAGTTGATATTGACACCATAAGCTAGCTAAACTTGCAACTCTCTAATCTGATTATTAGGCGCTGTAAATGGTTTAGATAATAGTTTGGTTCTTGATGCAGGAAGGATTCCACTGGCATTCCTCATATACTGGAACATAGCGTATTATGCGGGTCAAGAAAGTACCCGCTTAAAGAGCCATTTGTCGAATTATCGAAGGGAAGCTTGCATACTTTCCTAAATGCGTTCACATATCCTGACAGGACTTGCTACCCAGTTGCTTCCACAAATACAAAGGTATACATAAATTCACTTTTCTTCCCCGACCTCTATCTTTGTGCTATGTTCACACATTTTCAAGTTTGGTCTGATTACATTTCATCATTATCTATGCTAGGATTTTTACAATTTTGTCGATGTATACTTGGACGCTGTGTTCTTCCCCAAGTGTGTGGATGACGTTCATACTTTTGAGCAGGAGGGTTGGCACTATGAGTTTAACGATCCTTCAGAAGACATATATTACAAAGGTTCTATTTGTTATGGATGTCTACTTAGAAAGTGCTTTTGTTCCCATGTATTGCATTTTAGCTTTTGGTTTGTTTTACCACTATTTTATAAATTTTCTCTCCCTGTCTATCTGTTAATGTTTATGCATATCAGGCGTTGTTTTTAATGAGATGAAAGGTGTCTATTCACAGCCTGATAATATACTTGGCCGGATTACTCAACAGGCAAGCTTTGATTATTCCTTGATTTTTTTGAACAAATTGCTTCGAGCAATCTCTTTCTAACTTCTAAGAGTGAATTTCTGTAAAGGGTTCGAGTGGATGTGTAGTGTCTGAGTATTTTAGCTTTTGATAAATTTTTTGATGTTTTATAGGTTTATGACTTACCTGATTAAATGTGTTTGCGTGTGTGTGTATAGATATTTATCTTTGCATGTGCGAGTCTGCATTTATTTATTTTTTTTTATAGGTTTTTACACTGGTCTCACAAAACATCAGTTCGATATCTGCTCCTGAATTCTTTTTAGATAATTCTTTGGTACAGTGGTTCTTATTGAACCGTATACTTGTTTAACAGGCCTTATGCCCAAAAAATACATAAGGTGTTTACGTTCGAGAAATTTAAGGTTTTGTTAAATACTTCATGTGATTTAATTAAACATAGGATAATATCAGATTATACTGCAAGTCTGCAACATAAGCGTAGTGATATGTATGACTTGCTAATGCATAATATATTATGCTTCTTGTGTTGAAAATTCCAGGAGTTCCACCGTCAGTATTATCACCCGAGCAATGCCAGAATATGGTTCTAAGGAGATGATGATCCTGTTCACCGCCTCCGCGTCTTGAGTGGTAAAAATCATGTCTTATATTGTATTTACAGTACGAGATTTTCTTTTTCTTAACTTATGTTAGACTTATGTTATTATATTAGAGATCCTTACTCTGTTTTGTTGGTGTTCCTTCTAGTGAAGGAAACCATTGGGCTTGGGCCATGATATTAGTTCATGAGATTAATATTGGGCTTAAGTTCATGAGACACATATATAATGGGTGAAAACCTAATTTGTGTGGTAGCAGCAGACATAACACACAAAGAGAAGAAGAGATGCAAGAAAGAGAGAGAAGAAAGGTGATTTTCGTCTGGGTTTGTCAAGGCTGCGTTTGGGGGCTCGAAATTGGTCCGATCTGGCTGATATTTTGTGGGAAGCTTCGTTACTCAGTGGGTTTGAGATTCAACGGTGGGATTGTCGTTTCAACGGTTGGTTTCTCGTGAATCTGGGTTTTAGCGTGGCTGGTCGCTACAGTTCTTCAGCAGTTGCAGTCTTGAGTGTTTGGTAAATCTGACGGTGAGATCTTCTCTGATTGAGCTGAAATTTGGCAGAGGTGTTGTTGACTTGTTCATCTTGGATTTGTACGGTGGGATTGCTCTCTGGTTGCTGGAATCCTAGTGAGCTGAGGACGTTTGTATCTGCTAGTTTTGTTAGCTTGTTTTGCTCTCTTGTTGAGTTCTTTTGTGTTGGAGATTGCTCTATTTGAGCCTTAGTCTCTGGATCTGTTCTGTAGGAACAAGGAGGACCTGGTTGTAACACTCATACATTTGATATAGTGGATTTTGAGTGGACTACGGTCC
Organism: Isatis tinctoria; assembly: GCA_010577795.1. Classification (NCBI taxonomy): domain Eukaryota; kingdom Viridiplantae; phylum Streptophyta; class Magnoliopsida; order Brassicales; family Brassicaceae; genus Isatis; species Isatis tinctoria. Next base: position 24,862,511 of record CM021249.1, on the reverse strand, counting down.
CGTGGTTTTTCCTTCTCACATCGAGGAGATTTTCCACGTAAAAAATGTGCTGTCTCATTTAGTTTATTGCTTAGATCATTTCTGTGCCATTGGTTAAGTCTTTTCCTCACAGGCTCATACAAGTGCGGGGAACTTTATTCCGCTGCGCCGTTCGCGTGTTCGTGTTTTCCCCAACAGAGTGGTATCAGAGCTTAAGGTTTTGTGAGCTTTGGATTTGGATAACCTTGGGTTATTGGTTTGCTTGTGTGAGCGATGGAAAAGATGGAGAATATGGGCAGAATGATAAGCTTGAATGGTAACAACAATTATCATCTATGGAAGGGCAAGATGGAGGATCTGCTCTTTGAGAAAGAATTTCATCAACCAGTATTTCAGGAGGAGAAACCTGATAATAAGACTGAGGATGAATGGAAGCTGTTTCATCGCCGAGTGTGTGGTTTGATAAGGCAGTGGATAGATGATAATGTGTTGCATCATATTGAAAATGAGGTTAATGCTCGTTCTTTGTGGTTGAAGCTGGAGCAGTTGTATGCTCGGAAGACCGGGAATAACAAGATGCTTATGATCAAGAAGTTGATTGAGCTGAGGTATCAGGAGGGAACTCCGATGACGGATCACTTGAATGCGTTTCAGGGATTGCTCAACAAATTCTCTGATATGGGCATCAGGTTTGATGATGAGATTCACGGTTTGTGGCTTCTTGGTACATTACCAGATTCTTGGGAGGTATTCACAATGTCTCTGTGTAACTCCGCGTCGGAAGGTGTCATTTCGATGGATTCAGTGAAGAACAGTGTTTTGAATGAGGAGACAAGAAGGCAGTCAAATGCTAGTTCCTCGCGTTCAGATGTTTTGGTTACTTAGTCAAGGGGAGAAGTTCACATAGAGAGTCCAAGAAGGAAAAGAACAGGAGCAGAAGCAAATCTAATAAATTTGCAAATATAGAGTGTCATTTCTGTCATAAGAAAGGGCACATAAAGAAAGATTGCTGGAAGTTGAAGAAAGACAAGCAGCAAGGAAATCAAGAAGAAGTTGATCGGGTGACAGTCACCCAAGATGAGTTTCTCATTCTTCTTGAGAATGATGCCATTAATGTATGCCAAGACACCAGTTGGGTGATTGACAGTGGAGCTACTACTCATGCTACACAGCGGGATTTGTTCTCTACCTATACTCTAGGTAAGTATGGTTCTGTAAAGATGGGTAATGATGGTTTGGCTCAGGTTGTTGGCATTGGTGATATTTGCTTGGAGACTAGTCTTGGGACTAGGTTGATGCTTAAAGGTGTTAAGCATGTTCCGGATTTAAGGATGAACCTGATATCGACAGGAAGACTTGATGATGAGGGTTTCTATAGTTTACACGGTGGTGGTAAATGGAAGCTTTCACGTGGTTCTCTGGTTTTGGCTCGAGGTGAGAAGCTTTCATCTTTTTATTTGATGCAGGCTAAGGTCTCCAAAGATGTTGTTAATGCAGTGGATAATGTTGATGCCATGGAGCTATGGCATAAGAGACTCGGTCACATGAGTGAGAAGGGTATGTCTGTGTTGTCAAAGAAGGAGGTGATTCCAGGAATCTCTGGTTTGCACCTGCCTAAGTGTGCACATTGTTTGCATGGAAAACAACACAGAGTTTCTTTCAAGTCTTCTGCACCTTCTAGAAAATCTGAGGTACTTGATTTGGTGCATTCAGATGTGTGTGGTCCAATGAAGACAAAATCTCTTGGTGGTGCATCATATTTTGTCACATTCATTGATAACCATTCTAGGAAGTTGTGGGTTTTCACGATGAAGACCAAAGATCAGGTTCTGGGATATTTCAAGCATTTTGTGGCATTGGTTGAGCGACCAACGGGAAAGAAGTTGAAGTGTATCCGCAGCGATAATGGTGGAGAGTATTCTGGACCATTTGATGCCTATTGCAAAGAGCATGGTATTAAGCATCAGTTCACGCCGCCTAAGACTCCACAGTTGAATGGGTTGGCTGAGAGGATGAATAGGACTATTGTCGAGAGAATGAGATGTTTGATTTCACAATCAGGCTTATCGATGACTTTCTGGGGTGAGGCCTTGAGCACAGTTGTTCATGTGCTGAATTTGTCACCAAGTGCTCCATTGGAGGGTGATATTCCAGAGAGAGTTTGGACCGGTAAGGATGTTTCTTATGGTCATTTGAGGGTCTTTGGGTGTAAGGCATTTGTTCATATACCTAAGGATGAGAGATCGAAGCTTGAGATGATGTCACGGCAATGTGTGTTCATTGGTTATGGTCAGGATGAGTTTGGATACATATTTTATGATCCCGTTGAGAAGAAGCTCGTAAGGAGCAGAGATGTTGTGTTCATGGAAGATCAAACAATTAAGGACATTGACAAGTCCGGAAAACCAACTCAGAGGAATGAGAGATTGATCGATTTAGAGGCTACTCCTTCTACATCTGTCCACGGTCAGGTCGAGGATGAGGTTCAAGATGATACACCCGGTTCAGATGCTCCCGCACATGAAGATGGTATTGGTGTGAAGTAATTTGCACAGGTTTTAATCCAATTAAAACAGCCCTAAAACAAATTCTAAGCCACGGATCTTGTGCCAATTGAATCTATATCAGATCTCGAGTATACCTGGAGATAAAGCAGCGGAAGATGTCAGGTAATCGAGATCAGGAAGCGCCTCAAGTGCTGCGCCTCTACAGAAGTCCACACGCACACAAACTGGACGACAGGGATGCTAGTGCCTTCGCGAACGATTCGCCTTTGGTTCCTCTGCGTTTCTTGACGCTCAGTGACTTCTTTTATGTTTCAAGTCGTGCCCTATATCCTATATATAGGCGACTTACCGAAACCTAGTTGACCGACGGACCAAACCGATTTGATTTCAATTAAATTAAACCGGTTCTTTGATCCGAGTGGTGTCGATCGACACTCACCTTTGGTGTCGATCGACACCCTCACAGAAAAACGATATCGACGTATATCTCATATACATTGATCATGATCATTACTCTAATGATCAAACCCAATTTATATTATCCAGTTGCTTAGGTGTGTGACCCTATAGGATCATATGATAATGGTAATGAGTTCATAACTCATAAGTTATATGCGGCTTCTAGCAAAACATTATAACCGTCCAATATCATATGATTGTCTTATCTCGACATCACGACTCTACTAGAGTAAATACAAGTATGATTTCAGGACATTCCCTTCAGTCTCCCACTTGTACTGGAATCAACTATTCCCATAATCCCTTTGTCTCTATATCTCGATCTGGCATAAGGCAAGAACTCGTGTCATCCTTAATCAACCAAACCATGTTTATCGAACTCCGATTTATACTGATGAAAGACAAACGATTGACATTCAATCCGTTTGAGCGCGGCCACGCATTTCCAGTATCAAATCTTCGATAGGCCCAGAGATATCTATCTCCCGTTATATGGGAGGGACAATTTCCATCTTGTTCCATCCCTGTTCCCTACACACTTCATGATATGCCCAATCAATGCCTTTATAGCCACCAGTTACGGCTGACGTTTGACAAAGTCAAAGCATACCAATTCATATGTAAGAAAACATGATGAACTCAGGTCTAAGGACTATACTCTATAGTCGTAATGAGAAACTCTTATGACACTCATATAACAATCTTGTAGAGTTCTCATTAGCGGGTCTTGTCCGATCATGTGTTCTCTAACACATATCTATGTGATTGACTTTAATACTCCTATTAATGACTCCATGAAACTTAGTCATCAGTCACCTCACATACTAGTCTCACACGGTTATTAACGTCCAACTTTAATAACCTCGACTATGGACACAAATAATCTATGTCATCTATCACTTATAGAGTTTCATGATCAAATCACTTATTTGATGATCTATAAGAATGCCATAAATTATTTTGGACAATTTATTTAACAATACAATTAAATAATACTGAAACAATTTCATTAAATAAAACATAACCAAATGTATGTTTACATGAACATCAAAAACATAAATGTGATAACTCCCACTAAAAACAAGATTACTGCTTAAGGAATCTAATGCCTATAGCAGCTGCATGACTCTCATGCTTCGGTCGTGAGAGTGGCTTAGTCAACGGGTCAGCGACGTTCTCATCTGTCGGAACTCTGCTGATCTTGACGTCACCTCTCTCAATGATATCACGAATCAGATGATATCTCCTCTCAATGTGTTTGGATTTCTGGTGTGATATGGGCTCCTTAGCCTGAGCTATGGCTCCATTGTTGTCACAAAACAATGCCACAGGCTCAGAAATGCTAGGAATCACACCAAGCTCAATAATGAACTTCCTAATCCAAACAGCCTCCTTTGCCGCTTCCGAAGCAGCGATGTATTCAGCCTCGGTCGTTGAATCCGCCACGGTGCTCTGGTTGGAACTCTTCCAACTAACTGCACCTCCATTTAGACAGAAGACGTAACCAGACTGAGATCGGAAATCGTCTTTATCTGTCTGAAAACTGGCGTCCGTATAACCACTCACTACAAGCTCGTCACTTCCTCCGTACACTAAGAACTTATCCTTGATATTTCTCAAATACTTCAGGATTGTCTTGACGGCAGTCCAGTGACTCTCACCGGGATCTGACTGGTATCGACTCGTCATGCTCAATGCACAAGCAACATCTGGACGAGTACAAAGCATGGCATACATAATAGATCCTATCGCAGAAGCAAAAGGAATCCTACTCATGCGCTCTCGCTCAGCAGGTGTCGAAGGACACTGCTTCTTGCTGAGAGTAATGCCATGAGACATCGGAAGCAAGCCCTTCTTGGAATCATGCATGTTGAACCTGTGTAGAACCTTATCGATATAAGTGTCCTGGCACAGTCCAATCAGCCTTTTTGATCTATCTCTATAGATCCTTATTCCAAGAATATAGGCGGCTTCGCCCATGTCTTTCATCGAGAAACAACTTCCTAGTCAATCCTTTACTGACTGAAGTAGCGGAATTTCATCTCTAATGAGAAGTATGTCGTCTACATACAGTACGAGAAATGCAACTGCGCTCCTACTAGTCTTCTTGTAAACGCAAGGTTCCTCTTCGTTTCTGATGAAGTTAAACTTTTTAACTGCTTCATCAAAATGAAGATTCCAACTCCGAGATGCTTGCTTCAATCCATAAATTGATTTATGAAGCTTGCATTCTTTCCCAGCAGCATTAGGATCAATGAAACCTGGAGGTTGTGTCATGTACACATCCTCTTCCAAAATCCCGTTAAGGAAAGCTGTTTTCACATCCATTTGCCAAATCTCATAATCATGATGAGCGGCTGTTGCTAGGAGAATCCAAATGGATTTAAGCATAGCGACTGGGGAATAGGTTTCATCATAGTCAACACCTTGAACTTGTTTGAAACCTTTTGCCACCAACCTAGCTTTGTAAATCTGAACGTTTCCATCCACATCGATCTTCTTCTTGAAGACCCATTTACACTCAATGGATTTTACACCATCAGGTAAATCACCTAAAGTCCATACTTGGTTTTGTGACATGGAACCCATTTCGGATTCAGCGGCCTTAAGCCACTTTTCGGAGTCAGGGCCCATCATTGCTTCTTCGAAAGTCGCAGGTTCGTCACTGTCAATAATCAAAAGATCCTGACAATTAGTCACAAGAAATCCATATCTCTCGGGCTCGTGACGAATCCTTTCGGATCTGCGAACTTCTGGCATCACAGGCTCGGACTCTACAACTCTTTGTAGATCCAGCCGCTGCTCTTCCTCGACAGGTTGAGCAGGCTCCTGTGATTCTCGAATTTCTTCGAGTTGTACTTTACTCCCACTGTTCTTCTTGGAAAGAAATTCCTTCTCAAGAAAGACACAGTTCTTAGCAACAAACACTTTGTTCTCGGAACGGTTGTAAAAGTAGTAAGCCTTGGTTTCCTTAGGATAACCAACAAAGTAGCACTTATCAGATTTGGGTGCAAGCTTATCAGATATCAACCACTTGACATAAACTTCACAACCCCAAATTTTAAGAAAAGACAAACTTGGAACTTTTCCAGTCCACATCTCATATGGCGTCTTTTCAACTGATTTTGATGGAACTCTGTTTAGCGTAAAGGCAGACGTCTCTAGAGCGTATCCCCAGAAGGATAATGGAAGATCTACTTGACTCATCATCGATCGGACCATATCTAATAAAGTTCGATTCCTCCTTTCAGACACACCGTTCCACTGAGGTGTTCCAGGAGGAGTGAGTTGTGAAACAATTCCACAACTACTCAGATGATCACTGAACTCTTGGCTTAAGTATTCAGCTCCACGATCTGATCGAAGAGCTTTGATACTTTTGCCAAGTTGATTCTGTACTTCATTCTGGAACTCCTTGAACTTTTCAAAGGACTCCGATTTATGTCTCATTAAATAGACATAACCAAATCTACTGAAGTCATCAGTAAACGTGATGAAGTACTGAAAGTTTTCTCTAGCACTAACACTCATTGGACCACATACATCGGTATGTATAAGGCCCAATAGGTCACCGGCCCTTTCATTAAATTTGTTGAAAGGGGCCTTTGTCATTTTGCCCAATAAGCAGGATTCACATTTCTCAAATGATTCAAAATCAAATGAGTCTAAAAGCTCATCATTATGAAGCTTCTGAATCCTTTTCTCATTGATGTGGCCCAAACGACAATGCCAGAGAAAAGTGGGGTTCAAGTCATTGGTTCTTAACCATTTGGTACTTATGTTATAGACAGGCATTGATTGGTTAAAAATATAAAGTCCATTCTCTAATGGAGCGCTACCATAAAACATTTCATTACGATCAAAAGAACAACACTTGTTTTTAATCGAAAAATGAAAATCTTCTAAATCCAAAACAGAAATAGAAATGATGTTTCTGCTTATAGCAGGTACATAGTAGCAATTATTTAATTCTAAACCAAGCCTGACGGCAGAGACAAATGATAAGTTCATACGGCTAATGCAGCAACTCTTGCTCCATTCCCAACGCGCAGGTCCACTTGTCACTTTTCCAGCGTTCTATTGTTGCTTAGACCCTGCATATTTGTACAAATATGAGCGCCACAGCCGGTATCCAATACCCAAGAGTTAGAACCTGAAGTAGTAACATTTACTTCTATAACATAGATACCTGGAGAAGTCGTCTCAAACGTCTTCTTTGAGTTCTTTAGATCTCCCAGATACTCTTTGCAATTTCTCTTCCAATGCTCAGACTTATTGCAGTAATGGCATTTATCAGCATCAGTAGGGCCGCGTTTGGGCTTGGAAGAAGCCTCAGGCTTATCCTGATTCTCAATCTGGACTACCTTAGCCTTTCCTTTGCCCTTAGCGGGTTTCTTAAACCTTTTACCCCCTTGTACCAAAAGTACATTAGGGGTGCCCTTCTTGATGTTTGACTCAGCTGTCTTGAGCATGCCATGCAGTTCAGTCAAAGTCTTTGTCATGCTGTTCATGTTATAGTTCATAATAAACTGATCAAAGCTTGACGGCAACGACTGCAGAATGATGTCCGTAGCCAACTCTTGGCTAAGGGGACAATCCAGTTTCGCCAGGTTATCAATATAACCCATCATCTTGATGACGTGTGGGCTAACTGGACCATCCTTTGGTAGCTTGCACTCAATGAGAGATTTAACCGTCTAGTATCTCTCAGTTCGTGCTTGCTCCTGAAACATACCTTTCAGGCTAGTGATCATCTCAATTGGCGACGCCACGTTCTCGTATTGCTTCTGCAAGTCCGAGTTCATGGTAGCCAGCATGAGACAACTCACATCGACCACATCATTAGAATGCTTCTCCCAAGCATTCTTCTCAGCGTGTCCGGCATTGGGTTTTGGTTTCTCAAGGAGAGCCTTCTCAAGGACATATTCCTTTTTCTCCTGCTTGAGAACAATTCTCAAGTTCCGATACCATTCAAGGAAATTCGATCCATTTAACTTGTCCTTCTCAAGGACGGATCGAAGTGAGAATGTGTTTGAGTGAGTGGAGGTAGACATAGCTGAAAATACACAAAACGAGAGTTTTAGTTTCGATGTTCAAGAAATGAGAAATCTCAACAATTAAGAAACTCACATTATATTCAAAACAATCTTCCTCAATTGAATATAATGATCCAAGATCCATATTTCACAAAAATTTGAGTGAGCTTTGGCCCATCGCCCAAACTTTAGCTATTTAGGTAAGCAACCCTTTGCTAATTATATCATATATAATTCTTGGTCTTGGATTGATATCTTATATCGAATCCAATCCTATATCTCTGAGCCCAAAACTATTTTGATAGCCCAGTTAAGCAAACCAATCTTTTAAGTCACGCAGTAACGATTACAACCTGCCTCACTCGTGTAATTGCTGACACCCTGCTTTGGCAGACCCATCACACAATGAAACGAGCCTTGACAGTTGACAAGATTGGGAAGATATCAAAAGCTTAATATTAGGTTTGAGGAACGGAACCTTAATCTAGTTTATATCATTTATATATTCTAGATATATCAACTTGTTTTATACTTATAAATTTTTTTTTTTTTTAGTTAAACAAGCTAAGGACGCGGATTCTGAACTAGTGTCGATCGACACCAGCTCAGTGTCGATCGACACAACTGGTTTGTGTTGACCGACAGATTCCGATCCGGTTCAATCGCGATAAACATTTTAACCGATTAAACCGATCGAACCAATCACAAAATTCGACCGGTGTCGATCGACACTACATTAGTGTCGGTCGACACCAACCATACCGGATCAAAATGCGATAACCGATTTATCGCTTGAACCGATCGCGATTACCCGGTTCAATCCAATTAAACCAATCGCGGTAAACCGATCGGTGTCGCTCGACACTGATATGGTGTCGATCGACACCAGTGGTTTGAGGGAAAAAGATCGAAAGATCTTAACGCGAAACACGATCGGTGTCGATCGACACTCACTGGGTGTCGATCGACACCCTTTCGCACAAACCCTAGATCGAACGATTTCAAGTGCAAAAATGATTTTAAACTCTAGCATGCAATCCTATATATCAGATATATCGATTTGAATTCAACTAATTCATTAACATGCTTCAGATTCAATAAAAACACTAGGCTCTGATACCACTGAAGTAATTTGCACAGGTTTTAATCCAATTAAAACAACCCTAAAACAAATTCTAAGCCACGGATCTTGTGCCAATTGAATCTGTATCAGATCTCGAGTATACCTGGAGATAAAGCAGCGGAAGATGTCAGGTAATCGAGATCAGGAAGCGCCTCAAGTGCTGCGCCTCTACAGAAGTCCACACGCACACAAACTGGACGACAGGGATGCTAGTGCCTTCGCGAACGATTCGCCTTTGGGTTTCTCTGCGTTTCTCTGACGGCTCAGGGACTTCTGTTATGTTTCAAGTCGTGCCCTATATCCTATATATAGGCGACTTACCGAAACCTAGTTGACCGACGGACCAAACCGATTTGATTTCAATTAAATTAAAATCCGGTTCTTTGATCCCGAGTGGTGTCGATCGACACTCACCTTTGGTGTCGATCGACACCCTCACAGAAAAACGATATCGACGTATATCTCATATACATTGATCATGATCATTACTCTAATGATCAAACCCAATTTATATTATCCAGTTTGCTTAGGTGTGTGACCCTATAGGATCATATGATAATGGTAATGAGTTCATAACTCATAAGTTATAAGCGGCTTCTAGCAAAACATTATAACCGTCCAATATCATATGATTGTCTTATCTCGACATCACGACTCTACTAGAGTAAATACAAGTATGATTTCAGGACATTCCCTTCATGGTGATCATGGTGACGATCATGGTGAGACACCAACTACTGAGAACCCTCCTATTGTTAGAAGATCTGAGAGAGGTATAAAACCGTCGACAAGGTATGATCCTAGTGAGTATGTGTTACTTACTGATGGGGGAGAGCCTGAAAGCTTTGAAGAAGCTATGAAAGGTGAACACAAGGATAAGTGGCTTGGTGCTGCTGGTGATGAGATGGATTCTTTTGAAGAGAACCATACATTTGAGTTGGTGAAGTTGCCTAAGGGTAAGAAGGCATTGCTTAATAAGTGGGTGTTCAGAATTAAGCATGAAGATACCAGTTTGCAACCTCGATACAAGGCTAAATTGGTTGTGAAGGGATACAGCCAAAAGAAGGGGATTGATTATGATGAAATATTTTCTCCTGTTGTGAAGATGCAGTCCATTCGAGTTGTACTTGGACTGGCAGCGAGTCTTGATCTAGAGGTTGAGCAAATGGATGTAAAGACTGCTTTCCTTCATGGAGATTTGGAGGAAGAAATTTACATGGTACAACCGGAAGGCTTTGTGAAAAAAGGTGAAGAGGATTTAGTTTGTCGCCTGAAGAAAAGCCTTTATGGATTGAAGCAAGCACCGAGACAGTGGTACATGAAGTTTAAGTCTGTTATGGAGGAGCATGGTTATAAAGAGACTATGATATGTTGGGATTTTTACCCTTTCTAACCCCTTTTATCTAATTGTTTTCTAGAGTTTTTGAGTGTGTATTAGGAGTTTTAGGTAGCTTTGGAGCTGAAATTGGAGTTTGGAGCATTTGGAACCTTTGGAACAGAAAAGAATTAAAATTGAAGAAAAGAAGGAAAATCTATTGAAGAATCACCAACTCAAATCGACGAGCACATGCTCGCGAATTTCGGCCACCAAGTGAGCACCTGCTCGCCGCGGAAGTGAACAAAAGAAGGGTTTTACCCTAATGATTGCCGCCGACTTTTAGGGGCCCAGCCTCCTTCCAGCCGCCTATCTCCTCTAATATAAATACTCTCCTTAGTCTTAGGTTTTAAGGAGGATATCTTTTATCTATCTTTAGCTTTGGGAATTAATTTGTAAG
>CM021249.1:24740301-24851532 GCA_010577795.1 Isatis tinctoria | reverse complement strand
GAGTCTATCGTCGTGCGTGTGTCGAAGAGATCTATAAAAGATCATTTCAGTCTGAAGATGAGTTGCAGAGCGCTGAGAGCGCTATCTGAATATCCTTCCGTATATGCATCAGTAGATCTCTTCGATCTGGAGCTTAATAGTAGCTTTAAGGACGTGGTTTTTATGAAAAAGTGCTACGATGAAGGTAATCCATGTGCCGTTTATATTAAAGGATGTCAAGATTTTTTTCACTTCGATAAAAAGGAGTCAGGGTTGGCTAAGATTAGATGGGTGCAGATAAAAGTTCTATGGTTGCTCTTTATACATACGCAATGTTGCGATATGTAATATGGGATGATGATACTCACATCTGTAAGTTCAGTAGGGAGTCTGTTGGGGTCAAAATCCCCTCCTCGGAGATTGATGAGACGAAAGGCCGAATCAGCGGTTAAACATTTCATATTCAGGCAGCAAGCCCACGAAATGAAACCAAACGCCTGTCCGGGTCAAGCTCTTGGCTTAACCGGTCACAGATGAACTAAACGGGTAGTGACCATTTTGTACTCTTTCTTTATCCTTGGTTTTGTCCCAAAGGGTTTTCCGGAAAAGGTTTTAACGAGGCAAATTGGTTCACTAATCTTAAACCCGTTCAGGAGCTGATCAAGTCGCTCCGACCAAATGCTCGTCGGACCAAGCTCTTGGCATCCAGTCCGACGGATGAACTGAACTCTCTAACGACCTCTCAAGACGAATCTCAGCATATCTTCTCAGCCCGGAGCATTCACCGAGCCAAGAAATGGGCCACGGCCGGACCTCACCCTCTCAGACCGGCCCCAGCAGCTATTTCCCGACTATTGGGCCTCGGCCCAATAGTTCCCGAACAAACATCACGCCATTTGAAGACGGACTTCACGCTGTTCAGAACATGGAAAAACATCAAGGAGTTCACTTAAATAAAACAGAGGTAAGGCTTTACCCAGAAAGTCGGACCAGAAGATTAAAAAGACAAGCTGGGCCAAAACAAGACAAATGGGCCGTAATGGAAACGACAGGTCGGCGGCCTATTAGGGTTATTAGCAGCTGGAAAGGGATTTTTACAACGTCTCACATTGCTTAGATCAGTCTTTGAGACCCCAGACTCTCTCATATAAATAGACACCCTTGTATTCACTTTTAAGGCATCCCAACTCAAGTGCAAGAGCTTTCAAGATGTAAGACAATAAGCTTTCTCGAATATTTTTGTACTTAGAGAATTATAAAATAAAATCATCTTTCTCATCTTTTTACTTTTTTGCCCTTTACTTCTTGTTTAATAGAATTTTCGGAGACCCGCAAAATATAAATTTCGACAGTGTGAATTTCGGCTCTCACAGTTTGGCGCCGTCTGTCGGGACGAGAAATATTCTTTATTCAAGAACAACAGGATACGAAGAGGAGGACCATGACCACCGGAGGAAGAACCGACGATGTCAGCAATCAACCAACTGGAGGAGCAGCTAGAGCCGGGACGTCCGCCGCAGGAGCGTCCGCAACCGGGGCAACCGCAACCGGAGCTACCACCGCTCCACAACCCCGATTCGGAATGCCAACCGGAGGACCCGTGATAACGGAAGTAGCCAACACCGGCCCGATCGGCCTAGCCGGAGATACCACGGCAATCGGAGACCTGAGAAACATGATAGCGGGATTAGTGGAGCGGCAAGACAGGCAAGAAAGAACAACGGCGCAGGAAATGACGGCCATCCGAGAACTGGCGCAAAGTTCTCAACCAAGGAGACGCCTCCGCTTTTCGCCGCAGACAAGCATCCTCGAAGGACAGAATCCCGGTGAGCAAACTCCCGTTGGGACAAGAGCAGAGCTGTCAGCACCACCGCCATTACGGCGAAAGAGTACGACAAGACAAACAACCGAGCAACCGGTCTCGACGACGACCGACGGAGAAGCCGCACTCGAGGCTAACGGCCGCGACGAGGACGAAACTGACGAAGAAAGAAGCCTCACCGAAGAAGAGGAAAATATCCTCTTGGTAAACCACCAGATGAGAGCACAGGAGCAAGAGAGAACCGGTCGGAAGAACCGAACCGCTAGCCGGAAGAGCGAAATAGACGAGCTACGCGCCCAAATGGAGCTAACGGCGAGCCAGATAAGAGAAATGAGATCTCAAGTCCACAAGGCGACTAGCGCGGCTCCCAAGATCGACCGAGTTTTGGAGAAAACTCAGAAGATTCCCTTCACTTCGAGAATCACGAGCGTGAGACTCTCCGACCCCGGAAAACTCAAGATCCCGTTCTACGAGGGAACGACGGACCCAAAAGCGCATATGACGGCCTTCCATATCGCAACGAGTCAAAATAAATTCAGGCCCGAGGAAAAAGACGCCGGCTTCTGCCTCTTATTCGTCGAGCACTTGAAAGGAGCAGCCTTATCATGGTTTTCGCGATTGGAAAGAGACTCGATCGACAACTTCGAGCAGCTATCAGCGGCCTTTTTAAAGCATTATTTACTTTTCATAAGCCGCTTAAAATCTGATGCAGACCTGTACTCGTTGTCACAAGGGTCCGAAGAGAGCCTTAAGGAGTTTATCGAAAGGTTCAAAGTAATCGTATCGAAGATCGACGGTCTAAGCGATAACGCCGCGATAAATGCCCTAAGAAAGTCCCTATGGTACGCCTCCAACTTCCGGAAAGAGATCACTATCAACCCCCCGGTTACCATCCAAGACGCTCTCCATCGCGCCTCGAACTTCGTGATTCACGAGGAGGACATGAAAGCTCTGGCCAAAAGGCATCAGCCGCAGAAGATATCAAAAAGCCTGGTACGGCCCACGAATGTCCCGACGGAAAGAAGAAGCAAACGCGGTGGCAGAGACGAGGAACCCGAAGCAAGGGGAGCACATAACTACCAGATAAACGCAAGATACCCGTTCGACGGACGCGGCAGAGGATCAACGAACGCCTGGACTCGGATGGGCTACGACGAGAATGCTTACTGCACCAACCACCGAGCCAGAGGACACTCAACCGAACACTGCAGGACGATTGGGAGAAGACTCGCAGCAAAGCTGCTCGCCGGAGAGCTCGAAAACGATATAACTCTAGAGAGTTTCGGAGTACCCGAAGAAGATACCGAAGCCCAGGCGGAACGACTTAATCAAGAGCGTCCTGAGAAGCCTCCGGAGGAAGCACCCAAACGAGGGAGAAGGCCGAACGGAGACGACCAAACCGGGAACCGGAGAAGGATCCACATGATCATCGGAGGATTCCAATACTGCAAAAACACGGTGGCATCGATAAAAGCTTTCCTCAGGAGAGGAGACAAGGAGTTAAACCCGCGAGCCCCGATGGCCGAGAATGATGACCGGATCGCCTTCACCGAAGACGACGCCGAAGGGCTCGATCACCCCCACGACGATCCCCTGGTCGTAGAACTGGACATCAACGACCACGACGTGTCGAGGGTACTGATCGACACCGGAAGTTCGGTAGACGTCATATTCCGGGAGACGCTCCGAAGAATGAACGTAGATCTATCAGAAGTGAAGCCAAATCCCAGATCGCTCACTGGATTTTCCGGAGAAGTCACTATGACCGATGGGACGATCCAACTCCTGGTCCACGCCGGCGGAATCACAAAGGTCGTAAATTTTGCGGTGGCTAATCACCCTGCAATCTACAACGTTATCATGGGGACCCCGTGGATCAACTCGATGCGAGCAATCCCATCAACGTACCATCTTTGTCTGAAGTTCCCAACCCCTAGTGGAATCAAGACTATCTGGAGAAACCAAAAAGAAGCCCGGATTTGTTTCCTTGCGAAACACAAACTCCGAAACCCGATGGTCCCGCAAAGAGAAAACCCAAAACGGAAGAAAGAAGAAGAAGACACGAAGGGCGGAAATAAAACGAGCAGAACGGATCAGTTCGAGATAACAGAGCTCGAACCCGCAGAAAACAAAGACGAGGAAGGACCGGCAACCGCCAAGAAGACGACATCCAAGATCGCGTAGCACGAAACGGTCAATTCCGAGACGCTTCAAAAAAAAAAAAAAAACTGGAACTACGGGTGATTTGATCCCTTGTCGCAAAGGGTACGTAGGCATCTCGCTTAAAAAACGAGTTCAGTTTCCCCATCTAAAAAAAAAAAGGAGGGGAGTGGGTCATTATATACACACTCCCAAAGAAATTCTCGCAAAAGGGTAGAAAGGTCAAAGCTTGGAACCTTAAATCCCATCTTCTCGGACGAGATCATCCGTTGCTGGCCACAACGAGACTTCTTTGTTCGAGAAATCGCCTCTCGGCACATATCGCCTCTCGGCACATATCGCCTCTCGGCACAAATCCCCTCTCGGCACAAATCGCCTCTTGGCACATATCGTCTCTCGGCACAAATCGCCTCTCGGCACACATCGCCTGTCGGCACATATCGCCTCTCGGCACATATCGCCTTGCGCCACAAATCGCCTCTCGGCACACATCGCCTCTTGGCATACGTATCAACCGCCCGTTGCTGATCACAACAGGGTGACTTAAATCATGGTTCTTTCAACATCCCGCAGTGGATAAACTTAGCGCGCTATACAAATTTCTGGACAACATCCGAACGGCGTGACCTGACATCCCGCGACCCTGCAGGGAGCGTCGAAGACGATGTTTTTTTAAGCTTATCTTCAGGAGCATTTCGCATAGGCAAATAGTGCGAGGTGTAAACCGCGAAATAAGCTCGTAAACCCAGCAAGAAGCTTGACATGGAAAGCTGGTCTTGAACATCTCTGAACGCAGTACCAAACCGGCTCTGATACGAGATTCTAAACGCGTTCAGTCGAGAGAGGAATTTAAACGTGTAACTCCTCGACACCAAAACATACATTAAACCCAGGAACCCTGGTCAAAAGTTCGAGTGTCCGGAAAAACACTCCAACTCAACGCAACGCCTCTTGGCAAGCGACGAATAACGCAAACGCCTCTTGGCAAGCGACAAAAATGCCTCTTGGCAAACGACAAACAACGCAAACGCCTCTTGGCAAGCGACAAATAAAGCAAACGCCTCTTGGCAAGCTATACAAAACAAACACCTCTTGGGCCAATATCAACTTCGCCTCTTGGGCCAATATCAGCATCACCTCTAGGCAAACGGACCAGTCGCCTATCTCTTTCAGAGATTGGGCCTGGCATCCTTCATCAAACAAGAAACACTAACCAAGAAAAGAAAAAAGCCTCATGAACAGTTCAAAACCTTTTCATTAATATCAGAAGCAAAAACTCATTCGGCCCACAACCAAAGCCGGACGGGACGATACAAGGATTCAAAAAAGAAGACAAAACAAAAGCAAAATCCAGAAAACAAAAACGAAGATCAAGACTCCGGGCCAAACGCATTAACCAAGGCAAGGTCCGCGATCCCGGGAACGTCCTCATTGGATCCGGCTGGATCAAGAACTCCGACGCGGCCTCCTCCTCAAGCGAGCTAGGTTCGGAAATCAGAACGGTCGGATCACTGGAAAGAAGAAACAACTGAGAGTCGATCTTCTCCCGAACCTGGGCAATCATTTCATCAAACCGGCTATCAGCACCATCAAAGCGAGCTTTCCATTTTAAGAGCTTGGCCTTTTCTCGGTCTAAGTCGGGAAGTTCGTCATTTTGAAGCAACGCAATCAACTCGAGGTTTCCCGCAATCTGGGCCAAATTCACCTCCTCGATCGGCCCTGGCTTCGGACAGAGAACCGAGAGTTCCTGTTAACTCCTTCAAGAAGACCGGAAGCTCGGCGGAACAAGCCTTGCAACCGTGAGCATCACGCGAGGCCCTGGCAGTCACGAGCTGGCCTGCTAAATCCTTTAGTTCCTCGGACTGACGAGAAACCCTAGCCTCCAAGCGAACAGACATACCCACGGCTCTATCCTTTTCAGCTTGCAAATCCGAGACTTGTCTCTCGAGTAACTTGATCTGTCGCGAACTCGACGACTCAAGGACTTCAAGCTTCCTCTTCACCGAGCGAACACTCTCTTCAGCGCGCTTGCGAACCCTGTGAATGGCGGCGTCATACGAACCGATGCACTTGTTCACGGAGGATATGAACTACAAACAAAAAGGAGCGTCAAGAAAAAGAAAATATCGAAGAAAAGGAATTAAAGAAGGCAAAAAAGGAAAATTCACCTTCGATCCGCATAAAGCCATCTCCTCATATGTTTCGGATTCTTCGAGATCACCATACGGAGAAAACCTGAAGCTCGAGTCCACCATCGCCGAAAAACTTTTGGCTGCTTGGCGACGGTTCTTGCAAACCGACTCCGGGAAAGGAAGCCGGGAGTCCGACGGCATGCCGGGCGAAGAAGATTTCTTCACCACGTCTTCCGCCGATTCGGTCTCTCGCCTTTGACGCAAGACGCCATCCGCTCCGGTCAAGCTATAAACGACTCCCCGAGGCTCTGGAACTCGCTTCGCCGCGTTGCGCGCCAAGATCGCATCTTTCTTAAACGGATTAAGCACAGCCGGTGGCGAAACCGGCCTACCAGCCAGCCATTACGGCGAAGGAACGGCTAGAGAGCTCCCCGCCGGCTTAGAGACCGAAGGATGGGCCGACGGTTTGGTCCCGGGCTTAGGAGCTGACCGGCCGTCCATCCCCTTCGTCTTATTTCCATCTTTCTCCATCTTCTCACGAAGCGATAACCTAACCATGATAACAAGCTAAAAAAAAAGGAGGAAGGCTTTTTGGTATCGAAATCGTGGAAGAGAAGGAGAGGAGGAAGGCACATATATATACAACAAGGTAGCATGAAAGGATCGAGAATTTTCTTATTTCTAATTCAGCAAAAAAGGAAAAGGGAAAAAAGAGATGAGGTTTTCCAATTCCCAGCTTTTTTAGGAAAAAGGAACTTCTTCCAATTCCTTTTCAAGCAAGAAAAAGGAAATTTTTCAGTTTCTAAAACGAGGAGGATTTTTCCAATTCTCAAACGTAACAAGAAAAGGAAAATCCTCTACCAAATTGGCCGCCTATGAGTTTCGGGCCCGAGGAGGAAAAAAATTCGCTACAATCATTTTTCGGCGACCTGCCCTCAAGAAGACACATATTTCGGAAGCAGAGGCCTTTAGCCCATCAAACCCGATAAACATATCATCGAACGCTCTTCGCCCATGCAAGCAAAGGCCACGAGCTGGGGGGCTTACTGTTGGGGTCAAAATCCCCTCCTCGGAGATTGATGAGACGAAAGGCCGAATCAACGGTTAAACATTTCATATTCAGGCAGCAAGCCCACGTAATGAAACCAAACGCCTGCCCGGGTCAAGCTCTTGGCTTAACCGGTCGCAGATGAACTAAACGGGTAGTGACCATTTTGTACTCTTTCCTTATCCTTGGTTTTGTCCCAAAGGGTTTTCCGGAAAAGGTTTTAACGAGGCAAATTGGTTCACTAATCTTAAACCCGTTCAGGAGCTGATCAAGTCGCTCCGACCAAATGCTCATCGGACCAAGCTCTTGGCATCCGGTCCGACGGATGAACTGAACTCTCTAACGACCTCTCAAGACGAATCTCAGCATATCTTCTCAGCCCGGAGCAATCACCGAGCCAAGACAAGGGCCACGGCCGGACCTCACCCTCTCGGACCGGCCCCAGAAGCAATTTCCCGACTATTGGGCCTCGGCCCAATAGTTCCTGAAGAAACATCACGCCATTTGAAGACGGACTTCACGCTGTACAGAACATGGGAAAACATCATGGAGTTCACTTAAAATAAACCGGAGGCAAGGCTTTACCCAGAAAATCGGACCAGAAGATTAAAAAGACAAGCTGGGCCAAAACAAGACAAATGGGCCGTAATGGAAGCGACAGGTTGGCGGCCTATTAGGGTTATTGGCGGCTGGAAAGGGATTTTTACAACGTTCCACATTGCTTAGATCAGTCTTTGAGACCCCAGACTCTCTCATATAAATAGACACCCTTGTATTCACTTTTAAGGCAACCCAACTCAAGTGCAAGAGCTTTCGAGATATAAGACAATAAGCTTTCTCGAATATTTTTGTACTTAGAGAATTATTAATAAAATCATCTTTCTCATCTTTTTACTTTTTTGCTCTTTAGTTCTTGTTTAATAGAATTTTCGGAGCCCCGCAAAATATAAATTTCGACAGTGTGAGTTTCTGCTCTCACATAGTCTATTAGGCCTATCAGCTCTGACTTTGTCAATCGTGTAAGGCAATGTCGTCTTCATTCTTATGATCTGCTGTCGAAGGAGTGGGAGATTCAATTTGATGCGTGCTACTTTCTGTTCGTCTGTATGTGTAGTCCCTATGATGATTGGTTCGAATGGTACGACGACGAGGTGAAGGGTCCCGAGATGTGTGATCAATGTTTTTGGTGGAGAGAATATGGGATCTTCGTCAAGTTCTTCGGTTTCATAGAACATCCTAGCACAGTAGATTGGTGATTGTTATGTCTTCTGTATTATTTTCCTCTACTACGCTTAGTTTATGTCTTTTGTTTCATTGTGATTCGATTTTTTATTATGAATTTTTTATAATGTTACGGCTGAGTTATGTATTCGAAACGAAGGTGTTAGTTAATTGTAATACGGCAGACTTATTACCAAACGGCTGAGTTATAAAACATATACAACAAGCTTCAAAAACAAAATTTCGAGGAAAATAATCTTCGACACGCACGAGTTAGTATACAGCAAATAAGTAATAAAAAAATGTCTCAGTTATCGTAAACACACGTCTGAGTTAAATGATTTTTTTTTGGCAGAACGACTTTAATTATTACACGTATCGAGATGGTATTCGTCTCGGAATTATACACACACATATGCATATTGTAGAAAGACGAAACGGCGTGATACGGCTGAGTTATAGAACTACGATACGGTTGAGTTACAGTATGGGTGTGTTATGGAGCAGATTAAATAGATGTCATCTGTTTGCTATTTTTTACCGCGTTTTCTTAAATTACGACAAAAAAAACGACAGGGCCGCATTGTCCCTCCTTACCTTGCCGAATGATGTTCTTGAATCAATCATCGTCTGTCTCTCGAGAAGCTCTACAAAAGATCACATAAGAGTGAAGAGGACATGCAAGGCGCTAAGAGAGCTTTCTGAGTTATCCTCTGTACATGCATCAGTATATCTATTCGATGTGAATTCCAATAAATTGGCCAACAACACGTTTTTTTTGAAACAGTGCTACGATAGAGGTAATCCATTTGTTGTTTACGTCAAGGGTTACCAAGATTTCTTTCATTTCGATAAACAGGATGACGGGTTGGCTATAATTAGATTGGCCGCGGATCAAGGTTGTAACATCGCTCTTTACACTTACGCAATGTTGCGATATGTATTATGGAATGATAGTACATACTTGCGTATGTTCACCAGAGAGTCTATTAGGATGATCAGCT
This sequence comes from Isatis tinctoria, assembly GCA_010577795.1. Classification (NCBI taxonomy): domain Eukaryota; kingdom Viridiplantae; phylum Streptophyta; class Magnoliopsida; order Brassicales; family Brassicaceae; genus Isatis; species Isatis tinctoria. Next base: position 24,842,166 of record CM021249.1, on the reverse strand, counting down.
CTGATTTTGTCATTCGTCTAAGGCTGGCTCATTACCGTTGGCAACTTTCGATGTTGGATAAGGTCGTCACTGGAGATGATGTGCACGGAATTATGCACACCTGTAAGTGTACTCCGTATGTTGAACAGTTCAATTGGTACGATGAGGCTGCGAAGGGTCCTGACATTTGTTTCCGATGCTTCTGGATGAGAGAAGTTTGGATTTTCTTTCAGTTTTTTGGTTTCATAGCTTTTCCTAGCACTAGACTATGGTGAATGCTCTGTCTTCGTAATGGTTTTTGTTATGTAAGGGCTTAGTTATGTATCCGGATTGTTAATCCGGCTGACTTATATAATTTATTATCTAAATGTCATTGTTGAGTTATGTGTCCTGTTCATTTAATACTAATGGGTTATTTAAGTACTGGTTTATGAACATGACGGCCTAGTTAATGAATTAAAACAAATGATTCGGCTGAATAAGAAAATACGATATGGCTGAGTTTACAATCATCAATTACACAGCTCCTCTGGAAAGTAGTGGCCAACAAACACAAGCCATTCCTGCAACAAGCAAGAAGGACACACCCAATTTCTGAATCGTTTTCTTCACCATCTCTACACCAATAATGGGCTCCGCCTTTATCTTCTCTTCAACTCTCTCTTTCAACACTTCTTCCATCTTCGCAACAATTGTCTTCAATTTTTTCACATCTTCTTCAAGCTTCAAATGATTTTCCTCTAGCATTCGTGTCTCCTCCAGCAACGCTTCGTCCACCCATTTGAAGACGTGGTCTTCAAATTGCCTCTACAATAGTAGTTTTATGACTGACTGTCTATAAGAAGGAATAATCTAAAGTTTGTAACACTTCATACATCATACTGTATACAATTTACCTGCGATGCAACATCACATCTGTAGAATCGTCGAAATGGATTATCAGTTGTCTGAGAAACATACGTCCGAATGTTTCTCTCACACCAACATCGCTTAGGAACTCCTCGCACTGACCTTCGATTCGCCAATCGAGATGAAGCAGACGATGAGCTACTCATGCCTTCGTTTCTTCAAAGAAAGCACCCTAACCCTCTTTCGATTTTGCGAACTGTACAAACCCGGTTTTAATTACTAATCGTTTCTGACTTTAGTAAACCGGGTATTTTCCGATTAGGATAATAATATTTTCGAGTTCTTTAAATATTACCCTTCCGGCTGAGTTGATGTTCAAAAGTCACAAGATTAGACCTATTTAACACTTACGATATGACTTCTATCAACGTCGACAGTAGCCTCATTGATGCTGCGTATTTTCGGGTGTGAAAACAACAATCAAATGTTATTTTATCGATCCACAGGGAAAGCAAGAATAGACACACCAAGAGTACAAGATTCTAATCGAGCTAAATGATTCAAGGTTGTTTTTGGTTTTTTATTAACTAGTAATGAAAGTGAAATCGGTTGTAAGAGATAATTTTAACAAGCGTTAGGTCAAGGAATATCTCAGGAGATTCAGAGCAACGGATCAAACAACTATTCAGGCAGTGTTTAAGCACAAGTCTAGAACTCAAACATAAAGATAATATCAATCCACTGTCGTGGTATCAATAACTTTGTCTAACGATCTAGAAATCCTAACTGTCGTTGGTACTAGAAATCGTAAACAAGCATTAAGGATAGGTTCGATTTGTTCACAATTCTCACTACATCTACTGTCGTAGGTAATGGTTAAATTGCTCACCAATGTTTATTCTAGAAACCTAGCAACTGTCGTTGTCTAAATTAACCTCATATCATAAAATCAAATGATCAATTCGATTTAAGCATTAAGAACAACAAAGGTGAAGACATCGATTCTATTAGCCTATTTGTGTTTAACCCTAAAGCTCATGAATTCCTTTTGACAAACCTAAACCTAACTAAGAGATCTACTCAGATTTGATTAAAGAAGAAAACAACATGATTATAAAGTTCATCATAAAAGCTTGAATAGATAATGAAAGCTGAATATAAACTTATAAGAACTTAATTAAAGCATAAACATAAAGACTGAAAGTAAAGCATAAATATAAAAACTGAAAGTAAAACATAATTAAAGCATAAATGTATAAAGCTTAAAAGAAACTAAATAAAACTTAATAAAAACATAAACATAAAAACTAAAAACTAAAGAAGAAGCTATGCTTTGAAGCTAGAGAAGAGAGGAGGAAGGAGATGGTGTGTTTTTAAACATCAAGAGTGAGTTCTATTTATAGGCCAAGGTGTAGGAGAGTAGGTGAGACGGAGAACGGTCGTTCTGCTTGGAGAACGATCGTTCTCCTTGGTCGATCCGTAGTAGGTGAGATGTGGAGTACGGGAACGATCGTTCCGTGCGTGGTTGTTGGTGAAGTAGGTGAGATGGGGAACGAGCTAGCAGGGAGAGAACGGTCGATCCATAGCATTTGTCGGCAAGGTTGGTGAAGAGGGGAACGACCGTTCTGTAGGGGGAACGATCGTTCTCCATGGTCGTTCTCCCTTAGAACGGTCGTTCTCAATGTTTTGTCCTTTTCTCGTTTTTCCGTCTTAACTCGACTCGAACATGTCCGTAAATGCCAAACTCCTTCGGAACTCCGTAAAATCTGTAAAAGACTCAAAACAAAAGAAAAGACTCGAAAAGCCAACGAAAGATGCAAATAAAAACTCAAACCGAATACTAAAAACGAATCAAAATACGTTAAAAACACATAATATCAACTCTCCCCAACTAAAACCTTTGCTTGTCCACAAGCAAAACTAGATATTTTACAAAGAGGAGAGGTTTAAAAACATGTGAAACTCGTAAAACTTATAGGACCATACTCTAAATCAATTGCCCGTAAACCGCATTCGCAAAGTTCAGATCAAACCGTACTTCATTGTACTTCTCCATAACCGTAGTAAATAAATGAAATCTCATGATCATGCAGAACTCAATATTTAACATTCATTAAGAGATGCGTGTACTCTCACAAAGGGAATATCTAACAAGTTATGGTCTAGGTATCAAGTTTGGTATTTGGTGGCTCAAGTGTTTCGGTTTCTTTTAGCAGTATAAACGGATGCAAATCATTATGCAAAATCACAGTGAGACACGAACCAATTAGGAGGTACACAACTCTCCTTAGCTCTAATCCTTCTACCCTTATTTAACAAAGTCACAAACAAGAACATGATTTCTTTTAACGTTTTATGAAATTTAAAGATATTACCTTGACTTTCCCGGTTCCTTCTGTTTTCTTTCTTTCTTTTTATTGTTTCTTTTCTTTTTTTTTTTTTTTTCTTTTTTATATTTTTTTATATATCGAAGAATGGAACCGGTTAGTCTCTAAGATCTGTATCAAAAGAATTTCAACAATGTAAGCTTATTTCTTGAATGTAAACTTCTACCCATTTAAAGTTCATCCTCTTTTGAAACGAAAATTTTCGATGAATATATTCAAAAAAGAGATTACTTTTCTAGACACATCCCATGAGTTTAATCAGAAAGAGACCACCTATCTAGACACAGTCCTAAAGAAAAGTTGTGTCGGTCCATATACTCCATAGTTTTTGCACATGAATGCAATGACAGTAAACGAAAATAAGTGGGTTTCAACATGGAAATGGTAAGGGTGTGGTACTAGACTAAGGATAAGTCTAGCCATTTGGAGTTAGCAAAGATTGGTAAAAATGATGCAAAGAAAACTCCAAATGTAAAATCCAATACAAGATTATCAACCCCCTAAGTGAGATAAATTAAGTCCATATTAAGTTCCGATAATTCGATTAAGTCCAGATGATTTGAGAAAATTCACTAAATGATCAAGTTATGGATTTTTCTGCGTTTCCAAACTATCCTCAAACAATGCTAAGCAGTAAGGCAATGACATCGAACATGTTGCAATTCCAAAAAGTTTAACAATTTCACACAATATTTTTGACTCGATAAAATTTTTTTTTTTTTTTTTTTTTTCTTTTTGAAAATTTAAACACACCAAAATAAAATATAAAAAGTAAACATCAATAAAACACAATGTTAGTACACAAATAAATCCCTCCCCCAGACTTGTTTTTAACCGTCCCGGTTTAAACAAAAACTGAAAGAGAAATCCGTAAAACAAAATAAAAAAAATCAATAGCAAAAGAAAATAAAAGAAAAACACTTACCAGTGGGTTGCCTCCCACCAAGCGCTTGGTTTAAGTCGTTAGCTTGACTTCTGAGTACAAGTGCTAATCATGAGAATCAAAAGGCTGAGCCAATGCACCTTTGGTCCTTCTCTTATTGGGACAAGAAACAAAGTGCGCAAAAAGGCATACAATTGTCCAAAGGAAATAGACAATATTCTCATCAAGGAAGTTTACTACAAATGTAGCGTGTATATTCAAATATTCCTTGACAGTGAGGTTCTTGAGAATCAAATGCATTCGATGGAAAGATATAATCAACTTTAGCTTCAAACGAGTTTGTCACAAAATAGTCAACTTTATCTCCATCAATCTTATAATATAACACATTCTCATTCTTATCATCATTTTCAACCTTAGGGTTTTCTATCTCATCCAAGATCTTATCTAAATCAAATTCATCCCCTAGGTCAAATTTTTCAAGAAGTGATCTAGATTCCTCTAGCATTAAAGAGTCAAGTTCGAGATTATGATCATTCAAAACACAAAGATAACTAGTATCAAAACATATTTCATGATAATCTCTAGCAAATTTTTCTACTCTTAAAGCATCTAGTCTTTGAGTCTCACATATCAAATCATAGCATTCATCAATGAGTATGGAGGAAGGTGAATCATAAGCTATATCTTCAATAGAAGGCATGTGACTATCCTCAAAATCTTGAAATTCAAAGGCTAAATCGGATGTACCTTGTAATTGGAATGGTGGAACCCAATATATTACCTCCTTAAGTGAATGGGCTACCATTATCTCATAAAACGTAAGCTCTCTTCCTTCTAGTACTGCCCGATGTGACATGAGGTTCAACCGGATCATTATTGCTAGGTCACTCCTTGTTAGCATTGGATTTTCCACATTTTCCACACAAAGCTTATCCAACTCCACTCTTTGTTCTGGCGTAAGTATGTTCTCATTAAGAGGCTCATATTCAATGTATTCTTCAAACGTGTCCTCCTCTTCTTGTGGCCAATCATTGTAGTCCATGGCCATCAAAGTTGTTTTCCTTGGCTTCTTAGGTTCATGCACCTTCACAAAAGAGAAAAATTACAGAACAAGGTTAGATTTTTTTTTTTATGGTAAATAAAATTTAGACTCGGTAGATTCCAAATCTCAATGGCTATTGCTAATGCCTTCCCCGGCAACGGCGCCAATTTGATGCTGCGTATTTTCGGGTGTGAAAACAACAATCAAATGTTATTTTATCGATCCACAGGGAAAGCAAGAATAGACACACCAAGAGTACAAGATTCTAATCGAGCTAAATGATTCAAGGTTGTTTTTGGTTTTTTATTAACTAGTAATGAAAGTGAAATCGGTTGTAAGAGATAATTTTAACAAGCGTTAGGTCAAGGAATATCTCAGGAGATTCAGAGCAACGGATCAAACAACTATTCAGGCAGTGTTTAAGCACAAGTCTAGAACTCAAACATAAAGATAATATCAATCCACTGTCGTGGTATCAATAACTTTGTCTAACGATCTAGAAATCCTAACTGTCGTTGGTACTAGAAATCGTAAACAAGCATTAAGGATAGGTTCGATTTGTTCACAATTCTCACTACATCTACTGTCGTAGGTAATGGTTAAATTGCTCACCAATGTTTATTCTAGCAACCTAGCAACTGTCGTTGTCTAAATTAACCTCATATCATAAAATCAAATGATCAATTCGATTTAAGCATTAAGAACAACAAAGGTGAAGACATCGATTCTATTAGCCTATTTGTGTTTAACCCTAAAGTTCATGAATTCCTTTTGACAAACCTCAACCTAACTAAGAGATCTACTCAGACATGATTAAAGAAGAAAACAACATGATTATAAAGTTCATCATAAAAGCTTGAATAGATAATGAAAGCTGAATATAAACTTATAAGAACTTAATTAAAGCATAAACATAAAGACTGAAAGTAAAGCATAAATATAAAAACTGAAAGTAAAACTTAATTAAAGCATAAATGTATAAAGCTTAAAAGAAACTAAATAAAACTTAATAAAAACATAAACATAAAAACTAAAAACTAAAGAAGAAGCTATGCTTTGAAGCTAGAGAAGAGAGGAGGAAGGAGATGGTGTGTTTTTAAACATCAAGAGTGAGTTCTATTTATAGGCCAAGGTGTAGGAGAGTAGGTGAGACGGAGAACGGTCGTTCTGCTTGGAGAACGATCGTTCTCCTTGGTCGATCCGTAGTAGGTGAGATGTGGAGTACGGGAACGATCGTTCTAGGTGGAGAACGATCGTTCCGTGCGTGGTTGTTGGTGAAGTAGGTGAGATGGGGAACGAGCTAGCAGGGAGAGAACGGTCGATCCATAGCATTTGTCGGCAAGGTTGGTGAAGAGGGGAACGACCGTTCTGTAGGGGGAACGATCGTTCTCCATGGTCGTTCTCCCTTAGAACGGTCGTTCTCAATGTTTTGTCCTTTTCTCGTTTTTCCGTCTTAACTCGACTCGAACATGTCCGTAAATGCCAAACTCCTTCGGAACTCCGTAAAATCTGTAAAAGACTCAAAACAGAAGAAAAGACTCGAAAAGCCAACGAAAGATGCAAATAAAAACTCAAACCGAATACTAAAACGAATCAAAATAAGTTAAAAACACATAATATCACTCATGCCATCATTACTACACCTAAATATAAAATAATGTAACAATGGAAAAAAACCCGGACTCCAGTTGCATCTTAAATTAGATTGAGAGTAAACGCACTTCTTTTACAAACTTTTAGTTAACGTAATTAAATATAATGTGGTTTTTTCGTTCCTTAAAGCTCTAATTTTAAATGTTTATTTTTTTCCTATCCAAATTAAACGAAACAAGTCTCTATCATGGCTACTTATACGACTGAGCTATTTCATATTAACGACTGTTACGGCTGACTTGTACGTGATTGAGGTGAGTTATGTTGAATGAAGGTCTAAGTTATTGTTCAAGTTAATACTTATACGACTGCTTACAAAGATAATTTGCATTGAGAAGATGAGCACAAAGAGGTACTGCTAATATACTAAGTTCGAAAATATTGAGTTACATTCAGAAGCCAAAATTATCGGGGCCAAACTCGTCGAACATTTCTTTGATACCAATCCAAACTCTTTCAATCATCCAAGTAGGCTTCTCGCCGTTGTGCGTCCATGTCGTCCTCAACGTTCGCATTTGAGATTGATAAAGCGTCCTGGCAACCAGATTGAAATTCGTCAACACAGTGAGATCGTGACTCGGATCCCACATGTATTCACGCAACAAAAAGAAACGAAAAGAATTAGTTTTGTTGAAACGAAGAGGTACTCGAGAGTCAAATGTAATATCAATACAGATCGAAGATGCTTACCGTCAGTTCCTTTTGACGATCAGGAATGAAAAGATACGTCGACCACTCGTGAACCCAGCACTGGCGGAGAATATCTGGAATCGCCTGCGACAGATCGTGTAAGGATCGAAACCAGGTAACACTGGTTTTGTCGACAAGGGGACCCAGAGAAGGGTTTAGAACAGGGAGGCCATTCGTATCCTGGTTAAGTAGTTGATGTACGAGTTTTAAACCTTATTTCCTACTGCAAGTGCACAGCAAATCAGAGTAGTACTTAGGGGTCGATCCCACGAAGACCAAGTTCACACTATGGATTAATAAGCTAAAATCAAGAGCTAAGAGGTTCAAAGATTGGTTTGCTGAAATCGTGACTAGCAAGATATGTAAATAAATCGGTTCTAACAATATTTAAGCAAGTGTTAGGTCAAGGCAATTCCCAGGAAATTCAGAGCAAGGTCAAACAACTATTCAGGATTAATATTAGGAACAAGTCCAGAACTCAAAACACGAAGATAATATTAATTCACTCTCGTGATACTAACAACTTTATCTAGCAACCTAAAAATCCTAACTCTCGTTGGCATTAGAAATCGCAGATAAGCATTATTGATCAGGTTTGATTTGTTCACAATTCTCCAATACATCTACTCTCGCAGGTAATGAATAAATTGCTCATCCAGATCTCTTCTAGCAACCTAGCAACTCTCGCTGTCTAGATAAAACTAAGATCAAGAATAGATTGGCCAAATCGATTCAAGCAATATGAACAACCTAGATGAAGACTACCGATTTTGATTCCTATTTGTGTCCAACCCTAGCTCATGAATTCCTTTGAAAACCTTAACCTAACTAATAGATCTACTCAGACATAATCATAGATAGAAGAAGCAAAACAGAATAATTGAAAGAAAGCATCAAATCGATAAAAATTAGAAGTACTAGGGTTCAGAAATCTTCTCCAATTTGTAGCTTGAGATCTTCTCCCTTACAAAATAATTCCAAAAGCTAAAAGATAGATGATCCAAGATAAAAAGATCATAAAACCTAAGACTAGGGAGAGTATTTATATTAGAGGTAATAGGTGGCTGGAAGGAGGCTGGACTCTTTAAAAGTCGGCGGCAATCATTAGGGTAAAACCCTTCTTTTTGTTCACTTCCGCGGCGAGCAGGTGCTCACTTGGTGGCCGAAATCCGCGAGCATGTGCTCGTCGATTGGAGTTGGTGATTCTTCATAAGATTTTCCTTCATTTCTTTAAATTTGATTCTTTTCTGTTCCAAAGGTTCCAGATGCTCCAAACTCCAACTTCAGCTCCAAAGCTACCTAAAACTCCTAATACACACTCAAAAACTCTAGAAAACAATTAGATAAAAGGGGTTAAAAAGGGTAAAAATCCCAACATATCAATTCCCCCAGACTTAGATCTTTGTTTGTCCTCAAACAAAACTAAAATCAAGACATAGAGAAATCGGCAGAGACTCACAAAATCTCAGAAACCATGAATAGACCCATCTCATCAGACCACATACCTTAGAATAAGAAATACATTGCCTTACCGAAAACCTCAACAGCAAAGTTCACCAACCTCAAACCATACGGCTTACAATCCCAGAAAAATCTAAGTTCAAGACAATAGACTCTCTACATTCAATTAGAGGTGGCGTGAGCTTCTTGCTAAAGACACTAGCTAAGTAAAACGAGGCTTGGTAAAGATCAGGCTAATATTTAATGGTGGAGCTTAAGAGTGTTTAGGGTTACCGTGTTTCCAGAGAGTGCAGGATATCGCACAAAACGGCAAGGGAGAATTGACTCATTGATGTCCACAACCTCTAATTCACTTTCTTCCTCAAATCGATTCTCATTCCTCTTTTTCTTTCCTTGTTTTCTTGCGAACTACTCATGCTTCGGAACACACATCTTGAGTTACTAACTCGCCACCCCATATCCTTGAGCTACTAGCTCGGTTTTTCTCCTCTTTTTTTTTCGTTTTGTTTTTTTTTTTTTTTTTTAGAGTTACCTTACGGATAGGAGGACTTTACTTGTGCGTGTGTCATTTGGCTAAAGTGATCCTTTTTTCGTCTTCATACTCCAGCAGGTCGTTTTTGGCTTGTTTCTTTTCTGGACATCGCCGAGCAAGTGCTCTGAATCAGCGAACATAGTGAGTATGTGCTTTTGAACTTTTTCTAGCTTTCTTCTGACATCTTCTTCAGCGAGAGTGAATCAGAAGCTGCGTCAGTCCTTTTCTCCCCGACCTTTTTGCACATATCTGCATAGATGAGAAATAAAAATACGAGTGCATGTGGTATAAATGGATGGTTAGGGTCAGGGTGAGGTACTAACTAAAAGCTAGCTATTCAGGATCAGCAAGAGTGGAAAAAGGATAGGAAGTCCTGAATATATGATGTAACACGTTTTCTAATCCTAGTGCCGATAACAAGAAGAATTAAAGTCCAGATTACGTCCATATAAAATAGAGTCTAAAGCCTATCCGATAAACCTTAAAGGGATTGAAGTTTTCTGGCCTGAGGAAGGATCCGAATGTGAGAAGGCGTCGGCTCGTCTCTGTATTCTAAATTCTGCAGCAATGTTCACTAAAAAAGAGGTCATACTCACAAATGGTTAAAACTCATCACAGATTTTGGTCATAATCTCCAGAAGTTGTGATTTGACCCTTATAACAGACTGACTCAAAATAAAGAGAATAACAAGAAACAAAGTGCAGACTCGATAATGACCTCCCCCAGACTTACTTCACACCGTCCCGGTGTGAAAATAAACTCGAGGAGCAAGCAAAAGAAAGCAAAGAAAACAAAGAAAGCAAAAAGGAAAAACGGAAAAGACAAAGAGATAGAGATGGGTACGGGTCGTCAATCGACAGGTGGGTCCTCTGGGCTCTCGCTCCTGGCTCTGCCTGTACGTCTACGGCGTCTCGGATGTTGCTCTGAGGGGCTCGTCGCGGCAGCGGCATAATGGTGGCAACAGCCACTGGAAAGGCACTCTAAGATCCGCTGCATGAGACTGTTGTTCTTCCTCTGCGAGGCTACCATCCAACACCGGTATTCGGCGGTATCTGCCTCGTCGGAGATGGGGGGGAGGTCGTACTCGCCGGTAGCAGCTGAGGTAGAGGGGCGACGAGACTGTGGGGTGCTGTGGAGAAAATCGTCCTCCAGATGAGGCATAGGGCCGTGAGAAGAGCTGGCAAAGTCCTGGTCGGAGATGGAGCGGCGCGTGCCATCATCCAAGAGAAGTACGGAGTGGATGAAGCGCATATCCTCGATAGAGAAAAGCTGTGTCTTTGCTGGATCCGGGAGGTAAATGTGCTGCGGCCGTCCGTTAAAACTCATGTACCGATAGAGATGCTGATCGGAGCTGGAGGGAAAGAGGATACGAGAGTGGAGCAGGTGCCTAATGTCCATGCGCTCGCCCTTCTCGTCAAAGCTGAAGTGGTGGAGTTGGACGTGGGCGATCTCGAAAAGGCCGGTCAAGAGGCTGCCAATCCGCTCCGTTTGCTTCATCTTGCGGTCCTTGATGCTGCATATGAGCTCGGCGAAGTGCATACCGAGGTTGGAGCGGTAAGTCTCCGGGGGTGGTGCTCCAAGGGAAAGGGCATTCATAAGGTGAACAAACAATAACGTCACTGCAACCAAGATACAGCAGGATCATCTCTTCCGTATGTACCTTGTTTCCAGCTGGGCGGTTAAACACCATATTGCTGAAGATCCGGGCGCAGATGCGGAGAGCCGGATGCCGGATGCTGGACTGAGCGGCGGAGTTGGAGGAATATTTGCCACGAGCGATCGCCTCCCAGAAGGTGTGTGCTTCCTTGAACCGCGTGGGGAAGTCGAGGCGCTCCACTTCGTGCCTGAAACCGTACATGGTGGTGAAGTTCACCATGGGGATGTCAAAGCGTCGTCCGCCGGCTTTGAACATGAATGTGGCGCCAGCTAGAGTCCGGTTCTCGGGATCTCGGTGAATGATCCGTGCTGAAGCGAGACACTGACGGACAAGCTCCGGATAAAGGATCGACTCTTCAAAAGAGAATGCAAGGCATTGGGCGTTGGAGAGTATTTTGGTGACGGAATCGTGCTGTCCAAGCATCTCCAATGTCTCGCGGCAAACAAAGCGAGTTGGTGCAAGAGTGAGCTTCAACATCTGATTGTAGTATGATGCGTCCCGTTGATCCCACACTTCGGCGGATTGAAGAGGCAAATTGTCGTCCGGCAGGGCAAACGGCGTGTTTTCTGGACGAGGCCACGGGTACAGCCACGGTGAGGGGACTGATTCCTTGCCTTTGCGACTTTGTTTTGGAGCCATTAGTACCTGCGCAAAGCGAAAAGAACGAGCATGAGCTCATGGGAGATAAATCGCAAATCGCCGAAATAAAACCATCAACCAAGCAATCCACATTCAGCAAATTCCTATTCAAGATGTAACCATGTATGAACAAACCGAGAAGGCTAGTATGAACCCTAAATCGATATCAGTTTCTAAACCGCCATTAATCGCCTATCAAAGCTTTTTGAGGTTTTGCATGTGAGGTATAAGGTGCGAAATCGTAGCCAGTCATGCTAAATCGTTGTAAGGAGACAGAGATAGTGTCGAATCTAAGTCAGATTACACAAGAGAGAGAGAGAGATTTCGAGACTTCCCTTAACCATGGCGGACTGAAAAATCGAGTTTTGAAGACGTACCTTGCTCGGTTGAGGAAAGTGATGGAAGATTCGAAAAGAGGGCGAGAAGGCGTATGAATTCGACCCAAAAAACGGTTCAATCCGTGAAGAATTGAAAAATCTGGTTTTGGGGGATTTTTGAAATCGGCGAGAGAGAAAGAAGAAGAAGAAGTCGGGGGAGGAGAAGAAGAAAAGGGAAAAAAAAGAAAGAGAAGAAAGGAAAAATAGGAAAAAGGAAAACATATATATATATATATATATATATATATATATATTATTTTTTTTATTTTTTTGGAAAAACGCGGGATTAAAAACCGTTTTGAAATTGCGGAGGACTTACCTGGATCGAGCCGGTGCTCGGAAACCTCCTTGGATCGAGCAGGTGCTCGTATCAGACTGCGGATTTCCAAAAATTTTTTTTTTTTTTTTTTTCTGAGACAAAGAAAAACAAAACCAAAAATTAATAGAAAAGAAAAATAAATAATTATACTTACTAGTGGGTTGCCTCCCACTCAGCGCTTGGTTTAAGTCGTTAGCTTGACTTGGTGAGCTGATCAGGCTTGTGGAGGTTCGGTCAGGGGAAAATCTTCCCCTTCCTCGAGTTGTGTGTCGGCAAGATATGGCTTCAATTGCTGCCCATTAACCACGAACTCCTCGCCTTTGTTGTTGATCAAAACAATTGCTCCATATGGCCGTATTTTTTTAATGGTGAACGGTCCAGACCACCTTGAGCGTAGCTTCCCAGGAAACAGCTTTAACCGAGAGTTGAAAAGCAGGACTTGGTCGTTTGGGGCGAAGTTGCGAGCCAGGATGCGCTTGTCGTGATACGCCTTAGTCCGCTCCTTATAGATTTTGGAGTTCTCATAGGAGAGATGCCTAATCTCCTGAAGCTCGTGTAGCTGCATCATGCGCCTTTCTGAAGCTGGTTTGATGTCGTAGTTGAGAAACTTGACTGCCCAGGCGGCTTTAAATTCCAGTTCAACGGGGAGATGGCAAGCTTTTCCGTAGACGAGGTTGAATGGCGTGGTTCCTAGTGGCGTTTTATAAGCCGTCCTGTATGCCCATAAAGCATCATCCAACTTAGAGGCCCAATCCTTGCGAGTTGTGCTCACGGTTTTCTGCAGGATGCTCTTGATTTCACGGTTTGAAACTTTGACCTGCCCACTTGTTTGCGGATGATAAGGAGTGGCGACCTTGTGCTTAACACCATTCTTGCGCAGCAAAGATTCAAAGATCATGTTGATGAAGTGAGAGCCTCCATCGCTGATGACAACTCGTGGCACACCAAACCTGGGGAAGATGATGGACTTGAACATCTTAATCACGACCCGTGCGTCGTTGGTGGGGCTTGCAATAGCCTCAACCCATTTGGACACATAATCCACTGCGACGAGTATGTACTCGTTCCCAAAAGAAGAAGGAAACGGGCCCATAAAATCTATTCCCCAGACATCAAATACCTCAACCTCGAGAATGAAGTTCTGTGGCATCTCATTGCGTCTGCTAATGTTCCCCTGTCGCTGGCATGAATCGCACCGCGAGACAAATCGCTGCGCGTCCCTAAACATCGTCGGCCACCAGTATCCTGCTTGCAGTGCCTTGGAAACCGTCTTGAAAGTGGCGAAGTGACCTGCGTACGAAGAACCATGGCAGTGAAACAATATGTCCGGAATCTCTTCTTCAGTTACGCATCTTCGGAAAACTCCATCTGGACAGTGCTTGTACAGGTAAGGTTCATCCCAGAAGTAGTGGCGGATGTCCTTGAGAAATTTCTTTCTCCTGTACCCTGCGAAGTTCCGCGGCTCCTGATCAGCGGCCAGGTAATTGGCTATCTCAGCAAACCAAGGTGCAGAGGTGTGCTCGGTGTGTGCCACCTGTGCGCAGAACTCCTCTCGAGCAGGTGCTCTCTGAGGAGGAGCACGTGCGTCCTCAATCTGGAAAACGCCGACGGAATAAATCTGTTCCTCCGGGAGACTGTCATCAAGAGGCGTATCAACATCAATCCGCATTCTAGACAAATGGTCGGCAGCTCCATTGTCTATCCCCTTCTTGTCCTTAATCTCGAGATCGAATTCTTGTAGGAGAAGAATCCATCTAAGCAGTCGCGGCTTGGCATCTTTCTTGGTCAGCAAATACTTGAGAGCCGCGTGGTCGGTGTGCACGATGACCTTAGAACCAACAAGATAGGATCGGAACTTCTCAAAGGCAAAGACAACTGCTAGAAGCTCCTTTTCGGTTGTGGCATACTTGCACTGCGTCATCCAGAGTGCGGCTGGCATAGTAAATGACATGGAGCTTCTTATCTTTCTTCTGTCCGAGAACTGCTCCAACTGCGTAATCGCTAGCATTTGTCATCACCTCAAAAGGCAGGCTCCAGTCCGGCGGTTGCATAATGGGTGCGCTGATGAGAGCTCCTTTGATCGTATGGAAAGCTTCGAGGCATGCATCATCGAACTCGAACTTCACCTCTTTGCAGAGTAAGCGTGTAAGAGGCCTAGCGATTTTTGAGAAATCCTTGATGAAGCGTCTGTAGAAACCAGCATGGCCTAGGAAGCTGCGGATCCCTTTAACTGAGGTTGGCGGTTGCAAGTTCATCATGACTTCGATCTTGGCCTTGTCTACTTCGATCCCATCCTCGAGCACAATTCCATTCCTGACCATAAAGTGGCACTTCTCCCAATTAAGAACCAGATGTTTCTCCTCGCATCGTTTGAGTACCCTGCACAGATTAGACAAGCAATCAGAGAAAGAGTTCCCGTACACCGAGAAATCGTCCATGAACACCTCCATAATGTCTTCAATCAGGTCCGTGAAGATAGACATCATGCATCGTTGGAAGGTCGCTGGGGCGTTACACAAACCAAACGGCATGCGCCGGTAGGCGAATGTGCCGTAGGGACATGTAAACGTTGTCTTCTCCTGATCGTCTGGGTGGATGGGTATCTGAAAAAAACCTGAATAACCATCTAAAAAGCAGTAGTATGGATGGTTAGCAAGTCTTTCAAGCATCTGATCAATAAAAGGGAGAGGAAAGTGATCCTTGCGAGTTGCAGCATTAAGTTTGCGGTAATCTATGCACATCCTATGGCCGGTTATTGTCCTAGTTGGTATTAGCTCATCCCTATCGTTTTTAATGACAGTGATTCCTCCTTTCTTAGGGACTACATGAACAGGACTAACCCAAGTACTATCAGATATGGCATAAATTACCCCTGCTTCTAGAAGTTTCATTATCTCCTTCTTAACAACATCTTTTAGATTCGGGTTTAACCTCCTCTGATGTTCTATAGAACTCATCGATTCATCTTCTAGATGTATTCTATGCATGCAAAGATTAGGCGAAATACCAGGAATGTCAGCAAGCGAGTAGCCTATAGCTTTTCTATACTTCCTAAGTTCACATAAGAGTAAGGCTACTTCTACATTGTTCAGGTCGGCATTTATAATCACAGGATAGGTAGAGTTTGTTCCCAGAAATGCGTACCTGAGCCCGGCTGGTAAAGTTTTAAGTTCCAATTTAGGAGCTTTCAACTCGCTCCAGGGGCTGTCAATCGGATCGAGAGGCGGAGCAGGTGCTCGCAAAATCTGAGCAGGTGCTCCAACGTTTTCTGCCGGTTTCTCTTCATCGTCCAGACTCATGCATGCTACCATCTGTTCCATCCTGCGGCTGGAATCTAGCATCTTGGCAAGGCTGTCAGCTTCTTCATTCATGAAACCGTGTTCCCTTTCAGCCAGGGTGAGAGCGGTTTCGAGAGGATCCGGGCAGAGTATCTCTTCAGCTGCCTCTTCGTAGACGTCGTCTACTCCTTCCACAACGAAGGTCTGTCCGTCCAGCATGGGCTTCTTCAGTAGTTTATCCATCTCAAATGTCATAACCATGTCTCCCAGCTGGAGATCGATCACTCCATTCTGAACGTCGATAATTGCACCAGCTGTGCATAGGAAAGGACGACCCAGAATCAGAGGATCCTTCGGCTCCTCGTCGAGTTCTAGAACCACAAAATCGGCCGGGATCAAAGTATCTCCTATCCGCACATATATATCCTCCAGAACTCCTTTAGGGAGCTTGGTCGATCGATCAGCAAAAACCAAGGAGATCCGCGTGGGTTTGAACTTGGTGAAACCCAAACGCTTGGCAACCGAGTAGGGCATAAGATTCACGCTGGAACCAAGATCGCATAGTGAGCATGAGAAAGTCATTGGGCCGATTGTGACTGATAGGACAAATCGGCCAGGATCGCCTCTCTTCTTTACGACCTTGTTCTGTAGGACAGCACTGCACTCCTTTGAAACCGTCATCACCTTCTCCTCTTCCACGAATTTTCCAGAAACCAGAGTCTTCATGTACCGTTTGAGAGCCGGTATCATTTGAACTGCATCAGCGAGAGGTAGCTTTACGGTAAGATCCTTAAGCATCTCTCTACACTTAGCATCTTCCAAGTCCTTGCGAGACTTCTTGGGTGGTACAGGGTAAGGAACCTTAGGCTTGTACACCCTCTCTGGAATCGCCGCGGTTTTTGAGGCAAGTGGTATGGTCCGACCGAGCACCTGCTCGGTTGCACCGCCAGGGTGCTCGGTCGAATCATCCTCTAAAATGTCGAATGGTGAAGGTGTTGATTCAGCTTGCGTCTGGTGACTGCTTGATTCACCGGTTTCAAATGTGCCTTGACCCGATCCGAGCAGGTGCTCGTCGCACGGGTGCACATAGTTGGCTTCTCCTATTTTGCCCTTTTCTGATCGCGAGTGTGACTTATCCTGGAGAGTCTTCCCACTTCTCAGCTCAATGGCGTTGACAAACTCCTTCCTAGGTGCCTCAACTTTTCCAGGCAGAGTTCCTGGTGCCCTTTTTATGGACTCAGCAGTCTGAGCAATCTGAACATCCAGTTGCTTCATATGCGTCCACACAGCTTCGTACTTCCCGTTGAGATCCACGTACATGGTGTCAACCTTAGCATTAATCTCAGCTGCGGCTTTCTGTTGTCCAGCTAGAAGTTGTTGCATCATGTTTTTCAGCTCATCTTGAGATCCGGATGCTGGAGAAGGAGGACGCGGATTCTGAAATTGCGGAGGCTGTGGGTTCTGAAACTGCTGGGGCTGCGGATTGTTGTATGGCTGCCTAGGCTGATTTCCTCCTTGAAATCGGTTCTGGTTAGGGATGAATGGCCGGTTCTGGCTCTGATAGTTGCTGGAGTAACCTCTTTGAAAACCCGTCTGAGGTTGAGTTCCTTTGGGGTAGACTTGATCCTGAGGGTTCTCCACATTGTTGCTCCTGTAAGACAAGTTCGGGTGAGTGTTGAAACCTTGGTTATTGAAGCCACGGTTTTGTCCAAAACCTTGTCCATTTACGTAGTTGACCTCCAACTGATCATCACTTGTTTTCTCCTCAAAGACCTGGGCGATGGGCTCTTCTCCATTCTCATCCACGAAGTGGACCGACTTTTGGTTTCCCTTAAGCAGAAGGTTAACCTTGGCTGTGAGCTCATCTATTTTCTTTGACTCCACGCTATTGACCTTTTTTCTGTCATATTCCGGAGATTTGTTGTTGGAACTTGCGGCAAGGTTTTCGATCAGTTCCAGAGCTCCTTCCTTTGATTTGGTGTAGAAGTCTCCATTGCTGGCGGCATTGAGGGCGTTTCTGTAGTCCCATTCTACTCCATCATATAAAGTACTGTGCAGCTGCTCGCCACTAAAAACATGGTGAGGACACTCACGCTTATACTCCTTAAAACGTTCCCATGCCTCGTTAAAGGTCTCTCCGGGAAGCTGCTCAAACGTGGATATCTTGCTCCTTAAAGCTGCGGTCTTCGACTTCGTGTAAAACTTGTCTAAGAAGGCCGATCTTGCATCTGCCCATGTCGCTAGAGAGCCTGGTGGTAGAGACTTCAGCCACTGTGAAGCTTTTCCCGCAAGAGAGAAGGGAAAAAGCTTGCACTTCAAGAAATCTGGAGACACACCATTGGAGCCGGTTGTGCTGCAAATTTCTTCGAAGTTCTCGATGTGATCCATCGGAATTTCGGCAGGCAAACCATGGAAGAGATGCTGCTTCACGAGGGCAATCATCTGAGGTTTGATCTCATAATCTTGCCTCTGAATGGTCGGAGTGACAATCGCGGATCGATCCTGATAATAAGCATGTGCTGCGTCTTTGTCTCCGAACGCCGGTTGTTGAACGAGCTGCCGCTCTTGCTGTAAGCGCAGCTGCTCCATGGTTGCCTGAAGAGTTCGCAGCTGAGCTGCCATGTCGATTTGATCGCCCATCTCTGTAGAGGCGGTATCAGTTGTTTCTAGATCCGGAACAGGTGTGTTTCGTCTCTGCCTGTTCTCTCGTTCTCTCCTTGCTAGCTCGTCGTTTGTCAAGTTCACAAGATTCTCGGTATTCTTGCTCCTTGTGCTCCTGGTCATGCACCTGAAACACAAAGAAAAGAGAGAGAGAAAAACGAGTTTAGTGTAGTTCTTAGTCTAATGACTCAGCCGTAAACCAAAGGTGATAATTTGGTCCCCGGCAACGGCGCCAAAAACTTGATGTACGAGTTTTAAACCCTATTTCCTACTGCAAGTGCACAGCAAATCAGAGTAGTACTTAGGGGTCGATCCCACGAAGACCAAGTTCACACTATGGATTAATAAGCTAAAATCAAGAGCTAAGAGGTTCAAAGATTGGTTTGCTGAAATCGGGACTAGCAAGATATGTAAATAAATCGGTTCTAACAATATTTAAGCAAGCGTTAGGTCAAGGCAATTCGCAGGAAATTCAGAGCAAGGTCAAACAACTATTCATGATTAATATTAGGAACAAGTCCAGAACTCAAAACACGAAGATAATATTAATTCACTCTCGTGATACTAACAACTTTATCTAGCAACCTAAAAATCCTAACTCTCGTTGGCATTAGAAATCGCAGATAAGCATTATTGATCAGGTTTAATTTGTTCACAATTCTCCAATACATCTACTCTCGCAGGTAATGAATAAATTGCTCATCTAGATCTCTTCTAGCAACCTAGCAACTCTCGCTGTCTAGATAAAACTAAGATCAAGAATAGATTGGCCAAATCGATTCAAGCAATATGAACAACCTAGATGAAGACTACCGATTTTGATTCCTATTTGTGTCCAACCCTAGCTCATGAATTCCTTTGAAAACCTTAACCTACCTAATAGATCTACTCAGACATAATCATAGATAGAAGAAGCAAAACAGAAGAATTGAAAGAAAGCATCAAATCGATAAAAATTAGAAGTACTAGGGTTCAGAAATCTTCTCCAATTTGTAGCTTGAGATCTTCTCCCTTACAAATAATTCCAAAAGCTAAAAGATAGATGATCGAAGATAAAAAGATCATAAAACCTAAGACTAGGGAGAGTATTTATATTAGAGGTAATAGGCGGCTGGAAGGAGGCTGGACTCTTTAAAAGTCGGCGGCAATCATTAGGGTAAAACCCTTCTTTTTGTTCACTTCCGCGGCGAGCAGGTGCTCACTTGGTGGCCGAAATCCACGAGCATGTGCTCGTCGATTGGAGTTGGTGATTCTTCATAAGATTTTCCTTCTTTTCTTTAAATTTGATTCTTTTCTGTTCCAAAGGTTCCAGATGCTCCAAACTCCAACTTCAGCTCCAAAGCTACCTAAAACTCCTAATACACACTCAAAAACTCTAGAAAACAATTAGATAAAAGGGGTTAAAAAGGGTAAAAATCCCAACATATCAGTCGTACGCCATTGACCCTGTTCCGGAGCCTCGTCGTATAATGAGGGACAATAGACATGATGTTTTGAGACGAAATGCTTTTCTATAAGATGCGAGACAGACAAAACCCGGACTCGAAAGGTCTATATATATATATATAGAGAGAGAGAGAGAGAGATAGGTCGAAAGGTCTATATATATATATATATATATATATATATATATAAGACATCGAAACGTCGCCTGTTGAGAATCTGGACTATAAAATTCCCGCCTAAATGTCGAAAGTCGCAATGTACGGGATGCCTTGTAGTAAGTTGCAGCTGGCCTACAAAATAACTCAGTCAAACCTCAAAGATTCCCTGAAGTCGAATACGAAATCAGAAGACTTAGAAAATTATAATGAACACCATCATGTGAATATCAATTGACTATAAATCCACAGAAATTGTGGAGACACTAACTTGATCTGGTGATAATAGAGTTTACAGTTGAATATACCTAAGAGTTTAGGGTTTAAACGTATATCATTTATGCAATGTACGAGTTAGCTTCTCTACTCAAACAACGTATACCTATTTCATTGATAAAACATCTCATATGGTTGATTGTTACCTTCTTGGCACAGCGGTCCATATGTAAGTAACACTCGCCTTCCATATGTATGTAACATTTGAAGATCAACATATATCCCAATATCAGTGAGGAATCCCAACTTGTAAATTGATTTCAGCAAACACATTCAGTTGATTTAGTAATATTGACATTATTAAACTCAGCTCTTCCAACAATTAACAACTCCGAAAACGACAGTTTCGATTTACAATTTCGATTCCAACTACGTGAATAGTTCTTAGTTGCCATAGTGAAACGATAAGTCAGCCGTCACATTACGGCAGGGTTACGTGAATAGTTTGTACTTTGCCATAGTTAAACAATAAGTGAGCCGTCACATTACGGCAGAGTTACGTGAATAGTTCTTAGTTGCCATAGTGAAACGATAAGTCAGCCGCCACTTTACGGTAGAGTTACGAGATTAGAAAAAGTATGTTATTGCAACCCAAAGTTAACAATAGATACTACACACCACGAAAAAAAAAAACAACAAACACTTCCTCGTTTACATAACAAAAAGACTTAAAAGTAATAGTCCATCGGCAATTTCATCACCTTATGTGGAATATGATGAATAAACCCAAGTACGTGGATTGCGTAAAAACATGTATCACACATTTATGGGTCTTTCACAGCTTCTTCATATAGCGGCCCCCACGGCTGACTCTATGCACAATGGCAACGTCTGATTATGCTCCCATCAAACGAAGCACATCGGTCTAAGTACACTTGTGGGACTTCAGGAGGATGATGAAATATTGGGGAGCTAATTCCAACCTCCTTCTCATACGGCTGACTAGATCACGATTTGGACTAATCATTTCCAAATCAATTTCCAGAGTAGGAGTCAAAATAGCCAAAACATGGCATAGACGTAGACGCCGAGTTCATAGCCACTAGCCGCCGATTGACGAATCATTGATAGACCGTTCTCCATATCGTTGTGGTAGAAAAACTCTGAACAACCTCTCATGAACAGAGCGGAGATATTGCCACGGTGGCTACATGTTATAAGAAAATTCATCATGCTTCGGTCATCGTTGAGAGGAGGATACTTTAGGGTGAAGAGATCAATATCTCTCAAGAAAGCTTCATCATAGGCGACCCTCCGCAAGGTCCGTACCGCCACGACAGCGTTGAAGTGGTCCCTTAGGTCGTCAGAGACATGTAGCATGATTGAATGGAGGATTTCAGTAGGTAGATCGATCAAACCTACATCTTCATGACCCCCGTCCCTCCTTTGACGACCATCACCTCCTCTTCCAACAATCTCACGTTGAACCCGTCTGTGCGATGGCCCTTCAGACTCCATTCTGTGAAGAGAAAAATAAAGACTTTTCGTTTTCCGAGTTGAGATGAATGAGAAAAGAAAACCTAAAAGTATACTTTCTGAAGGAAAAACGGTGAACTAAATAATTTGGATTTCATTAATTGGTGTCTGTGTAAAGCGACGCTTGTTCGACACGTCAACAGTTGTGCTGTTTAGGCATACAAAATATTTTCTTACATATTTTCTTTTCTTTAATATTTTTCAAATCTATTTTATAGGATATTATTACGTAGATTAGTAGGGTGCAATTATGGAAGAGGTGCATGATGATGGCGACGGTTTGTCTTCTCGAGATTCAAGATGGGACGCGGTTTGTGTTCTCAACTCTCAACATTTATAATCTCAAAAATATTATATTGAAAATTATTTTAAAAAAAATCGAGAAAAAAACAAAATAATCTATGGTATTTTTAGAAAATATCTAAATCATTATATTAAAAAAATTTAAGAAGTATTTAAAAAAAAATAATAATAATATAATGCTACTTTGAGACTTTAACCAAAACCAACAGCTTCTAAAGCCAAGTTCTCTACAGCCAAATTCTAAAGCAACAGCCTAAAGCCACAGCCATAACCAATCAGAGCCAAAGTTGCATATTTCTTACGGTTTAGGGTAGAGTGTATAGCATAGTTACTGTAAACGATACAGCTGAGTTAAGTACAATATACGGTTGAGTTATGCACAATATACAGCTGGGTTAATTACAATATACGGCTGAGTTATGCACAATATACAGCTGAGTTAATACATAATACGAGTGAGTTAAGTACAATATATGGCTGAGTTATGCAAAATATACGGCTGAATTGTCATAATTAGACTCAAGGTTGGATTTCCTTAAAAACAAAAGCAAACCAAAAGAGAATACACAGTACGAAAGAACGACAACCAACACATGATAATAGAAATCAAAAACACTTAAAAGTATTACTGCGTAGGCCATTTCATCACCCTATGTGGAATATTAAACATAAACCCAAGAACATGGATTGCGTAAACACGAATCACACATCCATGGATCTTTCACACTTTCTGCATATAGATGACCCCAACGACGACTCCATGCACAATGACATCGTCTGATTATGCTCGAATCAAATGACGCACAACGGTCGACGTAGAGCTGTGGGATTTCATGAGGTCCCCAATAATAGTGGCTAGATTCTTCCAATCTCCTTCTCATACGCCGGACCAAATCACGGTTTGGACTAACCAGTTCCAAATCAATTTCGAGATCAGGAGTCAAAATACGCTGAAGGTTGGCATAAACATAGACGCCTAGTTCATAGCCAGCAATTGTCGAATCACGAATCAATGATAAACCGTTTTTCATATCGCCGCGGTAGAAAAACTGTGAACAACCTCGTAAGAACAGAGCAGAGATATTACCACGGTGACTACATATTGTAAGGAAATTCACTATACTTCTGTCACCGTTGATAGGAGGATACTCCACCGTGAAGATATCAATATCTCTCAAGAAAACTTCATCATCGGCGACCCTCCTCAAAGTGTGAATCGCCGCTACAGCGTTGAAGTGATCCCTTAGTTCTTGCGAGACATGAAGCATGATTGAATGGAGGATTGCAGGAGGCAGATCGATCAAACCTCCATCTTTATGACCATCGTCCCTACCTTGACGACCATCTTCTCCACTTCCCACGATCTCGCCTCGACTCCGTTTATGCGATGGATTTTCCGACTTCATTATGTCAAGAGGAAAACAAAGACTTCTCGTTTTCCGATTTGAGCAGAATGAGAAAAGAAAACGTAATAGTAGACTTTCAGACGGAAAACGGGGATGTAAAGTAAACGTAATAGTAGACTTCTCGTTTTCCGTCTCTTTAATATTATTTCTGATCTATTTTTTTTGGATATGATTACATATATTCATAGTGTACATATTTCACTCGAGTTTGTAAAAATGTGATTTACAAAATCACATTAAATCACAATAAATAACAATTAGATATCCCGCCAAAAAAATCGAAAGGTCAGGCGGTGACGGCTGACTTATACCACGTTGCGGCTCAGTAATACTACATAACTGAGCCAAACCTCAACTCTGCCCTCAAGTCGAAAATGTAATTAGAAGACTTAGAAAATTATAATGAAACGTACGGCAGAGTTGTCAAAGTTAAACCATAGTAGTCGACGTAAAGAGAAGCTCATGCACACAAGTTTATGCCATTTAAACCGGATGTATGTTCTTACAAACAAGAATAATATTTAAAAGTAATACTCCATAGGCCATTCCATCACCCTATGGTCAATGACGTTAATAAAACCAAGTACATGGATTGAGTAAAAACAAGTGTCACACATCCAAAGATCCTTCACACTTTCATCCGATAGAGGACCCCGCGCAGAACTCCATGCACAATGACAACGCCTAATTATGCTGTAATCAAACGAAGCACAATGGTCTAACTACAGTTTTGGCAGTCGATTAGGTCCCCAGTAGTAGTGGCTAGACTGGTCCAATCTCCTTCTCATCCGCCTCACTAAATCACGATTTGGACTAACCATTTCCAAATCAATTTCTTCGGTAGGTGTTAAAATACGCTTAAGACTGTCATAAGTATAGATGGCGAGTTCATAGCTAGCAATCGCCGAATCACGAATCATTGATAAACCGTTCTTCAAATCGTGCCGGTAGAAAAACTCGGAACAACCTTGTAAGAACAGAGCGGAGATATTACCACGGTGCCGACATGTTAAATGGAAGTTCATTATACTTCGGTCATCGTTGAGAGGAGGATACTGCAAGGTGAAGAGATCAATATCTCTCAAGAAAACTTCATCACCGGCGACCCGCCTCAAGGTGCTTATCGCCGCAACAGCATTAAAGTGATCCCTTAGGTCTTCAGAGACATGCAGCATGATTGAATGGAGGATTTCAGTCGGCAGATTGATTAAACCTCCATCTTCGTGACCATCGTCCCTCCTTTGACGACCATCCCCTCCTCTTCGCACAATCTCACGTCGAATCCGTTTCGGCAATGGACCTTGCGACTGCATTCTGGCAAGAGACAAAAGTAGAGAGTCTTCGTGTTACAATTTGAGAAGAAAGAGAAATGAAAACCTAATAGTAATAGACTTTCTGTAGAATAACGGAGAAGTAAAAAAATTTCATATAACATTTTCTTGTAATAAGTAAAACGAAGCTTTTTCGACACGTCGACAGTTGTGCTGTTTAGCCATACTTAATATTTTATTTTCTTTAATATTTTTTCTCATCTACTTTTATAGTATATGATTACATAGATTAATAGGGTATCCTTGTGTTCTCGAGGTACATGATGTGCGACGGTTTGGGTTCCCCAAATTGATACACACTCGAGTTTGTAAAAAAATGAGATATACAACATCACAATAAATCACAATACATAACAATTAGATATCCCGCCAGAAAATCGAAAGGTCGATATGTGACGGCTGACTTATGGGAAGTTACGGCTGAGTTACTACATAACTCAGCCAGTCCTCAAACATGATCAATTACTTCTTTCGATTTGATCAATTACTTTTTCAAGTATCGAATATAAAAATCCCACGGCAAAAAAACCGTGTTTTAAGTTAACATTTACATAAGACGAAGAAAAATAAATTAGTCCTAAACAGAGTGCAGATTATTCCTGTTCATACTCGTCATCCACCTTCATCGCTTGAGGATCCATGACAAATCAATATGACAGTAAATAGCAAAAGAATAATGGGAGATCAGAATTGGGCACCACATTATTCATTTAACAGACCACAAAAATATAATCGATTTACAATATTACCTCTTCGCAGCAAGATAGGCTTCGTCTAAGCTAGGGTTTAACCAAAACTCTGAAGCACCACCTCTGGAGTGAATGCTATATTTTCCTGTGTAGTTCAAATGACGACAGATATATAGATTATTATTTCCAGAGATAAGAAACATTAACATAAGTATGTCGGAAAAAAACTCACCAAACGACCTAACTATGGTCCATAACCTCAAAGCACATATGTTCAGATCCCTACGACGCAAATGCTTCCAGGTGACATGAAATCGATAAGCCAATGTACCCCAAGCAGTGCAGCAAAGTTCATTCCCACTATATGTAACGTATATAAAATAGTAAATGATAAGAACATTGTAGTACCAACAATTATTTGGAATAGTTAGTAGATCTTACTTGACATCTCTGAGAGTAAACCTAAACTGCTTTGTTGAAGGTCTATATACGTGTGGATCATGAAAAACATTCAGATTTTGAACCTTGACAACAACACCTAAAAGGTCAACTGCTATTAAAAACAGTTAAGAGAGTTAGTAATTTGATAGACATTTATTTAAATTGAAGCATTATCATAATTATGCAAAACAAATAGTACCTGCTTCGCAAGAGTTATAGTGTGATCCATCAAGCACTTTATCAAAATCTGTAAATGAATACTTTGTCATGGGAGGCATGGAATTGTCTTCGATGAATGTGGTGATTTCAGGGTAGAAGCAAATCTCTATACGCAGATTTGTGAACCTTAAAAACACAGATACTCTATAAACTCCAAAGTTACTTATCTTATAATATCCACCCTCCTTCGAAATCGTTCTCGTATTTTTTTGCAATATCCGTAGATAAATAGGCTTCCATTGTCTTTCCTTGGCAAAGCAGACACGAAGAAATCTGAAGTATTATAAATAAACAAAGACAAAAAAAAGAAATATAATACTTACATCTTCATCCGACAGAATAAATTTCCGTTCGTAAGCCGACTTGTAATCTTTTTCTTCATAAGCTCTTTTAACGAATGCACGGATTGTAGTGGGAGACAAATTAGTGAATTTAAGATCTGTAAATATGGTAATACAAGCCATTTTAGGTTAAAAACGAGAGGGTATGAGTCAAACGGAAGTTGAAAGAGAATGTAAAAGAATAAATGGAAAAGATGTATGAGATATATAATATGGGAATAATAATGGAGAAGGTGCAGTCATTATTTTGCACAAGTCACAATAAATCACAATAAATAACAATATGATATACCACCAGAAAATCAAAAAAGAATGAACCTAACCCTCTTTCGATTTTGGGAGTTTAACATACCCGGTTTTAATTACTAATCGTCTCGGACTTTGGTTTACAAAATCGGGCAATTTCCGATTATAATTATGAATTTTGGTTTCCTTTTTTTAAAGCGTCTCGAGATTGTAAACATACATTGTTGTACACTTCTCCAGTGTAGTACCTAGTCGTATCTAGTTTAGACTTATCCAGACGCGTCCAGTAGAGACACGAAAAGTCTCCAGGTTAGACCTATCTACCACGACTGATATGACTTCAATCAATGTCGAGACTAGCCTTATGCCATCATTACAGTTGATTTCTCGAAGAGATATCACTACACTTAAATATTAAATTAGTGTAACAGTGAAAAAAACATAAGAGTTGAATCTTAAATTACGTTGAGAAGAAACCCTTCTTCTCTGCTACTAGTTTTTTTATCGCGTCCGGTGCGACTTGCTGACGTCAAATGATAAGACTTACCACGTATTTCGACTGGTACGGCTGACTTGTGGTTGATTACGGTTGAGTTATGTTCAATTTACGTCTGAATTATTGTTCAAATTAATACTTATACGAATGCGCACAAAGACTCATCTCTATTCAAAAAATCAGTACGAAGAGGGATTATATTAAGTTCGAAAATATTGAATTACATGCAAAAGCCAAAATTATCGGGCCCAACTTGAAAATAACTCAGCCAAACCTCAAATTTGCCCTCATGTTGAAAATGTAATTAGAATTTTAGGGTTGAATATACCTTACAGGTTAAGGGTTTAGTGTAAAGCATATGCGAAACAGAGTAGTTAGCGTCTCAACTCAGACAACGAATAGACATTCTATTGAAAACACAATCTATATCGTTTATTGTTACCTTCTCGGAATTACCAGTCCATATATAGGTAACATTCGCCTATCATCTGTATGTAACTTTTGAAGATCAACATATATCCCATTAAAAAAATAATGTAAACTACAAATTCGACGTTACGTCGATTTTGAGGTCTGGTTGAGTTATGTAGTAACTGAGCCGTAACTTCCCATAAGTCAGCCGTGACGAATCGACCTTTCGATTTTCAGGCAGGATATCTAATTCCGCATTTTTTGTATATATGAGGATGTCAAACCGTCACCCATAATGAATATGATTAACTTTATTTAATTCGTTTCACATTATACCTTTAAAAGAATTACAATTACATTTCCGATTTCCGGGCATGCTTGAGGCTTCACTGAGTTATATAACAACTGAGCCGTAACTTCCCATAAGTCAACCGTGACATTGTGACCTTTAATGATGAGGGTCTTACTGAAACAGATTGCTTATGTGGTTGGTGAAACTGTAAGAAATAAGAATAGCAAAATAAGCAAAATTATTTAGATTATATACAAGAGTGATTTTAATGAATATACATGGTTGACCAAAAAATTAAGTTTCTAGCATGGATATAACTGAAATTAGGAAAATAACATAGAGAAACAAAAATTATACCATATAAATCCTAACTTTTTGAATTAATTACAAATTTGTCATTGCCGACATTACTGTTCATCAACAATCGGTAACACTATTCATCATTATACTAACTTCAATATCAGATAACATTAACATGTTAATAATAATGCTTTGAATATTGTTAGCAGGTCAATATAAATAGTACGTGAATATTATTATCATGTGAATGTTGTCAGCATGTAAATCCAATAATCATCGCATGTTATATATAATGTTAGTGTGCGAACAATAATAGTGTACTTATAGTAATGTCTGAACTTGTGATGTGTTAACTATATTGATGTATTAATTCGGTTATGTTAACTAAGTTATCATAACATACTAACTAACATGCTAACAAATATAGCAACATGTTAACATGCTAACAAATATAGCAACATGTTAACATGCTAACAATAATACATATTACTTCTTACAAGATAACAATCCAATGTTAATGTGCTAATAATATTAGTGTGCTAACAATCCAATGTTAGTGTTAATGTGCTAATAATAATACTAATAATCACTACCGGATAACAATCCAATGTTAACGTGCTAATAAAATTAGTGTGGTAACAATTCAATGTTAGTGTGCTAACAGTCCAATGTTAGCGTGCTAACAATATTAATAGTATTATCGACAATCAATAATATTATTTTGTACTATGTTAATTCCAATATCAACTAACATTAAAGTGTTAACACTACATCATTGAATATTGTTACATGTAAATATTGTTAGCACTTAAACAATGTTAGCATCAAAATGTTGTTCGCATGAAAATGTTTTTTTTTTTTTGGTAAAAGCATGAAAATGTTGTTAGCATGTAAATCTAACTATCCTTTCATGTTATGTAGAATGTTAGCATCATATATAACATGTTAACTCCAAGTATCAGTTAATGTTAATGTGATCATGATAACTTGTTAATATTTACATTGATTGTTAATGTGTAAATAATAATATCAGATATTTATATTGAATTTTAACGTGTTAATAATGATAACCGTTAACAAACCATTTCTTTTTTTAATATCTTCTCTCTCATTCCCTTCCTTTCTGCCTCCTTTTCTCCTCGTGTATTTTTTTTCTCCGGTGAATGGCACAAAATGTAAATTTGAAAAGAAAGAAATGATAGAAAAATAATTGACTTTATATACAAAGGACACTGTAGTTGTCAGTAGTTGTCACTTAATTTTCATATTATCCATACCATTCTTTGCAATTTCTCTATATACAAAAGATCAATGTGGGGACTACTACTATTTTTAAAAAATGATTAATTACTAAGGTTAAATGCAAACCATTCAAAAAGATACTACTCAATCCAATGGTCCAGATTTCACCACTCTCTAATCATTCAAAATCCAATGGCCCAGATTTCAATTGCTTCCTTTTGTGCTATCCAGTAGAATAATTGATGGAAACATAATGAATAATTTAATTAGATGTGAGATGATAATAGTATATGATATTTTTTAGGATTCTTTCACTACAGGAAAAATGAGTTTTGTTAGCACCCGAAAAACGCTATAACATGATACGATAGCGTTGTAGAAAGCGTTCTGACATCGTCCGCGATAATAGATCAAACACTTTAGATAGCGGTTTTTGCAAGTGTTATTAAAATATTTGATAACATAGCATTCTATTGTGTGCAATCTTTAAATATACGATAGCAATTAATATTTGCTATTAATATATTACGTATTTATGAAAAAATATATAATTATATTTATATAGTATTTGATGAGATTGTATTTATACGGTATTTGTACTAATTATATACATTATTTATAATATTTGCATTTTTAGTAATTAGATTTAATCGTTTTAAAATCGAAATTTGTTTTGGATAAAATGATATTAAAATATAAATACCATATTTATTATGAAACCAGAATTAAAAAAAATCTGTATTACAAAATAAAATAAAATATAAACATAATTAAAAAATAAAATTACATTTTCTACACTAAACAAAATCTATTATACATCTTCCGTAGATCTGAGAAACTCCCCCGACGATTGTGTTACCACCACCACCACCACCTCTATCAGTTTTCATTGATTCCTATTAAGAAAATCCCCAACAAACACCGTTCTCTTAATTTTTAGCTTCTTTTGCAGAAATTTCGCTTTGAACCTTCACGAAATCAAATAAAATACAGAGAAGTTAGATTAATGAAATGAAATCAATCGAATAATTGATGAAAAATCGCTGGGTTTCCAGCTCCAATTCTGAAATTAAAAAAAGAAAAACACAGTAACGAGAAAAATAAAAGAAGAATAAGAGGAAGAGGATAAGAATAGGAGGATGGTAACCTGCAACATAAACACAACGAATCTACTCTCGATTCGATTTCACGGAGTAAGAGTAAGCCAAAGAGGGAGAAGAAAGGGGACTTGATTTTAATCTGAGGAGTTTCGGTCCGGATCTTAGGGAGGCGGAGAGACAATTTTGCTCAGGATTTGTCTCATGCTAAGGAGAAGGCATAAACTTTGTGAAGTTCATAGCAAAGCGGCAAAGATGAGGAGAGTCGGGATAATGAAACGTGTCTAAAGAGTTAGACTTGAGGAATGTTAATCGTTGGTTAATAACTTATCAACGGTGGAGATCTAAAGAATGGTGATCCTTGCCTTTGGAAATCAGCCAATGAACATTTAGTATTGTGTTTTTTTGTCGTTTAGTCTTTTCCTTTGCATTTTAACAGTTTAACATATTTGTTATTACTTTTCCTTATTAATAAATTGATTTTGTAATATATTGTAAATCAACAGAAGATAAACTATATAGAAAATAAATATAAATAAAAATTTTCATCATAAGTGTTAGATTTTTTGGAATATTATTTGATGTTTCCCTTTAATAACTAACAATTACAAATTGAGAGTTTATAAGTTTATAACTAAGGGTTAGAAGGGTTTAGGGTTTGTGTATGACAATGAGGTTGAGAGTTTAGGATTTGGAAATTATTATGTTCGAAACAATAATTTGTTGTATTTTGAATTTTCTTTGAGAAATTTCAAAAAAATACTTACAATTATAAAATTTTCCTAACTTAAATATTCATTAGAAAATTATATTCTAAACTCCATACCCTAAATCTTAAACCCTATCTATGCCCTAAAGTTTAAATTAAAAATTCACCAAAATTTTCTTTTCTATTTGTGTTTTGTAATAGTTTGATTTTTATGTTTTTTTTTACGAAACAAAATTTTGACTAATTAGTTTTTCAACATCTTGTTTTTTGGTGAGAAGTTTTTCAACATTGATACATATCAAAACTTCCCCTATATATTAATAGAGAAGACACCAAGAGAGATTTCTGCCACGTGTCTCACTGAGAGCAATTTAAGGAAAATTGAACCAATGAGATATTTTTATTTAGCCATGTCATTACTAACTATTAAACTTATTAAAACTTTAGTAGCCCATTAATAGCCCAATAGCTATAAGGACTGGGACGAAACCAGATATCCGGATTTTTTAGGTATTCATATTCGGATATGGATCCGGATCCGGAGCTTCCGGATTTTGGATATCCGCCTAAAAATCAAGATATCTACGGCCGGATCCGTAAAATATATATTAAAATATATAAAATAAAATTAATAATAAAATATAATATACTATTAGCAAAAAGTAAAAGTAGAATATTATATAAATAATTTTTAAGTTCGTTTTTATGTATAATTCTTAATATATTTAAAAATTTATTAATAAAATAGATTAATATAGTATATTTAAAGGATCCAGATCTGGCTCCGGATATCCGGACTTAAAAAATCAGATATCCGGATCCTAGGTTTTATTATCTGGATCCAGCCCTCCGGATATCCGGATATTCAGATTGGATACGGAGCGGATCCCGATATGGATCTGGATCCCGAATAATATTTTCAAACCTACGGATCTGGATCCCAGATAGGTCATTTAAAATTCGGAACCCTTTTCCTTTTGATAAAGGATTTCCGCTCATCCCTGAAATATCTTCTCGCTTCTTTCCAAAGTTTTTAAAGTTCAAATTGAACAAAAAATTACAACTATGCAATACCATGTAATATGTTAATAATTAGTGTATTTTAGATAGATATATATATTTCAAATGTTATACTATCAAAACAACTATATTGGGTTTTTTTAAAAAAAAAATAATTTTAAGTAGATTATATTATGAATATATAATACCCGAGCCGGGCTCGGGTTATAATCTAGTAACTATTATTTTTGTATCATTTTATGTTAAAAGTATTTGATGTTACACATAAATACACACTACTGTTTCCATTGAATTTTACAAAAGAGAAAATTCTAAGTTTGTAGCCAATCAATGCTCGTGACATCATCTGAAGCCTTCTTTCTTTATACTTTTGCCATTGTACACTTTGGTAGTCTCTTCAGAGCTATGAAGATGTCTTATCCTTTCCGACTTCTTTGAAGACTAATTTCATCTGATAACTTGACATGTTCTTCACAGTGCTGTAATTCCCTTAGTTTCTCCCATTGGCACACAACCTTGGTCCAAGCCTGCACACAACCAATTACCTTAGTATACAAAGGCTGATATAACTTTTGGTAATTGGCTTCAAGAGTAGCTCTCTCCTCAAGAATTTAGCCTCAATTTCATGATGTTTGCCCAAAAAGGAAAATAATTCTCAGATAATCATCAATAAGAAGCACATTACTCTTTCACATTTGACATTGATCAATCGTGACACTGAAAGGAAGATATTTTCATATAACTAAAGCAATCACAAGATCATATTTACAAGATACCTTATCAATCTACACCAATTCATTAAAAATTAACCAGTGTGATTTTTGACAAACCTGAATCTCCCTCAACAGCTCAACACGCCTACTGATTTTCGGAGTCAGATTCTCGAGCACATCAGAATGTTTTCCAGCCAGATTCTGCAGCTTGTTCTGTGTATCAATAAACACATATAACAATTATAAAAAATTGAAGGAAACTCAAATCTACACTCCTAAGCACGGAAATGTCATTGAAACCTCATATTAAACCTCATATAACATGGTTCAAGGCCTCAAGCAGACAAACAAACAAACAAAAAACTTATGTAAACACATATATCTCTCTGACTACACAAAGCAAAAAAGCTATTTATCTCCAGATAAGAGTTCCATTGAGTAACAAAACTAACTATATGATAAAATCCAAACTTATTTTTCATTCCAAATTCTGCACAATCGGCTGGTACTAAGAATAATTTTCCACATCGACTGAATCTCACAATTACATTTAAGGCTACAAGTAACAAATATTCCAAACCCAGCAAACAAATCTAGAAATGTTTCTCTTGGGAAATTCATCGAACATCTTCCTAAGGTGGTCACATAACTTAGCTTACAACGAATTCGGGACCTGCAAACATCGAAGGGCATCATCTGTTGTCTATAAATAGTAACATCTACGGTTTTTGAAAACGAGAGTAAGAGAAATACCTAAGTGTGAGCAATCAGAGTCTCTCCCACCGTGTTTCAGCAAAGAAGTTCTAAGACCATCGATCTATCAACGAAAAGAAGAATCAAACTGAGAGAAACGAATCAGAAACAGATGAGAATGGATCAGAATTGTTTTAAAGTAGATCTTACCTCAGTGATATCGCACGATTGATAGAAGAGGGGATATACTTTCACAATTTGGAAGCTAGCAAAACGAAATCGAATTAGGGAGTTGCTGTGTCTGTGAGAGAGATGATAGATTTGGAAATTGGAGAATCGAAGAAGGTAGCTGCCGAAATCGAATAGGAGTGTGACGATGGTAACGTTTCTTCTTCTTCCTCGGAGTTTCTTAATCGTTACCGGAAACTGGTTAATTGATTCGAGTCTATTAGCCAGAGAGGGTGAAGAGAGAAGAGAGAAAAGGAGAGGCCAAGTTATTCGAAGGATGAATTGATTAGGGTGTCTGAGAAAATGAGTTTTTTTTCAGAGATAACAAAAAGAGAGAGAGAGAGAGAGAGGGGGAAATTGAAAAAAAAACAAGAGGGAAATGAAAAAAAATTCTAAGTCTTCAGCCGGTTAATAAAACAATTACAGCCTAAAAATAAACATAGCGTTTTAATGATGCAAATGCTATTTAAGATATGAAGTTTTTTAAACTTAGAATCCGAAAACACGAAGATAGAGTTTGCGTTTTTGAAACGCTATCTTAAACTGAGTGTTATACCAACGATAGCATTAACGTAAAAAACGCTATATTTATGTGCTATTAATACTCACATTTCTTGTAGTGTTTATACAAAATTCTTAAATCAAATGTTTTAAAAAATTAATATATAATGCTGATTTGAAATATTATATTTAGCTTTTAGTGTTTGTTAATCTTCTTTCTCACTAAAAAAATATTGCAATAGAAATGCTCCCGGTTGGCAATGGCAACCATATAAAAAATAATGGATAGCAAGCTAAGTAAAACTCATTGTATTTAAAGGTATCTTAAGGTATTGTTCGGGGGAATGTCCTTCCCATTGAAGATCTTCTCATTCCTTCATTTCCATATAAACGATAAAATCCATGGAAAGCACGTGTTGGGCTTTGGTGATGAAAATCATTGAGTTATAACTGGGCCCGCGACAGGGTAGTCACTAGGAAACGGGTTTGTTTTCTTTGGGCTTCGGTTTGGTTTAAACCGTCTTATCTTTGTAATTGACTTAGTATATAAAGCTAAGCATGTGGGGAATTAGGG
This sequence comes from Isatis tinctoria, assembly GCA_010577795.1. Classification (NCBI taxonomy): domain Eukaryota; kingdom Viridiplantae; phylum Streptophyta; class Magnoliopsida; order Brassicales; family Brassicaceae; genus Isatis; species Isatis tinctoria. Next base: position 24,807,150 of record CM021249.1, on the reverse strand, counting down.
TTAACACAAAATTTCTGATTTCCTCTAGGTTTTAGAAGGAGGCAGAGAGAAACCTAAAAGCTTGTAATCTGTGGTATAGTGGATTACTGGAAAAACTCCAGGCCGAGACGTAGGATCACACATCGTGATCTGAACTCGTTAAATCTCTGTGTCTTTACTTTATTGCTCAAGAACAAACTAATATTCCGTGCAAAAGAGAGGTTCAATTCTCTTCAAGTGGTATCAGAGCCAGATTTACTGGTTTCGGGAGCAAGGGCAGAGAGGATCGGCGGTGGTTGCTAGGTTTTCTTTGTGTGTTGCTGATTGCTGGGTTAGAGGCATCGGCGGTGAGGTCAGAATCAGGCGTCGCGTTCAGTGTCGACCGACACCCGTCTAGTATCGATCGACACCGATCAGTGTCGACCGACACCCATTCATTGTCGATCGACACCGAGTCTGAACAGAGATAAATCAGGCGTGATGGATTCTAAGAAGACTTCGAAGGTGAAGATGGCTATCTTCGATGGGCAAGGAGATTTCTCCTTGTGGAAAAGAAGGATGACGGCTCATATATCACTTGCAGGTTTGAAGGATGAATTATCAACACCTGCAAAAGAGCCTAAAAGTCTGGTAAAAAAAAGGACGAGTCTGAAGAGGATTTCGCAGAAAGACTTCAAGAAGAAGAAGCCAAGAGGGAGGAACGAGCTGAGAACGCAATGAACATGTTGACTCTCCATCTAGGAGATCATGTCCTCAGGAAAACAGAGGAGTGCACAACAGCACGTGATCTTTGGGCTGCACTAGAAAGGTTATATAATACCAAAACTCTACCTAGTAGAATTCATCTTCTGTATCAGTTTTATACATTTAAGATGGATGGGTCAAAGTCAATCGATCAGAATGTCGATGACTTCTTGAAGACTATTTCAGAGTTGGCTAGTGTGAAGGTTACAGTTGCGGATGAGGTGCAGGCAATTCTATTGCTCAGTTCCTTGCCATCACAGTATGACTCCATGAAGGAGACATTGAAGTATGGTAGAGAATCTATCTCTATTGATGATGTGATAAATGCAGCGAGATCTAAGGAGACTGAGCTCAAGGCACTGGGAATATCAACTTCTCAGAAAGCTGGTGAAGCATATGTGGCTCGTGGGAGACAGTCTGAGAGGAGTCAGAAGAACTCCGGTGATAGAAGCAGAAGCAGGTCGAAATCGGGTTCAAGAATCACCTGCTGGTACTGCAAGAAGGAAGGACATAAGAAGACTGATTGTTATGCTAGGAAAAAGCGCATGGGCAATGATGATGATGCTGAGGCAGCAGTGGTCATTGATCAATCAGCAGGAGTTGATGCATTAACAGTCTCAGAAAGTTGGCATCATGAGAGGTGGGTGATTGATTCGGGTTGTTCATATCACATGACCTCAAGGAGAGACTGTTTGATAAGTTCGAGGAGCTCAACTCTGGACAAGTGCTACTGGGGGACGACTATTCCGTGGAGGTTAAAGGAATAGGTTCTATCAATATCAAGGCATATGGTGGCACGGTGAAGACATTGACAAATGTCAGGTATATTCCTAAGCTGAAAAGAAATTTAATATCTACAAGTACGTTAGATAAGCTTGGGTTTGATCATGCTGGAGGCAAAGGAAAGACAAGGTTCTAAGAACGGGAAGATGGGTCTTCAAGGTTCACTGTGTGGTTCTTTGTATTTGCTTGATGGAGAGACTGTGATAGGACAGTCAAACATTAGTGTTTCCAGGAAACCTGCCTGCGATGAAACAGTGTTGTGGCATAGAAGGTTGGGACACATGAGCATGAAGAATCTGATGATCCTGGCAAAAAGGGGCATCATTGACAAGAGGAGAATTGGAGAGATGGATTTCTGTGAGAGTTGTGTAATGGGAAAGCATAAAAGGCTGAGCTTCAACGTTGGGAAGCACAATTCTGGGGAAGCACTGAAGTATGTTCATTCAGATCTTTGGGGATCTCCATCTGTTACTCTAAGTTTGTCTGGTAAGCAGTATTTTCTGTCTATCATTGATGACTACACTAGAAAAGTATGGGTATTCTTCTTGTCTACTAAGGGTGAAGCTTTCACAAAGTTTTGTGAATGGAGGAAGCTGGTTGAGAATCAAGTCAGCAAGAAGGTTAAGTGTCTGAGAACAGACAATGGGTTGGAATTCGTGAACAAGGATTTCAATGAGTTTTGCAAGCAGCATGGGATTGAGAGGCACAGGACATGTGCATATACTCCACAGCAGAATGGAGTAGCTGAACGCATGAATCGAACAATAATGGAGAAAGTGCGTTGTATACTTGATGAGAGTGGCTTGGGAGAAGAATTCTGGGCTGAGGCGGTTAGCACAGCTGTGTACCAAATAAATAGAAGTCCCTCATCGGCCTTAGATGGCAATATTCCTGAAGAACTATGGCTGGGAAGAAAGCCTGGTTATAAACATCTTAGAAGGTTTGGGTCATTGGTCTATGTGCATGTAGATCAAGGGAAGTTAAAACCAAGAGCTATGAAGGGAATTTTCATTAGCTATCCAGAAGGAGTCAAAGGGTACAAGGTATGGCTTCTGGATGAAGAAAGATGTGTGATAAGCAGGAATGTAGTCTTTGTTGAAGATAAAGTGTTCAAAGACTTAAAAGAAGGTGTTTCTGCGTCAGAAACAGGGCTGGAGAACCCGACTCCAGAGATGGTGTCGATCGACACACCTATTGGTGTCGGTCGACACAGGGCCGCAGAGAAGGTATCGATCGACACCCCCACTGGTGACGATCGACACCCTCCGTCTGAATCGACAGTTCCGGCTACTGAAGATCAAGGTGAAGGTTCATCTTCAGGTGGAGTTGTTGGAGATTCAGAATCAGATGATATACCTCAGGACTATCAGTTGGTTCGAGATCGAACTAGGAGAGTAACAAGGCTACCTGACCGTTTCAATGATTATGATTTGGCAAGTTTTGCTTTAATTGCTGCAGTTGAGATGAGTTCTGAAGAACCAAGGGACTATCAGGAAGCCATTGAAAGTAGGGATAAAACTTTCTGGAATGGAGGTATGAATGAAGAGATGGTTTCTCTTGATAAGAACAAAACCTGGAGGCTGGTTAGAGACCCAAAGGAAGAAAGGTTATTGGCTGCAAGTGGGTATTCAAGTTAAAGCCAGGTATACCAGGAGTAGAAGAACCGAGATATAAGGCCAGGTTGGTGGCCAAAGGATATTCTCAGAGAGAGGGTATTGATTATCAGGATGTGTTTTCACCAGTAGTGAAACATGTTCTATCAGGTTTCTTCTATCTGTTGTTGCAAATTTTGATCTGGAACTGGAGCAGCTTGATGTTAAGACTGCGTTTCTTCATGGTTTACTTGAAGAGGAGATCTATATGGAGCAACCAGAAGGTTTTGTGTTAAAGGAAAAGAGGATTATGTTTGCTTGTTGGAAAGAGCACTGTACGGACTGAAGCAAGCTCCAAGGCAGTGGAACAAGTGTTTTGATCAGTTTGTGGTTAGTCATGGGTTCAAAAGGAGCGATGTCGATCACTGTGTCTACATAAAGGAGAGTAAAGATAAGTGTTTCATCTACCTACTCTTGTATGTTGATGACATGTTAATTGCTTCAAAGGACATGAAAGATACAGACTGTGAAAGATCTGTTGAGCAGCAGGTTCGAGATGAAAGACCTAGGAGCTGCGAGAAGAATTCTTGGTATGGATATTGAGAGGGATCGTGAAGGTGGAGTTCTTACTCTGTCTCAATCCGGGTACATCAAGAAGATTCTTCAGGTATTCAATATGGATGAATCTAGATCTGTTTCAACACCTATAGGTTCGCATTTTAAGTTGTCGGCTGTTAAAGATAATGAAGCTGAGACAATTATGGATGATATTCCATATGCTAATGCTATTGGAGTATCATGTATGCGATGCTGGGAACTAGGTGTGATCTAGCATATGCTGTTGGCTTAGTGAGTAGGTTTATGAGCAAGCCAAGTATGGTTCACTGGTCGGCAGTGAAGTGGGTACTAAGATATTTGAAGGGTACTCAGGATCTGAAGATTGTATTCAGGAAGAACAAGGAGTTTAAGGTTGAAGGTTTCTGTGATTCTGATTTTTCGTCGGATCTGGACAGAGGTAGATCGATTTCAGCATATGTTTTCACCGCTGGTGGAAGTGTGATTAGTTGGAAGTCGAGTCTTCAACAGGTGGTTGCACTGTCTACGACAGAAGCAGAGTACATGGCGTTGGGGGAAGCTACGAAAGAAGCTATCTGGCTAATGGATTTGGCTGAAGAGTTCGGTTTCAAACAAGACTCGGTGGAGATCTGGTGTGATTCTCAGAGTGCTTTGAGTTTAGCCAAGAACAACGTTCATCATGAGAGAACAAAGCATATTAGAAGAAGGATGCATTTCATCAGGGATATAGTTGCTTCCGGTGATGTGAAGTTGTCCAAGATCCCTACAGAGAGGAATCCGGCTGATATGTTGACAAAGGTTCTTCCGGTGGATAAGTTTGAGAAAGCCTTGAGTTTTCTCGGCTTAGAAGAGCACTAAGGTGCTGGTTTGTCTGGAGTTTCACATGGATGCAAAGATGAAGATGTTATACTCTGGAGTGATTGTCATCAAGGTGGAGATTTGTTGGGCTTTGGTGATGAAAATCATTGAGTTATAACTGGGCCCGCGACAGGGTAGTCACTAGGAAACGGGTTTGTTTTCTTTGGGCTTCGGTTTGGTTTAAACCGTCTTCTTTGTAATTGACTTAGTATATAAAGCTAAGCATGTGGGGAATTAGGGTTAACACAAAATTTCTGATTTCCTCTAGGTTTTAGAAGGAGGCAGAGAGAAACCTAAAAGCTTGTAATCTGTGGTATAGTGGATTACTGGAAAAACTCCAGGCCGAGACGTAGGATCACACATCGTGATCTGAACTCGTTAAATCTCTGTGTCTTTACTTTATTGCTCAAGAACAAACTAATATTCCGTGCAAAAGAGAGGTTCAATTCTCTTCAGCACGAGATTTTCTCCGGCACACCCTTTTTCTTGGCATGGAAGAGTAAGTAATCAAAATTCTCATAAAGAGGTATTCGGGAACACTCCAAGAACTGACGGGATATCAGAGAGCGCCAATGTTTGGAAGGGCAGACGGACATGTTAAGAGGATATGGTTTATAGATTCCTCCTCATTCGCGCATCTTGGGCACACTCGGTCATTACCACAATGGCGATCTGCCAGATTGCTGCAAGCGGGCAGACACCCCGAAAGTCTTTGCCAGAGGAAATGTTTTAGCTTCCTTGGTGCTTTCAGATCCCACACCTTAATTTTTAAGGGAGTAATGCTAGGCTCAGATAGATAGGGTTCCTCCAAATCTTCTTTTAGACGCATAGCTAGCTCACAACCTGAATTCACGGAATACAACCCGGATTACATCTGACTCCAGCAGTAGCCATCCGCCTTAATGAAACGGCTTGCTCGGATTTTCCGAATCAGCTGGATATCCTCAGGAGCGCACAAGCCGTGGAGGACGTCCTCCTGCCATTCTTGTGACTGCTGATCAATGAGAGAATCAACAAAGTGGTTCGGGTCACGCACTCCACCAATGGCTTTGGGGGTCTCGGCGGGGTGGGGGAGTCAAGCCACACTCTCGTAGTATCACCCAATCCTATAGTCTTCCTCAAAACCCTCTCTGAGTAAGTTCTGGGCGGCCAGTACAAAGGGGAATTGGAGGTAACAACCTCCATCGGATTAGTGAACTTATGGTAGCGTCTTTTCCGTACTATAGCAAGGAGAGATGAGGGATAGTATATAAATGAGTCGCCATAACTGCTTTGCAAGTAGTGCGAGATTGAAATTCCTTAAGTCGTGGAAGCCTAAACCACCTTTATCCATGGGTATGCAAATCTTATTCCACGCGATCCAGTGAAGACTTCTGTTGTTGGCCTTTGTACTCCACCAAAATTTTGCAATAGCACTCTTCAAATTATCTAGGATCTCTTTGGGTAACAGGAAGCATGACATTATGTAGGTAGATAAAGCTTGAGCCACCGATTTTATAAGATTCTCCTTACCACCTTTGGATAGAAATTTAGCCGTCCAGGAATTGATACGCCCATCTAAACGGTCCCGTATAGCAAACACTTGGCGTTTAGACCCACATATCATTTCTAGGAGGCCCAAGTACATACCCATGCCTCATTCCTTTGAGATCACGAGGCTACGTTTTATGGCCTCCTTCGTCCCCGATGGTACTTTGCTTCCAAATAAAACCGATGATTTAGCGGGGTTCAGTTGTTGCCCAGAGGCTCTTCCATAGCAGCTTATAATCCACATTAGCTCAACACATTGCTGGACATCTGCTCTGCAAAAGAACAGGTTATCATCTACAAACTGGATGTGCGAGATTGCCAGACTAGCTCGAGCAATTTTGAGTCCGGTAATCCTCCCCTCTGCTTCCACGCCCCGTAGTTAGGAGATCAAAGCTTACGTAAGAATAATAAAGAGAAAAAGGGAGAGTGGATCACCTGTCTGAGGCCGCGAGAGGGCCTGATATTCCCTTTCGGTTCTCCATTTAGTTGAACTTGATAAGAAACTGAGGAGATACACCACCGGATCCAGGAAACCCATTTCCCCGAGAAACCCAATTTGACCATGAGAGCTTAAAAAAAGCTTCATTCCACTCTGTCGTAAGCATTACTCATATTCGTCTTGATTGCCACGAATTTTGACTTGCAAATTGGATTGGTCCATAGCGCACGGAAAATCTTCTGAACATATCAAAATATTTTCAGAGATTAAGCGTCGAGCCACAAAGGCTGATTGCGTCTCCGAAATTAAACGGGTAGAACTTCGTTTTATTTTCGCATCATTTGAAAGTTCCAAACTTATTTCTCCACAAAATGAAAACTCTTCTCCACAAAATGAAGTTTGAAATCTTTATAAATGCAATGATTAAAGTAAATTTATTTTATAATTACATATATTATAAATCATATGTTAAGGTATGATTGTTAATATTTTGTAATATTCTTGTTTTAATTGTATAGTTTAAGTTTTGCAAATAAAAATAAAATAAAAACAACAAAAACCAAGCCGAAACCAAAAATGAACAGCCGTACCAGCTGCCATCTTATTAGTGTCTAATGAATTTATAACATCGATTATTTCTTCAATTTGAATGGCTCTTGTTTATCGCTTACCACAAATTATTAGAGGAGAAACATCAAAAAAACCATTACGACAATCCAACCATGATACAGACGACTAGTAGTTGAGTCAAACAAAATTCAACCAAATTGCACAGCATGCATGTCCTTTGAAGAAGCAGAAACATTGACCAAAATATATCTGCAAAACTCAGAACAAAAGTTCCCTCCACAAGTTTCTCACATGTCCCCACTCTTTCTCATTATTTTACTACTTTTTTCTAAAATCACAAGTCCTGCATAAACAAGGTGAAGCAGAGAATCCAAAAAGAGAAACACTCAGTGAACATTTAGGAAACTGATCGATGGCAGCAAATAAATTAAAAAGAAGAAGAAAGCTTACTCGTCGAGAAAATTAGATAATAATTCCCTACAAATCAAAATAAATAAGAAATATATCAGATTATTCTGTTCTTTAACCATTACGCAAACTCATTCATCAATTCAAGGACATATGAAGAAGATAAGTATCACAATTCTTAGATTCAACAGCTTTTAGATTTCTTATAGCTCCTGCATTGCCAGGTTTGCACAATTTTATGTACTCTCAGGTCTTTCATATAGACCAAGAGATAGATTCTAATGTCTTGTTTTGTTAAAGATGTAAAGGTTCATTTTGGTGCTATAAAATATAAGAGCGGCCAAACCTCAGGAGGGTTAAATTTGGCTCCAAGATTGCTGAGCTTCGCATGGGACTCAGCGTAATCCTTGAAGAAAGCATTCTGATCTGCAGCATACTTCTCCGCGTAGACCTGCAGTTGCATTGCAGTTTTTAAATGGCAAAGACTAGGAAAGTTTCTTTGCATTGATATGATATGTTTCCACTTACCTTGAAAGAAGGATCTTCAAAGATGGCAGCATCAGTGGGAAGGACAAGGAGATCTTCATCTCTCTTTTCCTTGATTTCCTGTTGTAATAGGTAAATATATTCAATAGACATAAAAGAGAGAAAAAAGAAGAAGACTTTCAAGTGTTATGTTCTGAAACGCAACTGTGAAGTAAGAATTGTCAAACTTCAACCACTCTGGTGTCCATGACTGTCCTCCTGGTGCCCCTGGTCCTTCTTTCTATAATGCAAAAACACATTTAGTATGAACTAGTAAAATTGAAGTGTTCTGTTATTTTTCGTAGTCCCAAATACGACAACTTATCACCAATATACGCTATATAATTGGACAGGAAAAAAAATACCGTGTACTTGGTCTCTGGCTTCCCCCAACCACTACGTTCTGGTCTAGATCTTCCCAAGGTGTGGGCACCAGATAATGCAACTATATCCTGCAATTACAAAAATCTTTCGATATGAAATCATTTACTTCATTAAGTCATCTTCCATAAGTATGAAAATCCAAGTGCAATCACCTTATCATCTAGTCCCATTCTGTAGAAAACTTCTCTGAGATGATTAGCGGGTGAAGGAGGACCAGCGTCTTTAGAAAGACAAGAGCAAACAAATGTTGTAATTAGTAAAATTATGATACATTGATGTAACCAAAACCATAAATGAAACACTTACCAGGAAGCCTTCCTTCTTCAGGACATTCATTAGGACCAGAGGTATCAACTCTTCCATATTTCATGGGTATTTTGGGTCCTCCAGCTTCCTAAATATTTTAGAAACTTTAGTAACTAAACTGTGTTTATGACCAGCAAAAGTAAGTTCAGAATTTACCTCAATAGCAGTAGCACTGGCTAATTGAAACAGGTCAGCGTACGAGATCCCAGAGTACATGTCTTTGATGTGCTGAATCAGGTTTAAAGCATTTACAAGACCTGAAAGCAAAAACAACAAAGCCTACTGTTTTAAACAGAGAAACAAACAAGTAAAAGAAGCCATTACTACTGGTATATAAGAAGAGTGATACCAGCATTAGCAGCATGCTTAAGCTCAATCTCGTATCTCAGACTCCCATTAGCACCACCTCTCTGAGGCCACTCAGAGATGTTCTTGTTGTACGTTCCAGCATCATGCCACCCCAAACGAACCTGCCATACAACAACATAACATGCAGCAAAAAAAAAAAAAAAAAAATTACAAACTATTGAAGAAATACCACAATCACACATAACAATCCTTGAAAATTCCTTCACACACTCTCTATCTATCTACACAAAGAGCTTGACACCAGTAAATGAATAATCAAAGAACGAAGAGGAACAAAATAATAGAAATGAAAAAGAATATTTTTTGTTCTATAATTCTCTCAAACTAAAGTGAAAGGAAAAGAATCATCTGTAACAAATATCATCATTTGTCAATGATATAACTTTTTACGAGGAATTCATAATTCCTGGTCATTATTTTCGGCTCAAAACTTTGAGGCAAAAGGCACCTAACAATATCTCGAGGTCATGTATAACAAATGGTATAATTTCTTAAGAATGAAAGAAAAATTCATTGTTTCTTTTCCTTCTATTGGTCACCAGTTCGACTCAAAGCTTTTGTGCCGAAATGCTTCAGTTTTTATGGCAATTCTATCGAACTAACAATATCGTGAGGTGAAATAGAAGAGAAAACGCACCAAAATTGGATGGCAAAACTTGGTTCTGAGAAGCTCTTTGATGTCTTCTCGAGCACTCTTCAACTGTTCAGGATCTGTAGCACATTTCGTAGTCGCAGCGGAGCTTAAGCTCCGATTCACCAACGCAACTTGATACCTCCTCTGAAAATCAACTCAGATCAGATATGTACCAAAACAGAAATGAAGATTTTGCGGGAGAGAGAGAGAGAGTTACCTGAGAATAAAGAAGCGGAGAAGAGACGAGAGATCTGGTGAATGAAAGAGACGAAGAGGGGAAAGAGAGGTTGGATCCGGAGGAGGAGGAGAAGGAGAGGAGACGTGAAGCGGAGATTTGAGTGCGAAGAGAAGAAGAAGCCATGGCGTTGTTGTTGAGTGTGAGAGACACACGTTCTGCCATATGAACCGATTTTGGGTTTTTTCTTTTTTAGGTTTCGTTTTTTTTTTTTTTTTGGGTTAAGAATCGTAACGGAAGAGATAAACCGCGATTGATACGGCCACGCCGCACGGGACTTATGAAGGGTTTTTGAGGTTGGTGGTACATTTTTTGTTTTGTTTTTTTTTTTTTTTCAATTTCTTGTCCTTACGTATTACCAAAGGTCGAAATTGTCACGTTTCCACTATTCACCAATCACCATGTGTTTTTTTTTCCAAGAATTGTTGCACTACCTAACCATTAACTTATTCTAATTGCCGACAAACAAAGAAAAAATTATTCTGAGGTAAGTATGCAATTTGGGAAATCTATACTCGTACTATATTGGACTTATTAAGAGCAAAATTCAACAAAAAACAACTTCATGGGTATGAAGCATCACGATCTGGTCCTTAGAGTTCTCATCTTCTTTTCCCAGATAATTCCTTACTCTTTTTTAAAACAACAATTTACTTGAAGTATTAGTTCAATATCAACGTACTTCAGGTCAAACAGTGAATTGTGATAAGTGTATTGTGAGAGTCGAAACTAACACAATCAAAAACTTATAATTCGTGGGGATCCAAAAATCCTATTTTATAAGAACTCGAGGACCGAAATTGAAAAGACGACTTTATTAAATGACTTTGTCGAAGTACAAGAAAACTCGCAAACGCTTAATGTCTTATAATGCGAAAGCTCTTATACTCGAGATTGGATGATTTTAACTAAGTACATACATGCCTATATATTGGGCGACCTAGGGCGCTGAAGGCACTCCTTAGCGATGTGGGACATTGAAAACTTTAACTTCCACCGACTTCAACTGATTAGGGCTTGATCCGCGGCCCAGTTCCTCGACAGGTCTCCGTCCAGTCCAATCTTGGCCCAGTTCTCCTCCGGTCCGACTCGGTCAACTGTAATCTTGGTTTCTGTCGGTACATAAATAATGTCGTGAATAGTGTTCCGAACCAAGTTGTTTCGAGTTAAATCTTCAAGCAGCCCAATTCTTTTTACGAACTCAAGGTGCCCAATTCTTTTTACGAACTCAAGGTGCCCAATTCTTTCTACGAACTCAAGGTGCCCAATTCTTTTTACGAACTCAAGGTGCCCAATTCTTTTTACGAGAATCAAGTGGCGCCTTGGTCGTGAAGGAGAGAATGTGGCGCCTTGGTCTTGAAGAAGAGAATGTGGCGTCTTGGTTGTGAAGGAGAGAATGTGGCGCCTTGGACACGGAGGAGAGAATGTGGCGCCTTGGACATGAAGTGGAGAAAGTGGCGCCTTGGACACGGAGGAGAGAATGTGGCGCCTTGGACATGAAGGGGAGAAAGTGGCGCCTTGGACACGGAGGAGAGAATGTGGCGCCTTGGACATGAAGGGGAGAAAGTGGCGCCTTGGACACTGAAGAGAAAGTGGCTTCTTGGCCTTGAAGAGAAAGTGGCTTCTTGGCCTTGAAGAGAAGGTGGCTTCTTGGCTTTGAAGAGAAAGTGGCTTCTTGGCCTTGAAGAGAAAGTTGCTTCTTGGCCTTGAGGAGAAAGTGGCTTCTTGGCCCGAAGGAGAAGAATGTGGCGCCTTGCTTTCTAACGGAGAAAGTGGCGCCTTGGCCTTGAGGCAAAGAATGTGGCACCTTGCTTCCTTCCGGAGAAAGTGGCGCCTTGGCTTTGAGGCAAAGAATGTGGCGCCTTGCTTTCTTCCAGAGGAAGTGGCGCCTTGGCCTTGAGGCAGAGAATGTGGCGCCATGCTTTCTTCGGGAAGAAATTGGCGCCTTGACTCGTCCAAGGAGAGCAAATGGTGTGCTGCTCCTTAGACAAGTGAGGGTCCTCGTCAAATCCTTCCGTGATTAGATTTCTCGGTTCGTCAATTTCCGAGGAGTGGGTTAAGACCCCAACAGTTATCCCCCCAGCTCGTTGGTTTTGTGTTGCGGAAGTATCGAGCTTTAGTTGAAGGGTTTATCGGTATTGATGATTCGGGATATCTCAGTGAGTTCCAAGAGGCGGAAAGACCTGCATCGAGACATGGTTTCCAATATATGTCCGAGATTCTCGGAAGGTTTAATTCGGGATTCGGAAAATCATGTTCCTTGTCGGATTGGTGAGATCCCATTCCTTGTAGAGTTAGGATGATAAAAATCGTATTCCTTGTTGAATCAGGATTTAGAATTACCCTGGCGTATATATACGCATCCTTTTCCTTCCTTCTATCCTCCGAGTTTTTCTGAGCGCCGCTTTTTCTTCGAGTTTTGTTTGAAAACCTTACAGCCTGCTTTGAGTTTCGCAATTATGGCCGGCTGACGTTTCGTGAGAAGAAGGAGAAGGAAAAACGTGAGAAGGAAGCGATCGAAAAAGGCGGGGTGTCAAAGCCGAATCCTTCTGACAAAACAACGGCCTGCCCCTTGGAGGTAAAGTTATCCGGAGGCGGCCTGGCTATTCCTCCTTCTAAGTGGCCTGTTGAAAAATTGGCCTTGTCGACCGTCATTATTACTCCCTTAAGAAAGGAAGCGATCTTAGCGCGGAGTGTTGAGAACCATTCAAGGAACGTTGCCAAGCATCGTCCTGAAGGCCAACCGGCGATTAGGAGTGCTGTTGCGGCTGGTTCTTTGCTGGGTCAGAAGCGGGCGGATTGCCCTGTTGAAGGCGGTGCAAAGGGGGAGAGGAGTTCTTCCCTCGGAGCGAAGCCTTCTGAGAGTATTCCTACGGACCCTCTGCAAGAACTTGCTATTTCTGATGATGTTTCCAGAAACCGTCGTCAGTCCGCGAAGAGTTTTTCCATGATCGCGGATGCGAGTTTCAGGTTTCCGTCTTGGGATAGTTTGGATGAATCCGAGAAATATGCGGATATGGCGCAGCCCGGAATGAAGGTTTGACTTTCATCTTGGAATTTTTCTGAGCGCTTGTTTCTTTTCCTTTACTAACTCTTCCCGTTTTCTTTTTCAGTTCATCTCTTCCGTGAACAGGTGTGTTAGCTCATACGATATTTCTGTTCGCGGAATCCGCAAGCGTGCCGACGAAGCTCGGGAGGAGGTTCGGTTGGTAAAAAGGAAGTTTAATGACTTTGAAGCGTCAAGTTCGCGACAAGTCAAGTTGCTCGAAGGTAGCTCACTCAACTGCAGGCTGATAAGGATAAGGCAATGATCTAGCGTCTATGAAGAGTCGTCTTGAAAATCTCAAGACCATGTACGAAGCAAAAATACAGCGTGCTTTCGCTGATGGTCGGAGAGCTTCCGTTATTAAGCATCACGATCTTTTGAGCGAGTTGAAGGACTTGTTCAGATCTCTGTCCGAAGCGGGAACCCAAGAAGGTTATCTTGCCCAAGTACGGGGTAATCTTGAACTCATCGCACTCCTTCAGGGCAGTGATCCTCCGAGTCTGGATGCGGAGAAAAAGGCTTTGTCCGAGTGGAAAGTTGAACTGGGCGGAACAGAGGGTCAGTTCGACCGGATAACTGCTCTGATTAAAGAGAAGATTGATTCTCAGTTGGTTCCTCCTTCTGAAGGCGAGCCCGCTCCGGAGCTGCGGATTAAGCCGGTTGAGGCAGAGGCTGCTGCGATCGGAGTGGTTGATCCGGCTGGATCAAATGATGGGGTTCCCGGGATTTCGGACCTCGCCATTGTTGATGCATTTGGTCAGGATCCTTAGTTTTGTTGCTTTCTTTTTTGTCTCGTTTTTAGTATTTAGTCTTGCTTTTGCCGAGTTTTCGATTTTCAGTATTTTTTGTTTGGCTTTTGCCGAGTTTTCTTTGTCATGTTTTGGGCTGATTTTAGTCCAGATTGGTTTTGTTTAAGGATTTCAGTAAAGATGCTTTCATCATTTCGTTTGCTGTTTTATGGCCTGTTTTTAGTGCTGGAAATTTGAGTTAAAATCCACGGGTCCCGCGGGTTTTGACCCGCTGCGGGGCGGGTGCGGGTCGGCATATTATGTTCGGCGGGTTAGCGGGTACCCGCAATTTAAAAGAAAAAATAAAAAAAAATATTAATTAGTAATATTACTCTATTTTAAAATAAAAATATTATATAATATATAAAAAAATATTAAAAAATATTAAATTTTTATTTTAATCTCGAAAAATATATATATTTTTATAAAAATATTTATTTTATATTATTAAAAACAAAATAATAATTAAAAATATATCAAATTTTTTTTTTTCATATTTGGCGGGTAACCCGCGGGTCACCCGCAATTTAAGCGGGGCGGGTGCGGGTATGCTATTTTCTTCTGCGGGTTATGCGGGTTGCGGGTTTTGCGGGTCAAAATTTTTTTCAATCCGCTGCGGGTCGGGTCAAGCGGGGCGGGTTGACCCGCAAACCCAACACTACCTGTTTTGATAAGGACGCTATACCGGGCATTGTAATCAGCGTATACTTAGGAGAATTTTTTCTTTCGTATCGTTTAACCAGCGTAGAGTTGGATACTAGGTTTAGACTTTGGTTGTTAGTTTGCGAACGAGTTTATGATCTCCTACCAGGACCGGTTTGGTATTTCGTTTTCGAGATGTGTCAAGACCAGTGTTCCTTGTTTGACGTTTACTGGGTTTGGCGAGTTATTTCGCGGTTGACGCCCCGTAATATTTCCAATTTACGAAACGCTCCTGAAGATAAGCTTATCAGAATATCGTCCTGATGCTTTCCACATTCCCGATCAGGTTAGCCTCTCAGATATTATTCCGGAAATTTGTATAGCGCGCGTGTCATATCCGTTTACAGATGTTTTAAGAACCATGGTTAGTAAATCGTCTTGTTGTGATCAGCAACAGATGGTGATAAGTATGCCAAGAGGCAAAATTTTGTATGTGCCAAGAGGCAAAATTTTGTGGGAGTATACGTGTATACGGACCCACTCCCCTTAAAAATATAAGAAGGAGAATAGCTGAACTTGTGGAAGACAAAGCCGCCTACGTACCCCGAAAATAGGGATCAAGCCAATTCGTAGTTCGCTTTTACAATGGGTTAAGCTATCTAGTGATAGTATTTCTTTAGATGCATTGCATTCCATGTCCTCGGTACGGGATTTCCCTCTTTGTTTGCAAGCTCGTACGCTCCTGGCGAACCACCTTCGTTACTTTGTACGGTCCTTAACACTTTGCGCCTAGTTTTCCTGCGTTCGGCTCCGCGGTGTTCTGGAAAACTTTGCGGAGGACGAGGTCTCCTACTCTGAACTTGCGGCTTCGTACGTTGGAGTTGTAGTACTTTACAGCCGCTTGCTGTTAGTTTTGGATTCAGACAAGGGCTTGATCTCGTCTTTCGTTGATTAGGTCTAGCTCATCGAGCATCATTAGGTGGTTTAAGCCTTCTTGTCCGGAAAGGAGTCTTCGTCTAACTTCAGGAAAATCGACTTCCGATGGGATGACGCATTCGTGCCGTAGACTAGTGCAAATGGTGTTTCTCCCGTTGCTCGACTTGGGGTTGTACGATGGGACCACAAGACTCCTTCAAGCTCGTCTGCCCATCGTCCTTTCTTTTCTCCAAGGCGCTTCTTCAGCCCATCGACGATGGTCTTGTTGGCTGCTTCAGCTTGGCCGTTGCCCTGCGGATAATGCGGTGTTGACTTGCTCAGCCGTATCTTCCACTTTTCGCAGAATCCTTTGAAGCGGGCAGAGATGAATTGGGAGCCGTTGTCAGTACGGGATTCCATGCCTGCATATGATATTCTTCCACACGAAGTGTTCCACTTGAGCGTCCTTGATCCTTGCGTAAGAGTCCGCCTCGACCCACTTTGAGAAATAATCTGTTAGGACGAGTAGGAATCTCTTCTGTTTCGAGTTGTGCATGGGTCCCACGATGTCCATTGACCATCTCATGAACGGGTATGGTGCGGAGATAGACGAGAGTACTTCTGCGGGCTGGTGGATTATTGGCGCATGCCTCTGACACTTCTCGCACTTGAGGGAGAACTTTTCGCAGTCTTTTATCATGGTCGGCAATAGTGACAGTGCCGCTTGATTTTGATCGCGAGGGCCCTTCCTCCGGAATGGTTTCCGCATGATCCGCTGTGGACTTCTTCCATGATCTTTCTTGCTTTTTCGCCCTATACACATGTTATCGGTGGTCCGGATAGCCTCCATTTGAAGACGTTCCCATCGATGAGGACAAAACGAGCGGCTTGAGCTCTTAGCTTGCGTTTTGCCCACTTCTCTGCTGGGACTTCTCCGTCCATGACGTAGGCTCGTATCGGGTCCATCCACTTGCGGTCGCAGCCGTATTCCTCTTGTGGGTCGGCTGTTAATTCTCGTTCTGGAGGTTCCTCTTGCTCTTCACCTTCTGGCTGTTGTATAAGGTTTGCGACTTGGGGTGGATCAATGCTTGTTGTTCAATGAACTCGACGGGAATGACTCGTCTTTCTCCCGGGGCTGATGTTGACGCCAGGGCCGCCAATGCGTCGGCTGGAGTGTTCTCTCCTCGGGAATTCTCATAAGCTCGAACTTCTCAAATTGTTTCGCCAAGTCGTGGACGATCTTGAGATAGGCTTCCATCCTATCATCTCTTGCTTCGTAATCTCCACTGAATTAGTTTGCGACAAGTTGGGAGTCGCAGTATGCTTGGGGGTTCTGGATTTTGAGGCCGAGGGCGAGTCTCATCCTGCGATCAAGGCTTCGTACTCCGCTTCATTGTTGGAGGCGTTGAAGAGTAATCGGAATGATTGTTCCAGGATCTCTCGGTTGGAGACATTAACCGCACTCCGATTCCCTAACCTTGCTTTGATGATGAACCATCTGCGTGTCCTCAAAGCAAGTGTCCAGATCGAGTCTGGAGTTGGTTCCTCGTCACCTGCGGTTGGTAGTTCTACCAAAAAGTCTGCCAGGACTTGGGATTTGGCGAACGTCCTACTCCAGTATTTGATATCGTACTCGCTTAGCTCCACCGCCCATTTTTCCAGCCGTCCTAACTGACTCGGACTGTTCAAGATCGTTATGAGGGGGAAGGTTGTATGTATGATGATCGTGTGTGATTGGAAATACGGCCAGGGCCGCAGCTTTCTCCATTAACGGGTATCGATTCTCCGCATCTGTCAAGGTCTGGCTAACGTAAAAGATCGGCTTTTGCACGTCTCGATCTTCCAGTATAAGTACTCCAGTTACTGTTGTCGATGACACTAGCGTGTACAGGAACAAGGGTTCCCCTTCGACTGGTTTCGATAGGACGGGCGGACTTGCCAGGTACTTCTTCAATTCTTGGATAGCTTGCTCGCACTTCTCTGTCCATTCAAACTTCTTGTTTCTTCGCACTTCTCTGTCTATTCAAACTTCTTGTTTCCTATGAGGGTGTCGTAGAAGGGCAGGCACTTGTCCGTTGATCTTGAGATGAATCGGTTTAATTCCGCGACTCGTCCGGTCAATCTTTGGATTTCCCTTTTGGTCCTGGGTGAGGCCATCTCTATGAGGGCGTTAATCTGTTTTGTGTTTGCCTCTATTCCTCGATGTGTTACCAGGTAGCTGAGGAATTCTCCAGACGCGACTCCAAATCTGCACTTTGCCAGGTTCAGCTTCATATTGTGTCGGTTAAGCTGTTCAAAGCATTCTCGTAAGTGCTTTACGTGATCTTTTTCTTCTAAGGATTTCACCAGCATATCGTCGATGTAGACTTCAATCGTCTTCCCGAGCTGCTCAGCGAACATCTTGTTGACGAGTCTTTGATATGTCACACCGGCATTCTTAAATCCGAATGGCATTACTTTATAGCAGTAAATCCCACGATCCGTGATGAACGCAGTCTTATCTCGGTCGTCAGGGTTCATCATGATCTGGTTATATCCGGAAAATGCGTCCATGAAGGATAAAAATTTGTTACCGACCGTTACCTCAACTAGTCCGTCGATGTGTGGAAGTGGGAAGCTATCTTTTGGGCATGCCTTGTTTAGATCTGTGAATTCCACGCAGACTCGCCATTTTCCGTTCTTTTTCTTCACTACCACCGGGTTGGCAAGCCAATCGGGGTACTTCACCTCCACAATGGATCCGACTTTGAGCAATCTCTACACTTCATCGTTCACCGCTTGGGCGCGTTCTGGGCCGAGTTTTTGTCTCTTCTGCTTCACCGGCTTAAACGTCGGGTCTACATTGAGTTCGTGGCTCGTTATTCCGATGTCAATCCCGGGCATGTCCTCCGCTACCCATGCGAATGCGCTGGCGTTTTCCTTCAGGAGAGTGATCAACTCCGATTTTATTGGTTCTTCCAGGTTTGCTCCGATCTCCGTACACCGTTCCGGGTTTACTTCATCTATGTTTACCGAGATTACTGGCTCGCACAAGGTATCTCTTTCTGTCTTCCTGGCTTCCTCGATTTGTAACTTGTGCTCAAGTTTCGCGAGTTGTCGTTCTTCTTTCGTCTTATTGGATGTGATCTGAGCGTTGGATTCGGTCACCGGTCTTCTCAGCCTATGCTCCGTTAAGAAACATGTCCGCGACTCTCTTTGTCGTCCCCAGATCGTCTCCACTCCAGTCGGGGTCGGGAATTTCAGGCAGAGGTGATAGGTTGACGGGATGGCTTTCATCGAATTTAACCACGGGGTTCCTACAATCGCGTCGCTAATTCGTGGGCAGTCTATCACCGAGAATATCGTGTCTTTCTCCACTTCTTTCGCTTTTACGGGGAGTTGTATCGTGCCTATCGTCATTGTCGTCTTTCCCGGGAAACCAGTCAATGGTTTCGGATGGGTTGTGAGATGCCAGGTCCCAGTGTTCATCCTCCGGAGGGTTTCAAGAATATGACATTCACCGTGCCTCCTGTGTCGACTTGGACTCTTGGTATGTCATGGCCTCCGATCGACAGGTTGATGACGAGCAGATCGTTATGAGGATGCTCGATTTCGGCGGCTTCACCTTCTCGAAAGGCCATCCCTCTGCTGCCGTCTCTCCTCATGTAACTCCAGTCCATCGTTTCTTTGGCCATCGTTTACTTTTTCGTATCCTCTTGTCCTTAGGGTCGAAACTAACACAATAAAAAAAACTTATAATTCGTGGGGGTCCGAAAATCCTATTTTATGAGAACTTGAGGACCGAAATTGAAAAGACGATTTTATTAAGATGACTTTGTGGAAGTACAAGAAAACTCTCAAACGCTTAATGTCTTATAATGGGAAACCTCTTATACTCGAGATTGGATGATTTTAACTAAGTACATACATGCCTATATATACTGGGCGACCTAGGGCGCTGAAGGCACTCCTTAGCGAAGAGATCGCCGACTGGAGCTTTTCTCTGTGGATATTGACTCGGTGTCTGGTATAAAAGACAGAATCTCGTGGGGAGAAAGCAAAGATGGGAGGTTTACGTTTAAGTCTGCTCATGCGCTTGTGATCAGGGATGAAACTCCGAGGTTGAATATGGAAGCTTTTTATAATAGGATCTGGCGAGTGGTCGCACATGAACGTGTTCGGACATTTCTCTGGTTAGTTAGCCACAAAGTGATTATGACTAATGCGGAAAGATAGAGAAGACACTTGAGCGATTCAGCTATTTTCCAGGTTTGTCGTAGTGCCGATAAGACGATCATTCACGTTCTTAGGGACTGTCCTGCTACGCATGGAGTTTAGCTTCACCTGGTGCCCTCTACGGGGACATTGAAAACTTTAACTTCCACCGACTTCAACTGATATGGGCTTGATCCGCTGCCAGTTCCTCGACAGGTCTCTGTCCAGTCCAATCTTGGCCCGGTTCTCCTCCGGTCCGACTCGGTCTACTGTAATCTCGGTTTCTGTCGGTACATGAATAATGTCGTGAATAGTGTTCTGAACCAAGTTGTTTCGAGTTAAATCTTCAAGCCGCCCAGTTCTTTTTACAAACTCAAGGTGCCCAATTCTTTTTACGAACTCAAGGTGCCCAATTCTTTCTACGAACTCAAGGTGACCAATTCTTTTCACGAACTCAAGGTGCCCAACTCTTTTTACGAGAATCAAGTGGTGCCTTGGTCGTGAAGGAGAGAATGTGGCGCCTTGGTCTTGAAGAAGAGAATGTGGCGTCTTGGTTGTGAAGGAGAGAATGTGGCGCCTTGGACATGGAGGAGAGAATGTGGCGCCTTGGTCTTGAAGAAGAGAATGTGGCGTCTTGGTTGTGAAGGAGAGAATGTGGCGCCTTGGACATGGAGGAGAGAATGTGGCGCCTTGGACATGAAGGGGAGAAAGTGGCGCCTTGGACACTGAAGAGAAAGTGGCTTCTTGGCTTTGAAGAGAAAGTGGCTTCTTGGCCTTGAAGAGAAAGTGGCTTCTTGGCCTTGAAGAGAAAGTGGCTTCTTGGCTTTGAAGAGAAAGTGCTTCTTGTCCTTGAAGAGAAAGTGGCTTCTTGACCTTAAAGAGAAAGTGGCTTCTTGGCCTTGAGGAGAAGAATGTGGCGCCTTGCTTTCTTCCGGAGAAAGTGGCACCTTGGCCTTGAGGCAAAGAATGTGGTGCCTTGCTTCCTTCCGGAGAAAGTGGCGCCTTGGCCTTGAGGCAAAGAATGTGGCGCCTTGCTTTCTTCCGGAGAAAGTGGCACCTTGGCCTTGTGGCAAAGAATGTGGCGCCTTGCTTTCTTCCGGATAAAGTGGCGCCTTGGCCTTGAGGCAGAGAATGTGGCTCCATGCTTTCTTCGGAAAGAACCTGGCGCCTTGAGTCGTCCAAGGAGAGCAAATGGCGTGTTACTCCTTAGACAAGTGAGGGTCCTCGACAAATCCTTCCGTGATTAGATTTCTCGGTTTGTCAATTTCCGAGGAGTCACTACAAGAAAACAAGGTCATTTCCAACAAATGTTTCCAACGATCGGATTTTGTTGGAATTTTCTAATGAATATCCTACAAAATTACGTCAAATATTGTCTTTGTTGGAAATTCATTGTAAATTTCCAACAAGTTTTAATTGTGGCAATTACATCAGATAATTTGTAGGAATATCATTGGAATTTTCCAACAAATATTATATTGTTGGAAATTCTTTATAAATTTCCCACAAATTTTAGTTGTGACAATTACGTTGCAAAATTTGTAGGAATATTATATGAATTTTCCAACAAATATTATATTGTTGGAAATTCTTTATAAATTTCCGACAAATTTTAGTTGTTGCAATTATGTTACAAAATTTGTAAGAATATCATTGGAATTTTTTAACAAATATTATATTGTTGGAAATTCTTTATAAATTTCTGACCAATTTTAGTT
Source organism: Isatis tinctoria (assembly GCA_010577795.1). Lineage (NCBI taxonomy): Eukaryota > Viridiplantae > Streptophyta > Magnoliopsida > Brassicales > Brassicaceae > Isatis > Isatis tinctoria. Next base: position 24,785,915 of record CM021249.1, on the reverse strand, counting down.
GTGGCAATTACGTTGCAAAATTTGTAGGAATATCATTGGAATTTTCCAACAAATATGATATTGTTGGAAATTCTTTATAAATTTCTGACAAATTTTAGTTGTGGCAATTACGTTGCAAAATTTGTAGGAATATCATTGGATTTCTTCTACAAATATTATATTGTTGGAAATTTTATATATATTTCCAACAAATTTTTCTTGTAGCAATTACATTGTAAAATTTGTAGGAATATCATTTGAAATTTCCAACAAATATTATATTATTGGAAATTCTTTATAAATTTTGGACAATTTTTAGTTGTGGCAAATACGATGCAAAAGTTTTAGGAATATCATTGGAATTTTCCAACAAATATTATATTGTTGGAAATTCTTAATAAATTTCTAACAAATTTTAGTTGTGGCAATTACATCACATAATTTATAGGAATATCATTGGAATTTTCCAACAATTATTATATTGTTGGTAATTAATTAAGTTGTAAATGTATATTGAAAATTTATTTCTCATGATTTTATGACAAAATATATGCTTTAAGTTTGCAAAAAAAAGGAAAAAGATAAAAAAAAGGAGAAAAGAATAAAAGAACGAGAAAAAGAAAATTAAAAATGGAAAACAGTGAGAATGAGGAAGAAAAAGAAACCAGACAAAAAAAAAGGAAAATAGATCACATCGTCGTGAGGGAAAGAAGGAAATAAAGGAAGAAAAAAAAGAGATAATTAAGAGACAAAAGGAAAGTGAAAAAGGTAAAGAAAAACGTTAGAAAAAAAGGAGGAAAAAAAGAAAAAACATATGAAACCGATTTGGAAAAAAGGAAAAACCCTACTTATAAATATTGTCGTCATCTTCTACCTTTCTCTCTCACCAGAAAAGTTTTATACCTTTCTCTAAACTAGTTACAATTCTCTCGGAAAAAATTGAAAATCGTTTTCAATGACAATCCCAAAAATCAAAAATCGTGATTGGATGTACAATCAGGTGGATGAAGGTACGGGAGAATTAACAAAAGAATATAAAGATGGTCTTCTTAGCTTTATGCAATTTGCTACAAATCAAGAGATTCCATTGGAGTGTGGTAAGATGTATTGTCCTTGTTCTTCCTGTGGTAATGAGAAATTCATTTTGGTAGATACTATTTGGAAGCATCTCTATTCAAAGAGATTTACGCATGGATATTATATATGATTTTCTCATGGGGAAGATTTTGAAACTTTAGCAAGTAGTAGTACCCAAAATAGAGACCATGGAAATCATGAGCTTGAACATGAAAATAATATTATGAACGAAGAGCAAGACAAAACGCTTAGGGATCCAACCGGTTGTATACCGATGGTGACAGACGCTTTTCGTGAGGTGACTAATCTCTTTGATCCTCTCTATTTATCTATATTTTTTTGTCAGATATTTCCATAGATATTTACTACTCCCTCTCTTTTTAATTGATAAATTTTTTAGAATTTTCACATAGATTAAGAAAAATTTAATATTTAACAATTAATGCATCAATTTTTGTAATATAAAATTTTTTCCATAATTTTAAACCAATATTTTTTAATTAATACAATAAGTATTCTTGAAGTTTACAATTTCTTATCATATATGTCTCAGTGTACACAAGCTCATGAAACCGAAAGTGTTGCTGAAGAACCAAACTCAGAAGCCATGAAGTTTTTTGATATGCTAGATGCAGCGAAGAAACCGATTTATGATGGTTGTAAAGAAGGTCATTCACGTTTATCAGCTGCAACACGAATGATGAATATCAAAACAGAGTATAACTTGTCCGAGGATTGTGTTGATGCAATAGCTGAGTTTGTGAAGGATGTGTTGCCAGAACCAAATTTAGCACCCGGTTCATACTACGAAATACAAAAGCTGGTTTCTTCCCTTGGATTATCTTTCCAGATGATAGATGTTTGCATTGATAACTGCATGATATTTTGGGAGAAGATGCAAATTTGGATGCTTGTAAATTTTGCCAGAAGCCACGATTTCAGGTTACAAGTGGAAGAAGTCGAGTACCATACAAGCGTATGTGGTATTTGCCAATAACGGATAAGTTGAAGAGGTTATACCAGTCTGAGCGCACAGCAGGTCTTATGAGATGGCATGCAGAACATTCTTCTGACGTGAAAATTTCTCATCCTTCTGATGCTGAAGCATGAAAACATTTCAACTCATTGTATGCAGAGTTTGCAAATGAGCATAGGAACGTGTACTTGGGGTTGTGTACGGATGGATTTAGTCCATTCGGCAAGTCTGGACTCAAATACTCATTATGACCAGTAATTCTCACACCTTACAACCTTCCTCCATCTCTGTATATGAAACGGGAGTTTTTGTTCCTAACCGTTCTTGTTCCTGGACCTGAGCATCCTAGACGATCACTTGATGTATTCTTGCAGCTGTTGATTCATGAGTTACAAGCATTGTGGTACGAGGGTGTAGTTACATATGATGTTTCCCTTCGGAATAATTTCTTAATGCACGCTGTTCTGATGTGGACGATCAGTGATTTTCCAGCGTACGGAATGCTATCCGGCTGGACAACGCATGGAAAGTTATCTTGTCCATATTGTCAAGATACTACCAATGCATTTCAGCTTAAGCATGGAAGAAAATCTTGTTGGTTCGATTGTCATCGACGGTTCTTACCAAAGAACCATCCATATAGACTAAGTAAGAAGATGTTCAGAAAGCAGAAAATGGTGAGTCACGACCCCTCTCCGAAGTTGTCCGGACAGGATATACTGACACAGTTCAGACAGATTTGTTATTAACAGATTTGTTGGGAATTTAAAATAATTTTCGGATTAATAATTTTAAAATAATTTGTTAAAAATAATTTCTGAAAAGTTTGTTGAAAATTTAAAAGAATATAATAACAAATTTCCAACAAATAAAACGTTAATAAATTTCTATGAAATTCCAATAATTAATGCAACGGAATTACCAACAAATTTCCTAGAAAATGAATCAACAAAATTTTCACAAATTTTCAAGAAAACATATTAACAAATTTCCCACAAAGTTCAAGAAAACATATCCACAAATTTTCTATCCACAACTTTCCTACAAATTTCTAAGAAAAAGTATCAACAAATTTCCCACAAATTTCCAAGAAAACGTATCCACAAATTTCCAAGAAAACGTATCCACAAATTTCCTACAAATTTCTAAGAAAAAATATTAACAAATTTCCGACAAATTTCCAAGAAAAAGTATCAGCTAATTTCCCACAAATTTCCAAGAAAAAATATCAACAAATTTCTCAGAATTTTCCAATAAAACAAACCCACAAATTTCTCCGAAATTTCCAATAAAATGTATCCACAGATTTTCTACAAAAATCTAAGAAAAAGTATCAACAAATTTACCACAAATTGCCAAGAAAACATAGCCACAAATTTCCCACAAAAATGTTATTAGTAATTTTCCATAAACGAATTGTTGGAAATGCGTCGTAAACTATTGATGATATTCCAACTAAATATTTGATGGAAAAATCTGTTGGAAACTCTACAATAAATTCCAACACATTTCCAACAAATAATTCATCGGGAAAATGTTGACAAATTTCCGACAAAAAATATTTGTTGGAAACAATTCCAACAAATTCTTGACAAATGTCGTTTCCCACAAACGTATTCCAACAAATATAAATTTTGTTAGAAATTTATTGAAAACATGTATTTCCAACGAATTAATGACCAATACGCTCGTTGGAATACACCTTTTTTCTTGTAGTGAGTGGGTTATGACCCCAACATGTGTCACTATCTTTAATAAGAACACAACTTCTGATATGAAAGATATCATTAGTAAGTTGACTGGTATCACTAAAATTGGAGGACTTAGCAAATACTAAGAGTTACCAAAACAAATCGGAAGGAAAAGAAAGGATGTCTTTCAATATATAGTGCAAAGGGTGCAGCAACACAAGTTTGATAGTTCGTATAGTCGTTTTCTCATTGAAGTTTTTCTTAATATAGTTATCACAACTCTTCCGACTTTATACAATGTGATGTTTATTTCTTCCTAAAAGAATATCAGAAGAAATCACTAAAGCTATAAGGCACTTTTGGAAGTCTTTGGTAAAACACAAGTATAAAATCCCCACAGCCGGCCCTTGGGGCCACAAGCCAAAGAAGCATGGGATTTCAGCCATCAAATTTATAGTTTTTTTACGGCCACATATTTCTAAAATAAGCTTTAGTATAGTGGTTTTGTTGAGTAAGTAATTTTTACAATGTTCTTTTAAGTTTTTTTTTCCTTCTATATTATATATAAATCAGCCTTATTTTTATTTTTGGCTTGCAGCCATCAAAAAGTCTGGACCGACTATGAAATTCCCATATATAACATGGAGTTAAATTACGGCTTCTAAAGGGGAAGATGGCTGGGAATAAGAAACCTGCATCACTTCAATCTGATTACTACAGCTGAGTTTACTGGCATCACAAAGCTTTGGAAGCTCCAATTACCTCCTAAGATAAAAATAGGAAAAATGATTGTCACCTACATAAAATAAATACATGACTACACATGCAGAGAATAAATGTATTCAAAACTACACGAGCGTATGGTTAAGATGACAACATATATGAACTAAATTGTGTTATGTTGCTAACATCACAACCATCTTTTACAGTACCAAAAAATGTATTCAAAACTACACGAACCACTTTAGCAAAAAGAAATTTATGTATACATTAACTATATATATGATAGTAGTAATTTATGTATATACTATAATCTATTTAATATCTGAAATTTACATATTATCAATGAATTAATTCTTTTAGCCAAAATATAATATTAAATAATTATAGTTATTGGCTCTATATTAGTATGTAAGTTTGAATATATATTAAAAATCACATTATTTGTAATCTCTATAGTAAAATCATTATATATTAGCAAATATTTGTATTTGACATATTTTTCACTTTAAGTTATTACTATTTTTATTTAATAAATATCTTATAGTTTTTCTTTTTAGTATATTTAACAACATTATATTGGATTCATTTTGTTTTGAGTTTTAATTGACTTTGATTTTTTGAAATTTATATTTAAATAAACATAATAAACAGTATTCGTATATTCATAAAGCTTAATTTTATTTTATTTAAGCTTTAGTTGATTTTGGTTTTCTATAATTTCAATTTAAATATAATTTATATTTATATTTTTGTGATGTAAAATAAATTTTCATCACAAACAATGGCAAACAAATTACTAAAGATGAGAGGAATGGTTTATGTCTTTATGATTGGATCAGAGTGCAAATAGGGAATGGAAAAAACTGTCGTTTTTGGTCAGACAACTGGTCTCCTTTCAGCAATATCGAATCATATTTGTCTACCTCTATAACTTCTCAAGGTAGGTATCCCCATGTCTGCGACTATTGATGATCTCTCAATCAACAACTCATGGCGCCTTCCTCCTGCTCGTTCTGACCGGCAGGTGAATGTCCATGCTTTTTTTACTTTTGTCCATCTAAGCTGCTTTCCGGATTATTTTTCTTGGAAGCCAAACGAGAAACCTACAAGCCGCTACTCTACCCGGGATGTTTACAACCTACTTGTACCTTCCAAAGCTACCGCCTCCTGGCACAAAGTGGTATGGGGTAAAGGAGGTATCCCTCGACACAACTTCTTATCTTGGCTGTTCATGTTAAATCGTTGCCCAACTAGAGATTGATTGTTTACCTGGGGAATCAGCACCGTGCAAAACTGCCTACTCTGTGGGTTTCCAGAGGAATCTCGAGATCAACTGCTCATACAGCTGGTCAATTTGGCACCATAGCTACGCGTTGCCGGTTTACTCCTTCGCGGAATTGGCAAGCTACTGGTCGACTTACTTACTCTTCTCGCTGGGAATAAGGTGAAAGGAAGGCTGACTATACTCTGCTTGCAGGCCTCTATCTACTCAATCTGGTGCGAGCGTAACAGTAGGCTACATAGAAACAATTTCAAGTCGACAAACTCTATTCTCCGTCAAATAGATAGCTTGGTCCGAACTAGAATAACTACTTTCAGAACAACGACGACATCGGTGGCATCGGCTATGCTCCAACTCTGGTTCGATTCTTCTTCAATTCCACCTTGATCACTCTCTCCCTCGACTGTTCTGCCTGTGACAATCAACTATTTGGTTCAAAATTAATTTCTCTTTTTTTTCCAAGCTTTTTAGTATGTTAATTTGGGCTGTGTAACCCAATGCAAAACTTAAGCCCGGGCTGGGCTTGTGCACACTTTTTATATTCTTCTTTGCTTTAATATAGTAAACCTTCGCTCAAAAAAAAAATTTCATAAGAAAAAAACAAAAATCTGATATAGAATATATATATATATATATATATATATATATGAAAATTATGAATTGAAAATATAGTGTTGTTAAATATACTGAAAAAATATAAGTTGTTTATTGTGAGAATCGAAAGTCACACTGTCAAAGCATATATTTTATGTGGGATCAAAAAATCTAATTTATAAGAACTTAAGGACCGAAAATGCAAAAAAAATATTTTTATGAATATTTTTCGGAAGTACAAGAATAATCTGCAAAAGCTTAATATCTTATATTGCAGGAGACTCTCATACTCGAATTGAGATGGTCTCAGCCTAGTACAAGCATGTATATTTATACTAAGAGACCTAAGGTGCTAAAACTTCTTATTTACGATGTGGGACATTGCTCTCGCTTCCAGCCGCCGACCTAATCTCCTCTGGGCCTGATCCGCGGCCCAATGACTCTAAGTTTTTGCCACTTGATCAGATCCCGTCCAAGCCCAACTTTTTCGACCTATGAACAGTAAACCGCAAACACTTAACTCGAACCCTGATCAAGTTTGAATTCTTTTCCGGTTAAGTCTTGCCGGGTCACGAACAATGGTTTAACGGCTTCCGCGCGAATGTTATTCCGAATGCTTTTCTCGACGATCAATCCATTGAGCATTGGACCAGACGCCATGCTCGAAGGGAAAGAGGAGGGCGGCTGTCTTTTCTGGATTAAGCCAGGCGCCAGGTTTGGAGAGCGCAATGAAGGGCGGCTAGTCTTCACAGTGTTGAGCCAGACACCATGTTCGAATAAAGAGAAGAGGGCGCTTGGCTCTCTCTCGGTCTGAGCCAGGCGCCATGTCTGGATGAAAAGAAGAGGGCCGCTGGCTTCTTGGACTGAGCCAGGCGCCGTGCTTGGATGAAGAAAAGAGGGCGCCTGGCTCTCTCTCGGTCTGAGCCAGGAGCCAGGTGCCATGTCTGGATGAAAAGAGGAGGGCGGCTGGCTTCTTGGACTGAGCCAGGCGCCGTGCTTGAATGAAGAAAAGAGGGCGCCTGGCTCTCTCTTGGTCTGAGCCAGGCGCCATGCTTGGATGAAAAAGAGAGCGCCCGGCTCTCTCTCGGTCTGAGCCAGGCGCCATGTTTGAAGAAAGAGAAGAGGGCGTTTAGCCCTTCGAGATAGCATGGGTGGCTGGCCTTTGACAGGAGAGTTGGGCGGCTGGCTCTGCACAAGCAGTTGGGGCGGCTGGCTCTGCACAAGCAGTTGGGGCGGCTGGCCGTGACCCATATGTTCTTTTCTTCGGTTCATCAATCTCCGAGCAGGGGATTTTGACCCCAACATTTATTAAAAAGTATAATAACTTTAAGTGACAAATATGTCAAATGTAAATATTTTCTAATATATATAAAGATTTTACTATATATATTACAAATAATAGATTTTTAATATATATATACAAAATTACATACTAAAATATAGGGAAACTGCTGATTCTAATCCATTATTTGATTTTGAATGAAAATATAGGACCCTTATTGGACATTCGACAAAAGTAACCAATTGGGGTAGTGAAATATGATTGTCTCCCTAACGATCAAACAAAAAAACGAAGGAAAAATGACCGTTTATAACCCGCAGGAAGTCTGCTCACGAATTATACCATACTAGTATTACGACCCGTGCCATGCACGGGCATCGGCTATTGTAACAAAAATATTATAAATATAATTGGGTAAAGAATACCAATTTAAAATTTGGTAGTAGATAAAGTAAAATATATAATTATACCATACATGTATATCGGCTATTTAAAATCTACATATTTTTATATTATAACTGGATAAAAGATGTAAATTAAAAAATGCTTATATATGCTGTCAATAATTTTATAACAATCGGTATGCACTTAAATAAAGTAATAGAAAAGTAAAATATAGATTAAGGAAAAAGAGCATAATATGCATCTTTAAAAGTTACATACGCAATTCCGTTAACCGTTCGTAAGTCTTCGAAACTGGTAAAATGTTAGGGTCTGTTTAAATTTTAAAAAAGTTTCAAGTAAAATAAATCATCAGTAGCAGATCTATTCTCTTCATCCACTTTGAAAAATTTGAAGTTTTAATTGTCTATTTTTCGACACCATCCTCAACATCGTCATATGTTGCTTCCTAAGAATATAAAAAAAAAAGTGAAATCTTAAATTTATTGATAATAAAAAATAATGGTTATTGTTATTGTTACCTTAGTTTTTGAAAGAATTTGATCAATAGTTTGATTCAATGACATTTTCAATTTGAGATAGAATCATACAACGGTGGTATAAAAGGATTAAGTTGATAGAGTGAAAGAGATAAAAGTTTTGAAGTAGAAAATAAATGAGTTCAACTTAAATGAGTATAACATTTGTTTTGATAGTTTTTTTTTTTGGTTGAAAGCCGGGTTAGTGCCCCCGATGTTTTATTAAAAATTAAAAAATCGAACTACAAACGTACTTGTCTAGCAACTGCTAAACCGTCTAAATCATCTTTATATAAAGAAGCAACAAATTGAGGAAGAGCCTCGAAAAAATGCAAACCTAACGGTAAAGTAAACGCATAGTTCGCCAATCCATTGGCAAGACGATTGGCCTCCCTATACACATGACGAATTCGGACAATCCAGTCCCTTGATAAGAAGCCATAGCACAAACGTACTAGGAAGGACAGCGGATGACCATCACTGATCCCTGCTGTCAAGAAACCCACCACAATCTCAGAATCAACCTCCAGCTCAACTCTCGATATACCTTTTTCCCATGCCAAACACAGTCCATAATACACACCCCAAAGCTCTGCTAAAGGAGCAGTGCAACTCCCAATATGCAGAGCGAAACCTCCTATCCACACACCATCGCCATCTCGAAGAGCACCACCAGCCGTAGCCTGTCCAGGATTCCCATGGGAGGCACCATCAGTGTTGATTTTTGTCCACCCATGGCACGGAGGAGTCCACGCAATGAGTCTCTCCTCACGTTGGATCTGCGGTCCGTGAGCCCGATTTTCCCGGTGTGCTTCGAACGACTCTTTTGCCATATCCTTCAGGAAGCGTGTTCTATCTCTACACTTTCTCGTTCCTCCAAATATGTTCGCACATCTCCACTTCCACCCCCACCAAACTCCTATTGCAAACACCGTCGCCCAAGCATAAGTCTCCTTCTCTGCGTTCTCACTAAGATTTATAAACAGCCATTCCCGTAGCGGCAGAGAGAAAAAATCCGGTTGCTTTTCTCGGAACAAGTCGTTGCCAAATTCCAGACATTGCTGGGCAGTCCCGTAAAACGTGAAGAATCGACTCCACACCTCCTCTGCAAACCGAACAAATACTCGAGTCACTCAAATGTCTACGAGCTAGTTCCAAGTTCGTCATCACCGCATGATTTGCGACTAGCCACAAGAAACATCGGACTCGTTCAGTAGCAACAACTCCCCAAATCTTTTCAAAAAGCTTCTCCATACACGGCCCCTGAATCTCTGATCTCAGCAGCATAGTATAAGCTGAGCGTACAGTAAATTTCCCATCAGTATTCTCCCCCCACGATAAAGTATCCACTGATCCTGTTATATTGTCAACAACGAAGGCATTAAGTTGCAGGCGGACGTGATCGGGGATCAAGTGATTAATGTGGTTTAAATCCCACCCGATCCCAGTTCGCCACACGTCGCATACTCGCACATCTGCATTTGCCGCCATATCCTGCCCATCAACAAATTTCATTAACGGAGTGTTCATGATCCATCTATCACTCCAAAAACGGATGTCTTTCCCATTACCGACTACCCAACTCTTCCCCGATAGTACCACCTCCCGGATTCCGATGCATATGCCGCGCCAAGTCGACGACCAATGTCCCTTTCCGACAAGCCACGAACTATCATGAATGTCACCGACTTTATATTTTGCTCGGAGAACCCGTGACCATAAACTCTGCTTATCATTCAAGAGCCGCCAACTCACTTTCCTGATAAGCGCTTTGTTCATTTCCACAGACAAACGAATTCCCAGGCCACCATCTTTTTTTGGTGTACAAACTCGTTTCCAAGCGACGAGATGTTGTCTTTTCTTCTCCGCCGTACTGCCCCATAGAAACGATCGAGACAGCTGGTCTAGCCGAGTTGAAGTCGACTTAGGAAGCACGATTGTGTTCATAGCATGCACCGGGATAGAGGATAAAACCGCCTTAGTGAGTGTCAATCTACCCGCAAAACTCAGGAACCTGCCCTTCCAGCCTGACAGACGCGAAGAAACTTTCTCAATCACTTATGTAGCATGGGCTTGCCGAGATATTTTCCCAAATCTCTTGTCGAACTAATCCCACTCTCCTCTGTTATTTTCTTTTCAAGGTCACGACTCACATTGTTAGAAAAGAATACCTTCGACTTGGCCAAGCTTACACGCTGACCAGAGGCGTGGCAGAACTTCTCAAGTACAGTTCGAATCACCCGCATCTGACTCACAGATGCCTCTGCAAAAAGAATCAAGTCATCAGCAAAGCAGATATGAGAAAGCTTGGGACCCCCACGTGATAGGCTTATAGGCTTCCATTCTTTTACGTCCACTGATATTTCAATCAGATGACACAATCTTTCCAAACACAGAACAAAGAGGTATGGCAATAAAGGGTCGCCTTGCCGCAGTCCTCGTTCCGGTTTAAACGCTTCTGTTTTCTCCCTATTCCACAGAATTGTCATGGATGGTTCGACCACCCCTCTCATGATCCATTTTCGCCAATTCTCAGTAAAGCCTGCAACCTTCAAGGTATCTTCCAGAAAATCCCAGCGTATACGACCATACGCTTTCTCCAAGTCGAGTTTCAGTAGCATCCATCCTCTTCCCCCTTTCTTCCTTCTCATTGAATGAATTGCTTCCTGAACGATGACGATGTTGTCTGAACTTAACCGACCAGGGATAAAACTCGCTTGAGCGGGTCCGATCAACTTCGGCATCACCTTCTTGAGTCGCTTGACCATAGTCTTTGTTATAATCTTAAATAAGACGTTGCAAAGACTAATAGGTCTAAACTGAGCCATAGTCTCTGGTTTTGCCACTTTCGCTATAAGGACTACCAGAGCATCATTCATCCCTTCCGGTAATATTCCATTTTGAAAAAATTCCAGAGCAAACGTAACCACAGAATCTCCAACAGCATCCCAACACTTTTGGTAAAACATAGGCTGAAAACCATCAGGACCAGGGGCCTTAAATCTACCCATGCCGCGTACAGCACTCTCCACTTCTGAAGCTGTAAACGGCCTGTTTAGATCAGCAATTTCTGTTTTGGAAAGCCTAGTATAACCCATTTGAGGAAGATTCTGCGTCACATCATTCCCATTATCCAAGGCGTAGAAGTTTCTATAGAACTCGATCGCCATTTTCTCCAATTCATCTACATCCGAGACCCACCTTCCATCACTATCTTTAAGCGAATCAATTCGATTCTTAATTACTTCTTCGAATAATAGTTGACAAGTGGAAGAAATTCGTGTTCCTATCTCCCAGAGCTACCCATTTCTCCCGGGATTTCTGAAACCAAAGAGTTTCTTCTTGTTCAAGGACCAAGTTAAGCTCATCCAACAAATCCGTTTCCTGCTGAATCATAACATCGGTTTGATGAATATCCAACTGGTCATGGATCCGCTGAATGTCCCAAAGCAACTTATCTTTGCGTTTCTGGATATGTCCAAACACTTCCCGGTTCCACTCTTTAATTTCTCTTGCAGACCGCGTAAAGCGTTTGGAGTGGAAATATCCTGATTCCAAGATGTTGCCAGAAGTTCTTTAAAACTAGGATGCTCCAGCCAGGCTGCCTCGAAGCGAAATGGTCTTCTCTTTGGATCAACTTTTTTTCACCGGATTCAGCTGAATATAAAGAGGAGCATGGTCTGAAGCCAAGAATGGTAGGTGTTTAACGGTTGCAGATTGTCTGATTAACCTGGTCTGAGGACAACAAAGCACTCGATCCAGTCTCTTCGCAACATAGTTCGTCGCTTCTCTTCCCCTCCTCCAAGTAAACTTGTTACCTGAGAAACCCATGTCAATTAAAGAGAGTTCGTTAATCCAATCTCCAAATATCAAAGAGTCCAAAGATAAACGGCCATTGCCTCCCGTCCTCTCATCGAGTCTTACGATTGTGTTGAAATCGCCGCCAATTAATAACGGCTCATTCACTCCTTCTATAACCTCCTTAAGCTTTCCCCAGAGGCCACTTCGTCTGGAGACCATCGGCGCAGCATACACAACGATAACATGCTGCACATCTGCCCCATTAACCACCCGAGCATGAATAAACTGGTCCGAGGATTCCTCGACCGTGACAGAGCCAACACTCGCTCTCCACAATAGCCAAATACCACCGCTCTGACCCACAGCATCAACTCTGTAGGAGTTCTCAAACCCCATAGCTTGACAGATCCGACTAGCTCTGTCACCACCAGCGTGTGTTTCAAACAGGGCCAGCATATCTGTATGAAACTTCTTAAGTAAATAGCGAATGGAACGTCTGAAGTTAGGTTTATTAGCCCCCCGGCAGTTCCAGAGAATAACATCCATCATCATAAATATCTTCACAAAGTGGACTACCGGGGCAACCCGTTAAGCCGTAGAAGTGTCCGGTGGATTCTTCTCCACCTCCTCGGGAATATTCCAGATGACAATGCTCGTATTATGTGCCTGGTCATGTCCTTCCTCCAATTGCATCTCCGAATTCCCCTCTGTATCCTGAACCACATGGTTTAGATCATCACAGTTTTCTTTATCCGCCCTAAAAGCACCGACTGCCATCGATACAGATGTAGGCTCAACTCTCAGTCTTTTGCCGGAAGCTAGACGTTCAAACTCTCCTCTTATTGGTCCAAAAATCAGACCCTTGACAGGTCTATTCTGTTTCTTTTGTTTCGGTTTCGAGCCCACTAAGGGGCCCAATTTATTGCCGCCTTTGTTTCTCTCCTTTGCAATGTCTTTGGTCTCGACTTTGCTCTTCCCGCCAAAGTCAGTCAGGTTCTTGTCTTTAGATTGGAACATGTTCCTTCCTTTCTTCATTCTTTCCAAAACGCTTTTGTTTTCCTTATTCTGCTCCAAATCAATCACGCTATCCCTTTGATCTTCCGATATTTTCTCAACCTCCGAATTTCCAAATCGGTTCGATATTGCCATGTTCTCCACATTTGAATTTCCAGAGATCTCACGAAGATTCCTTCCCAGATTCGCACTCGATTCACCCACCGTGATTTGCGCCCTCTTCTCCGATGCTCTGAATTTTCGTCCTGGTTTCCTAACCACCGTGTACTCTGACTCCTCCGGTGTATCTATCTCACACACCGCCGGAGTTTCTTCAGTGTTTTTATCGGATTCCTTTGCGGCAGACCTTTCACCTCTCTGGTTAGGACAATTATGGACTGAGTGACCAAAAACGCCACAACTCGAGCAGATATTCGATAAGCCTTCATACTCAACTAGTGCTGGAAATTTGAGTTAAAATCCGCGGGTCCCGCGGGTTTTGACCCGCTGCGGGGCGGGTGCGGGTCAAAAAAAATTAAATTCGGATCGAAGCGGGGCGGGTGCGGGTTGAAGTTTTCAATTGCGGGGCGGATGCGGGTCGGCATATTATGTCCGGCGGGTTAGCGGGTACCCGCAATTTAAAAGAAAAAATAAAAAAAAATATTAATTAGTAATATTACTCTATTTTAAAATAAAAATATTATATAATATATAAAAAATATTAAAATTTTATTTTAATATCGAAAAATATATATATATTTTTTATAAAAATATTTATTTTATATTATTAAAAACAAAATAATAATTAAAAATATATAAATTTTTTTTTTCATATTTGGCGGGTAACCCGCGGGTCACCCGCAATTTAAGCGGGGCGGGTGCGGGTATGCTATTTTCTTCTGCGGGTTATGCGGGTTGCGGGTTTTGCGGGTCAAAAAATTTTTCAATCCGCTGCGGGTCGGGTCAAGAGGGGCGGGTTGACCCGCAAACCCAGCACTATACTCAACATAGTATCTCTCCTCGTTGATCATCACTGTACCTTTCAAGGGCTTCGATAAGTTCACTTCGACGCACACCCTCGCGAAGCGAGCACGCTCAAAGTACAGCGTGGTGAGATCAACCTTGACTGGTTTTCCTAGACCATGAGCTATCCCCATTAAGATCGCCCTATGGTAGAGATTAACTGGGATGTTCGATAATCTCACCCAAACTGGTGTCGTTGTTATGTCATCACAAAGCGGATCAAATTCCGGGGACCATGCTTGAACTGTAAGGTAGCTCCCGAAAGCTTTCCATGGCCCGCCGGTCAACGCACCCAAGTATTCTTCTTCAAGATCAAATCGGATCATAAAGAATTGCCTCGGAAGGTCAGTCACGTACATCCCTCCTTTTGGCTTCCACATCTCACGAAGTTTCCTGATCAACACTGAGATCGCAACGTTTCTGCCCAAAACCTTAACAATCATACACTGTTTCCATAATCCATTCATCACTGCAAGAACTTCCTCCCCTATTGTGATGACGGGTTCCCCATCCTCTCCATTAGGAAAGCTCAACTGTAACCTTTCTGCCACGAAGTCGTCGTCCATCATAGTTTCCGGCTTTGGCCTTCTTCCAGAGCTTCCTCCAATGACTTTCTGCGCCCAGGATACGGTATGATCCGGCGGATCTCCTGGCGGTGCTCTCCCCCCCATATCCACCATCATCATATCTTGTTCGCCGCTCGTCGCCATTTAAAATAAATTAGCGTTTGATAATAGAAAATTGTTTTGATAGTTATTTGATTAGGTGATTTGTGTTTTAGTTAATAAAATATAATGGAAAATAACACTTATGTATTTAGAAACAACAAAAAGAACCTAAACTAATAGTTGACAGCAGCAGAATTATAGACTATAATGTATAGTGTTTAGAATCATGTTTAACTTAATAAAAAAACGTGATCATCAATATATGTACTTTGTTTTATCCTTTCCTCCCTAACTTTATGAGAGGAAATATATGTGATAAAGCAGTTTAGAATCATGCCACGATTTTGGGAGTTATAAATGACAAACGTGGTGATGATGTGATGGTAATCTGAGAAAAATCAGGGATTTTTTTTTCGTTCAGAAATAAAGGATTAAAGAGTTATTTTTAGTTAAAGTTTAATTGTTTCTATTACAAATGTCTATTTTTCTGATTGGCTAATTATTAATAAATCAATTATAATCAATTATCGATTAGAAAATTTAAAGGGAGATTCTCCTAGATACCACACTTTCTAGTTTTGATTCCCAGAATACCACACACGCTGGTTTATTCCACACCTAACATTCATTAAACAAGCAAATGACCATCTTGCCCCTCTCACAAAACAAGAAAAAAAATAAAATCATACGTTCTCTCGAAACCCTACCTTCTTGCGTCGCCGTTCGCCGTCGCAGTCGTCCGTCGCCGTCGTCGCCTTCGTCGTTCGCAGTCGTCCGTCGCCGTCGTCGTTCTCCGTCTCTATAGCGACTCTCTTCTCCGAATCTTCTCCAGATTTCTGTCTTCTACGAATCTTCTCCCGAAGGTGAGTTTCCCGTTTAGTTTGTTTCAATCCGAGTTCGAGTTTTGTTTTGTGGTTAAATGGGAGTTCAGCAAAGCTTCAAATTGAGCTAGCGAGTTAGTGATTTCCCTCTTTAGCTGCTTTCAGATTTAAGCTTCTCTTTTTGGTGGGGTATCAAGCAATGTGTTCGTAAAGTTATGTTCTTTGTTTAGGAATCAGAATTTGGCTGTGTAATTGATTCTTGTTACTAACACTCTTCGAGATTTTGTAGGAATTAGTCATTCATATAGTGTTTCGGAAAAATTAGAGATTATCGAATTCATAATGTTTCCCAAATTTGAGATTTGAGATTTTTATATATGTTTGTGTTGAGTTTTCCTCTGTCTTGTGCTCTTTTAAGACTTGTGACTAACACTAAACTAAAACCTAAGTAAGAGCCAAACGTATTCTGGAGATTTGTTCGAATTGATCTCATAACTCTCGCAAAGCATTAAACCAATGATCAAAACACGTTTAAGATGTTCTCCCTCGCACTTTTATAGTCTTATTAAGGTTTTTAAGAAAATTTGTTGTAGTTCAAGAACCATTGTTGAATTTTAGGAAGGCTTAAGGAGACCGTTCTTGTTAAGTTCCTTATTGTAAATTTTTCTCAAAAAGCCTTAAACAAATGATCAAATGATGTGCTCCCTTCCACTTTTATGTCTTTTAAGATGGTCTTAGGAAGCGATCTAGAAAGGTTTTAGAAAGATTTGTCGGCGTTTAGGAACCATTGTTGAAATTTAAGACTTAAAAAGGAAACTATTCTTGTTATTCAGGAAGGCCTTACTAAATGTCGTATTTTTAACTTTTCTACTTTTGTGCTTGTTGTGATTCTTTGAGAGATAGATCAACATTGATTTTTTTAATCATAGTAGGTAAAAACATGGTAGAAACTGATTTTTTGCGTATTGGATATATAGACATGGTTTTTGTCGCAGCGTAAAGTTGCTTTCTGCTGTATAAGACTTACGGGACCAGTTTTTAGTGATAGAGGCTATTGGTTCATACAGTTTTTCGTGCAAATACAAGAGAGTTTCGTCCAAAAAGAGGCATTGCTTTCTTAACCTGGCTATTGCCTTCGTCCTTTTGATTGCATCCTACCTGGGTTTCTTCCGTATGCAGATAAGAAGGAAGTTTAAAATTAGAGTAAAGCACATTCTCTTCTTTTTGTTTGATTAATTGCTTTACTATAAAGCGTTTTCAGGAAACTTACTAAAACCATTCACTAGTGCCTTTCTAATGAAATGTTCTGTCCATTCTAAATGCAGGCATGGGAACATCGCAACTTCTCAGAGTGTCAAGCTTCCTCCATTGAAGTATGAAATTGGAGATGAGCCATCACAGATTATCGTCATAAACCAAGCTGCAACATTCAGATATGTTAACACGGTAAAGAAAATTCTGGGTGAAGAGCAGTTTAAAACTCGCATTTGTAGAGAGATTTTATTATGCAATTGTTTGTTTTGGAAATGACATAACTACTATTTAATGTTGGTATTTAGTAAAGCCTCACGAAGTGATTGTTGTATTTTAGGAAGGATTCAGGAATCAATTGTTGATATTTAGGAAGGTCTTACTAAAACTCGTATTTTTAACTTTTTAACTTTGTGATGGTTTTAGATGCGAAAATGGGTGATTCTTTTACAGAAACGATTGACATTCCAGAATTGAAGTTCTATTGGAGAGGAGTTCGGTGGAGATATCATGGGTGAATAGTGCTGAAGTCGTTTGGAGTTTTTTCTACTTCTTCTTATCAGATTTTATTAATTTGAATAGATTTTTTGTTAACTTGGATAGCTACTTTGACTGTTTTTTATGCTACTTGACGAGTTGGTTTTATGAAATAGCCTTTACAATATTCAGGAATTGACTAAACTGTTTTAGGAAGGCCTACATGAATTTATGAAACTGTAAAATTTCGAAAACAAATTATCCAGGAGTATGTAACATATCAACGCGGTATTATAGCCACTAGGCTAAGTGGTTGTAGTCACTAAACCATGATTATAATTCAGTCATTTATACAAGTGGAAAACTACGTTTAAAATGGAGGAGAATTCATAAATGATCAAATTAGGAAGGAACTTGTAGGATTTAGGAAGGTCTTCATGAATTTATAAAAAATTGACTTTTCCAAGAATTAGAACATTTTTGAGTTTACTAAGTGGTTGTGGACACTAAACCACGTTTACAATTTGGTCACTGATATAAATGGAAAACCTATGTAGAAAAATGTGGGAATTTATAGGTCATCTGATTTATGAAGAAACTTATCGGATTTAGGAAACAACATATGATATTTAGGAAGGCATTCATGAATTTATGAAACTTTGACATCTTCGAAGAACTATATCATTTTTAGTTTGTTAAGTGGTTGTAGCCACTAAAACACGGTTATAATTCGGTCATTGATTCAAGTTAAAAACTAATGTTAAAAATTTGGGAATTCATAGGTTGTCGTGTTTAGGAAGGAACTTATCAGATTCGGGAAGGAACGCATCGGCTTTAGGAAGGCTTTCATGAATTTTTGAAACTTTCACATTTCAAAGAAACTAGACCATTATTGAGTTTTTAAAGTGGTTGTAGCCACTATACCATAGTTATTATTATCGGATTTCGTTTCATTTCGAAAATGTGAGAATTCATAGGTTATCGGATTTAGGAAATAACTTATATGATTTAGGAAGGAACTTATATGATTTAGGAAGAAACATATCGAATTTAGGAAGTCATTCATGAATTTATGAAACTTTGATACTTTCGAAGAACTAGATCATTTTTTGAGTTTGTTAAGTGGTTGTAGCCACTAAAACACAGTTATAATTCGGTCATTGAATCAAGTTAATAACCTATGTTAAAATCTTACTAAATTTATATTTGCTCAATTGGTAATTTACATATAATTTAGGATAGTCTTCCTGAATTTGAAAAAATCTTTCTTAAAAAATAAAGAAAGGTTCATAAATTCCAAAACTAACATACTTATGTCAATCAACACAAAACTCAAAGCCACAAATAACATAATACAATGACTACAAGAACAAGTTATACGCTTATGCATTCAGATTGTAATTAAGGAAAAAGCTTGAAGAAGCAACGCCAAAGTGTCACCATAAGGACGACATCTAACTCCTCCACTGTCACTGTTGGTACCTCAACGTTCTCTGCTGCTGGAGCAATCACTTGTTCAACCTGGAAGCAAACACACACTTAATTAAGAAAAACTGTTTCCCGTGTTTATTAGTCTGTCACATTTTGTCTCTTAGAGAATAAGGTTATTTGTTGGAACTCGGAAGATGATTTGTGCAAATCATAATCCCAAACTAAAGCACTAAACCTACGTCCTAATGCAAGCAGCCAAACCTAATTAAAAACTTGTTTCCAGTGGCTGTATATCTCGTATCACACACTTCTCAGTCTGTAACACTATTAACATTAATGCACATCATAAGGAAAAGAAACGATTTAAGTACCTTCTCATAAACTCTCTCTGGTTTCTTTTCTTTACCATTCTCTGCATTTTGCCCTCTTGTTCTATTATTAATGGCATTCAAATGGGCATGAGAAGGAGATGCTCTTTGAGGTGCCACAGACTCAACAAGGCTACCAAGTGAACCCCATCGTTCTCCAACAACCTACACTCAAAACGATAAGGCAATACTCAAAAAAAAACTAAAGAGACTATGCTAAGTTCATAACAAGAAACTTACCTCCTCAAGTTTTTGCGCTTCTCTTGCAGCATGTTCTTTTGCTCGCTTAAGTTCCCCAATCAAAACACAAGACTATACACATAAGCTAAAAACTTAAAATCTCTTTGTTTATCCAAATCAAAAATGTAGAGAAGGAAACTTGCCTATGGAATTGAGAATCAACAATATCTGATCGGGACCTGAAAGAGCTTGGGATCTATGATATGAGCATCGTCTACTCCAACGAGATCCATCATCATCTCCAATTGACGGAGAGAGAGAGAGATTCGATGGAGAGGGAGAGATTCCAGGGAAAGATTGAGATCGACGAAATCGCCGATTAGAATTGCAGAGAGTTATGTCGCTGTCGTCCCTCGTTTGTTGTCGTCGCCGTCGTCCCTCGTCTGTTACCGTCGTCTTGTCTCCAATTGTGGTGCTTTTTTCTGTTTCAAGGGTATAATTGTCAATCATTTATTAATGAATGGTATTTTAGGATGAATTGAGCGTGTGTGGTAGATTGAGAATCAAAACATGGATCTGTGTCATATGAGACCATTTCTCAAATTTAAATAGCATTTTATGCACAGTCAATTATTAAAATCTTTAATATCCTTTTGACATAAATTTATTTTCAAAATGCTTTATATTTTTTTGAAAATTGCTCCAATAACAATGGAAATAATCTAGACAAATTAATTTTTTTTTTAAATATATAAAAAATTGAGATCATGGAGTTGAGATTGTGCTTTTTTTACAACATTTATTGATTAAACAATTTTTCCACTAAATAAATAAATTCACTTTTATTTAAAGGACAAAGTCAAGTGGACAATGATCAATTGACTTCTGTTTTATAAGTATAAGATATTAGATTTATTAAATTAGAGTAAAAAAATCAATAAATTAATATTTACACCGAAAATATAAACATCCCTATCAAAGGTTAAAGTTGGAGCTGTGTTTTGTTTGGCTTCCTCTTTCCTTCTCTTTGGAAAACTCTGTTTCTCTGGAGTTCGAAGCTCAACTATACAATCCTCTTCGTTGTCTTTCTCCTTCTTCTTCTTTCTTTTTCTAGAGATAGTTCTCAATCTTGTAGTGGTAGGATTCCTTGGTTTTTTCCCTTCTTCCATGATCTTTGGTCTATGAATCTTTGGCTTTTAGGTCTCCTTTTATAGTTCTTCTTCTTTCCTTCCCCGGAAAGGTATTGCGAATCATATTTTACCATTATTATTTGATCATGTCAGGTATTGACAATTTATAGCAACCTAACACTTCTAATATATAATGGTATTGAACATTGTAATTAACCCGCGCCAGCGCGGGGCGAGACAGTATTTTTTTCTTTTTCGTCTAATTTTGGTTTGATAAATTCTGTTTATTTTATTTTGCTTGAATAACTAAATTTTAATTAAATAGATTACTGATGTAATGTGAGTGGATTGTGTGTTTATTTGGTAATGGTGGCAGACTATTTTTATGAGTTGCATTATCATATAGCATAATATTGAGATATATTAGTCAGCTGGTTCGGTTCGGTTAAGATTATTCATTTTTGGACGAAGCAGAATTACTTTGTATTTTGTTATTATAATAATTGTAAATAAGATTAATAAGAAGTAAATTACAATTGTATATATTTTTTTTCTTTGGGTAATTTATGATTTTTATTTCTATTTATAATTACTCAAAATGAAAATTAATCATGAAATCATAATCAGTATTTGGAAACTAAATTTTTTTATGACTATATATTTTGATTAGAATGTTGAAATCTGTAAATAGAATAAACTATTTATATATTCTAAATGTAAAATTATCATATCTTATGTATAAATACTTTGTTTTTTTTTTTATGGTATACTGTAATGGACTTTTAGTATTAATAACAAAAAATTTTAATGGGTTTAGCATAATATATCTTAATGGGCTTACAATAAAATGGATTAGATATTCTTTCCTGAAATAAAACTAAATGCAATTATTAACAAAAAAAATTTTTCCGCGAAACCTTAAAAGAAACAAAACAAATGCTAACCACAAACAAACTCTGCCGACAGAAGGAAAAAAATCTCCTTCTCCGATCTTAACCTTATTTGGTGAACTATGAATTCGTTTGCGGCTTGTTCTTTCTGTACTCTTAATTTACACTGCTCTACAGTTATCTACAAATATTAGTGTGGAAAAAAATAAAAGGAACCATCTTTGTCTTCGTTTTAGGCCCAATACACAAATATTTGTGTGTGGCCCAGCTTCTTATGTTGAAGTGATTACGACAAAAAAACTCTTCAGCTTCAGTCACAACTTCGAGAACTCCGAAGTCACCTGATCTCTTTCCTCTTTCAAGATGAAACGATGAACCCTAGCTCCAATGACAGCTGTGGTGATCCGTTCGCCGGCTCCGGTTAAGATCCAGGTTAGCTCTTCCTCTTCTTCCTTCACCTGATTCTTCACCGGATAAGGAAAAAAACCCGACTTTCCACTTGATTCTTAAGCATCGAAGTGTAATCTTTCTTTTTGATTTGCTGAAACATGTGGATAATGAGCAAGCTGTCATTCAATAGTTGGCGAATCCCCTGTGGAAATCAAGTATATGTTGTTCTCAGTAACAATAGTAAGTGTTTTCTTTTTCCCCTTCGTTCTTCATTACTACTATATAGTAAAAATCATGATGTCGTTGATTGGTTTGTTGTTTTTTTGTCTGAGAGGCCATAGATTTTGACGATAGGGTTAAAAAATTACTAATATGTTAGTTTCCTTAACATATCTTTTTCTTAATCATGAGCACCATTCTATTGACATTGCAGAGTTTTATAGTTCATTAATTACTTCTGTCATCCTTTGAGGATCGTAATATATGTTAGTAATAGGTCAATATATATGATTTTACCTGGCATGTCTCTCATTGCAATTTTATTTACTTTTGTTTTGTACATGATTATGTGTTGATGAATATCGTTGGATTTTTGCTTGCTGTAGGCACCCATCACCGTCTGTGCTTATTCCTGATCTTCGTAGTATTGGTAAAATCTTCAGTGGGGATGATGGACAGACAAAAGTATACTTACTCTTCTATAGTTCCGACTTCAGTCATTTCTGTTCAGTATACATGTTCAGACTTAGTTATTTCTGTTCAGCATTAAAGAAATTCATGATAATATATGTAAGAAACCAATGAGATATAAGTTAAGCCATTTTCCGAAACCGCCACCATGTTATCAAGTTTGGTGTGTCTAGTATTGTTTCTTGTGTTATTATATTTTGATAGTTGATTTTGGCAGCTTTCGTTGACGTTTCCCTATTCTTAATATTAATTCGTGTGTGTTTTTGTATATGACCTTTCAGATTGTGCACGGTTGTCCTCTTGCAATGTCAGACTCTGCAATGTCAAACCTTCAGGTACGCCTTCATTCTCCTCTCTCTGACCATTATATCATGATAATTTTTTCACCACAAATCTCGCTTAAGTATCAAATTTATAGTTTTAAGACTTACGATTTCATGAACTCCTGAACAGAAGGGTATGTTGGATTGATTTCAGGGTACTTGCATTGAAAGCATTTTATACACTTCTAACACCTATAATATGAGGAATTGGGCGAATTAGTAAGCAAACATAACTGAAAAGTGCACTATTGATAAGAAATCATAATTGAAGGCGATTTATTATTTTATATATACCTCTGAATTCTCTGATTTTTGCAAATCTCACCAAACAAATGATTTTTTCCCTGCCTGCATTTTGAGAGACTTGTAAAATTTTCTCAGCAAAAGTACCCCACAAAGTACAGTTGAGCCGGAAATCTCTGCCATGAAAATAATTGACTCATACTCATCATCCTCGTCTCCTATCATAGAAAATATATAAAAAGGAAAACATAGAAGAATATATTAATAAATTCCCTGTAGAAATCAAATAAACAAAATTGCATTAGTTGTCTTCATAGTTTTTAAAAGAGAAAGCTGATTTAAAATGAAGAAATTAAACAACCTCCTCATCAGATAAGACCAGTTCGAGTTTCTCTCCTGAGTTGAATGAGTATTGCTTCCATGAATGGAGAATCTTCACTTGAATCTTCCAGTTAGTTTTGAAAGGTTTGATGTTCTTCAGTGATGTTATGGGTAGAGACTGTGCCATTTTAGCTTAGGAATATATTAGGTTTGCTTTGTTTTGGGTGGGTAATGAATGTGAGATCGTGTTAGGTGTTTATATAGGATAAGGGATTACGCTGTTTAGGGTTATAAAATAAGTTTGGTAAAATGATATTAAGGCCGAGATTTTATGAATTAGGAGATATTAGACGTCAGATATTCTCTTTTTTTTTTTTTTAAGCTAGTTAGGATCTCTATGGCAATAAGCATAAGATAAGAAGAATGGAAGTTATGGCCGATTAAAATTTTGGAGATATTATTAGACGCATATTCGTTTGTGTTTAAGGTAGTTAGGAATTGTTTGGAAATATTGAATTATTGTAGATATTTATTCAGTAAATTTGTAAGTTATTAAAAATGGGATGGTACTTGCATTGAAAGCATTTTATACACTTCTAACACTATAATATGAGGAATTGGGCGAATTAGTAAGCAAACATAACTGAAAAGTGCACTATTGATAAGAAATCATAATTGAAGGCGATTTATTATTTTATATATACCTCTGAATTCTCTGATTTTTGCAAATCTCACCAAACAAATGATTTTTTCCCTGCCTGCATTTTGAGAGACTTGTAAAATTTTCTCAGCAAAAGTACCACAAAGTACAGTTGAGCCGGAAATCTCTGCCATGAAAATAATTGACTCATACTCATCATCCTCGTCTCCTATCATAGAAAATATATAAAAAGGAAAACATAGAAGAATATATTAATAAATTCCCTGTAGAAATCAAATAAACAAAATTGCATTAGTTGTCTTCATAGTTTTTAAAAGAGAAAGCTGATTTAAAATGAAGAAATTAAACAACCTCCTCATCAGATAAGACCAGTTCGAGTTTCTCTCCTGAGTTGAATGAGTATTGCTTCCATGAATGGAGAATCTTCACTTGAATCTTCCAGTTAGTTTTGAAAGGTTTGATGTTCTTCAGTGATGTTATGGGTAGAGACTGTGCCATTTTAGCTTAGGAATATATTAGGTTTGCTTTGTTTTGGGTGGGTAATGAATGTGAGATCGTGTTAGGTGTTTATATAGGATAAGGGATTACGCTGTTTAGGGTTATAAAATAAGTTTGGTAAAATGATATTAAGGCCGAGATTTTATGAATTAGGAGATATTAGACGTCAGATATTCTCTTTTTTTTTTTTTTAAGCTAGTTAGGATCTCTATGGCAATAAGCATAAGATAAGAAGAATGGAAGTTATGGCCGATTAAAATTTTGGAGATATTATTAGACGCATATTCGTTTGTGTTTAAGGTAGTTAGGAATTGTTTGGAAATATTGAATTATTGTAGATATTTATTCAGTAAATTTGTAAGTTATTAAAAATGGGATGGTACTTGCATTGAAAGCATTTTATACACTTCTAACACCTATAATATGAGGAATTGGGCGAATTAGTAAGCAAACATAACTGAAAAGTGCACTATTGATAAGAAATCATAATTGAAGGCGATTTATTATTTTATATATACCTCTGAATTCTCTGATTTTTGCAAATCTCACCAAACAAATGATTTTTTCCCTGCCTGCATTTTGAGAGACTTGTAAAATTTTCTCAGCAAAAGTACCCCACAAAGTACAGTTGAGCCGGAAATCTCTGCCATGAAAATAATTGACTCATACTCATCATCCTCGTCTCCTATCATAGAAAATATATAAAAAGGAAAACATAGAAGAATATATTAATAAATTCCCTGTAGAAATCAAATAAACAAAATTGCATTAGTTGTCTTCATAGTTTTTAAAAGAGAAAGCTGATTTAAAATGAAGAAATTAAAACCTCCTCATCAGATAAGACCAGTTCGAGTTTCTCTCCTGAGTTGAATGAGTATTGCTTCCATGAATGGAGAATCTTCACTTGAATCTTCCAGTTAGTTTCGAAAGGTTTGATGTTCTTCAGTGATGTTATGGGTAGAGACTGTGCCATTTTAGCTTAGGAATATATTAGGTTTGCTTTGTTTTGGGTGGGTAATGAATGTGAGATTGTGTTAGGTGTTTATATAGGATAAGGGATTACGCTGTTTAGGGTTATAAAATAAGTTTGGTAAAATGATATTAAGGCCGAGATTTTATGAATTAGGAGATATTAGACGTCAGATATTCTTTTTTTTTTTTTTAAGCTAGTTAGGATCTCTATGGCAATAAGCATAAGATAAGAAGAATGGAAGTTATGGCCGATTAAAATTTTGGAGATATTATTAGACGCATATTCGTTTGTGTTTAAGGTAGTTAGGAATTGTTTGGAAATATTGAATTATTGTAGATATTTATTCAGTAAATTTGTAAGTTATTAAAAATTGGATGATGGCCATGTTAAAATAGGAAGGGATATTCGTTTTTAAAATAGGAAGGGATATTGGTTTTTCTTGTTCGATCTAGATACCAATTATTGTAAAAAGGGAAGATATTAGGCAATATTGAATATTCGTTTTTTTTTTGTTTCAACCCATTATAAACGTAGATTTGTGATTATGATAGATCTTAGGAGATATTGTTATATTTATCTACAGATTTTTTTGTTTAATGTTATTACCAATTTTATGAAACTATTAATTAATGTAGATGACTTATATTTTTTATGCAGATTCGGTGGAGGTTTGGCAGCTCATCTAATTGTAGAGATTTGGATCTATTCATGGTGTGTGTTTAATGTACAGGCATTGTTTCCTAAAAACTATAATTTTTGAACTATTGTTAGGCAAGTGATTTAATTGTATGGATTTGGAGATTACCGATTTTCGCTTCAAATCTTTTTGGTCTACGTGTGATAAAAAAACTTTTGGGTTTCATCTAAATGGGCTTTTCATTGAGGCTCAATTTGAAATTCCTCTTCGGTAAACCCGTATATCAAACTATAATTAAAACCGGTTCAATTTAAGTTAGGAAGTGGATCCGCGTTTTTTTCATGGGTATGGGTCGGGTATCTCGAGTTACTGAGTCAACTCAGTGATTTTTCTCAATTCTAACCCCTACTAAACCTGTTGCCAAACAGATTTTATTCATTAAAACAGTGGCAGAACTTGTAAATAGTTAGGTTTTTTCAAGCATTTTTTTAAATTGACCTCTCAATTAATATTGTAGAGATTATTATTTGAGGAGCAGTCAGTTTTAAGAGAATACTTGAAAAAATCTTTATAATTACAAACAATGCCATTGATCCCTTTATTAAAACTTGTTTGGTAACATGAATAAGCCTGGATAAAAGAGGAAATCATTTTCGATCACACCCATAAATTTAAAAAGCCCGACCCATGAAATAATTAAAACACGCGGATCCTTAAACCCATATACTTAAATCAAACCGATTTATGTACTTAAATATACTTACCAAACCAAAATTTGGTTAATGTTATTGCAAGAAAGTGATTGTTCGGTTAATGCAAGAAAATGATTGTTCGGTTATTGCAAGAAAGTGATTGTTCCGTTATTGCATAAAGTGATTGTTTCAAATGAATAGTTAACGTTATTGCATGAAAGTTAACTTTATTGTTCGGTTTATTGTAAATAGACTCGAACCGGTTAACGAAAAGCAATATAATTGATATGATATCAATTATTCTAAAATCAAAATAATTAATGGCATATCCAATTTCTACAAAATTTTGGCAACTAGATATCTTTAACATTATTGATTTCTTAACTAATCTATCTTAACTAATTAGGAAATATAAAATCGAATATTCTTTACTATTAGATTTCGGCCAATAAACTGTCTAGATTCATTGTAAATCTTTTCCATGGTTCTCATATAATTAATGGGATATTCTATCAAAGATCTTAACAATAATTACTAATAAACTAAATTACATTTTCGATTTTTTTATCTGCATATCGATAAAATTAATAGCATATCCAATTCTACAAAATTTCGGCAACTATATATCTTTAACATTATTGACTCTCAACTAATTTATCTTAACTAATTAGGAAATATAAAATCGAATATTTTTTACTATTAAGATTTTGGCCAACAAATTGTCTAGATTCATTGTAAATCTATTCCATGGTTCTCCCATAATCAATGAGATATTCAATCAAATATCTTAACAATAATTAGTAATAACCTAAATCACATTTTCGATTTATTTTTTATCTACAAATCGATCTCAAGTTCTCAACCATTTAATTTTTTCCCATCGACACTTTACCCTATATATATATAACTACTTCTATGAAATTGATATTACACATACCTAACGCCTTCTCTTCCAACATTTTAAAAATGGTTCCATCTCTTCTAATCACTGTTTTGAATAACATCAAACCCTACAAAACAATTTGAAATTTTTTGCGTGAGTTCTTATTTTTGACCATGTAGTAGAAAGTTTGTTATTGGTTATTGGCGTGAGTTCTTATTTTTGACCGTGTAGTAGAAAACAATTTGCGTGAGTTCTTATTTTTGACCATGTAGTAGAAAGTTTGTTATTGGTTGTTTGGCGTCTAACTTATTTCTTATTGGCAGGGATTTTCGTATTAGTTGTACCTGGGTTCGTTTGCTGACAAAGTTTTTGAACCTCTCAAAACGCAGGAAATGAAAGGATTATATGTTTAATTAGATTTGCAAAAATCAGAGTATTCAGAGGTATGACTATGTTTGTAAAATAGTTTAAAATGACAAATATCTTAATGATCTGAATAAACTAAAATCGTTTTTGTATTCTGCTATATGAATAGGCTTTGGCAATTCTAAAAAACATGAATTCATTCTCAAGCATCACACAAGGATCAAAGAAAATTACCTCTTCTTTCCAACGTTTTGAAATCGAACTTCTTCAGAGAAATCATCTTCAAAAACCAACACAAGAGACTTATTTTGGTTAGTTAAAAATCGATTTCATATTTTATGTGTATGGTTTATTTCTCAATAAAAATTTCTTCCTCATAGTCTAACACTATTCTGTAAATTTTGATCACAGGTTGTATATACCTTTTGCTTTAAAAAAAAACTCATTTATTCAAAGTGTTTTCTTGGACTAGATCTATTTAACTATAATCTTTACAATCTTAACTATAAAGAGTCTTTGTGATGCCGTTTGATTTTTAGACCTATATAAGTTGTACCTGTTAATTCAGTTGTTGACTAATGCGTTTCCTATCAGCTCTCTTGAAGAACATCAAGCTTTTCAAATCCGCTTGGAGAATTCAAGTCAAGTACAACACATGAAGTGAACAACAAACAAAGGAAGAAGAATGAGTGAATGAGTTGGAACAAAAAGAAGGAACGTCAGAGTTGGAACAAAAAGAAGGAATGTCAGAGTTGGAACAAAAAGAAGGAACGTCAGAGTTGGAAGAAAATGAAGAAACGTCTTTGCTAATCAAACGGCATCACAACTACTAGATTGTTCATTGGAAAGGTAATGATAAAAAATAGCTATGCTTAATGCCTTTTATAATATTCTCTATTAATAACTCCTAATTTGCAGTGTTAAATTTTTTAATGTCTATATAGATTGAAGACCCTGGATCTAGCCGTAGAGAATACTCTGTCTCAGTTGATATTGAGAAAGGAATGAAAAACGGGAAGATCGTGAATCTCTTCTAAACTGACCCCAATGACTTTAAGGTTAGCCTCTCCAAATTTCTCTAATCCGTAAATTTTTCTTTTTAAGAAAAGACAGAAAGAACTAACCATTATTGTTCCTTAAAACTCCACCACATGCCTATTTTTGTAGAGATGGCAACAATCTACACATGATCATCAGATTTAATTATGTGAGTAAATAGATTCTATAAACATCATAAATAATATTAGCTATGTTATGTTTCCCGAAAGCTTAGAACTTCAGTTGTTGACTATATCAACACTACATGTCAGTTTGTTATATCTTAAATATATTGTAACTAATGGTATAATTGCTACAAACGATCATATTTCTCAAGGATTGAAACAGAGCAGTGAGTTTAAAATAACTGGAGGAGAAATTACCATCACCACTGGAGGAGGAAAGACTAGAAAACCCACAAAGAGCAGCCGCAGCGACAATGAACGGAGCTGCTTGAGAATGGATCTCGAAAAAGAACGGGAGAAATGGTGTCTGAATCTACTCTCCAAGCTATCAAACCCTTAAGGCGACGCTGCGGCTGATCCCCACGGCAAAGCATAAAATTGAGCTATGACTGGAAAAACGAAGCACACAAAGAGCCAGTGTCGGAGAAGCGACCTATATCTACAACCACAAAAGGCAAACTCATGAGAAATGACATGAAAGTACCCTTAAAAGAGAGATGAAAGTAAAGAAGAGACAGGGAGATCCACCGGACCCATTGGAGAGGAACTTCATAACAATAAGCGACGGCGGAGAAGACAAGATGGTGAAGGTAACCAGAGAAAGTTTTTGATACAATTTTAGGTATAATTTTATTATAATTACTTTTTTTTTTGCAAACTATATAATCTCATAATTGGAAAAAATAATTTTAACTATTTTCATATTTTAAAATAGTTATTTAACTATACAGAATTTCTTTTATTATATTTCAAATATATATTTCAAAAACTATTAAACTGAAAATTATATAACTAACAAATACAAAAATATTTATAACTATTAATCTACTAAACCAACACAAAATGTAACTCACACATAATACAATTCTTCAAACACCAATCAACACAATATATAATCTCACGTAGTACAATTCTTCTAACATAAAAAAAAAAAAATTCATACAACAAACAACTGCAGATAGTTTATTAGCCAAAAAAACTTGACTGCTATGATACTATGATAACAGTTTTTATAATAATCAACAATTTGACAAATAAATGTTATTTTATAGTGATTATCGAATATGAAAAAAAAAAGACTTCACCCCGCACATACGTGCAAAATCCTAGTATAGTGGAAAAAGAATAACACCATCTTTTATGAGATGTCATTTTCTATCGTAGATGTCGGTGTTTTTACATCTATACAAAATAATATAATTCAAGCTATGAAATTTGAATCATAATAAGTTTGCAAATAACTAAGATTTATAGTGAAAATTATTTAGTTTACCTTGAGGAATTTCTGACTTGACACACTTTTCTTCAAGTTCCTCTTGTGAATCTTTCGTCTCTTCTGTGCCATGAATACATTGTGAATCAACGTGTATCACAATATCTATATTGAAGTTCGACGTAAATTAAAATATTTTCAACTGATTATTACCTTTTGGAGAGATTACAGAGTCATCCATGTCTTGTAACTTGTTGAACAGGTTAAGAGACTTTCGTCTAACATAGAATTTCAGAGGTTGTCTAGGCTTAACAGGTGTTCCTAAACCAACCAAACCGGATGCTTTGTCTAAATCTTCTGAATTTTCCATTATTGTCTCCTGCAACATATATATTGATAAGAACAAAACTTCAAAGCAAATACAGCCGAAACAGTACAAAATAAATTTAAAAAAACTTATTGAGTTAATTAAATCTGGAAACTGAGAGGAACGATCAAAAGAAGAGACGCATAACAAAAAAAAAGCAAAGATGGAAACAAAGCGAGATTACAGCTTACCGAATTGATAAGCTTTAGTTCGCAGCGAGAAAAAAAAACTGATCTTTGCCATTGCCGGAGCAACCTCCAACGCAACCGCAACCGCCTTTCGGTGCGACTCGATCCGGACCGATAATGACTCGATCTGCTTCTCAGAATTATAATCATCATCATCAATCCAATCGTCATATCCTCCATAGCCTCTCCTTCAACCACCAGAGCGACGCCGCAAATGGTTAGGGCAACTCGTGCAGGCGTCCGCGATTCGAGAACCGCCGGTTGATGTGAAGATCAACGATATCGTTGGAATGGAATCGCTGGGATATTGCATAAGTGGGTGAATTATGGTAGAGGATGGAGGCCGAGGTGGTTCGTGTTGCAGGCTGGTGTATTTTCGTATTATAAAATCGATGGACCTGATAAGATCTTCGTGTCCTAATTTAAGAAGAGAAAAAACTGATGTTTGATGAAACCGAATCCGAGGCATCAATATCTTTTATAGTTGATGAGTGCAGTTTAGAGTGGAGGAGGTAGTTTTGTAGTCATGGAGGTTGAGAAGAGACAGTGGAGGTAACCGTGAGATGAAGCGTGGGTTTTTTACTTTTTTTATTTGTCGATCAATAAAAGAGATCAGTAAAATTAAATTGAGAATAAAATTTTTAACCAAAATAGAAAATGATAATTACAGGGACACGTGTCGAGCAAAGGAACATGAGACTGACTTCTGTTTTATAGGTATTAGATAGACTTAGACTTCTATATGAAGTTTACTCCGTGATTATATCATAAATTTTAATTACAAAATTATAATAAAAAATTTGATAAAGTTTGTATACATAAATAACACATAGGTGGTGGTTACCTATGTAAAATAAAATTTCATAAAAATCAGTAAATGTAAACAAAATCTCCTATATATTATTTGAGAATCCATTTTAAAAATAAACCTTAACTTCATGTGTTATTTACATGTGTGCCATGATAATGTGTCATCATAATATGCATTCTCATCTTCATTTTATAAATAGACTTAAATTACTAGGTTAATTACAATGCATGCCACTTAATAGTTCATACAATACTTATTGTATATAATCCTTATAATTAAATAACTTTACATCCATTATATTTCCTATTTATTAAATATATTTATATCAAATACAATTTTATATTTGAGCATATGATTATTTTTCAATTTCACTCTTTTAGTTACAATAAAATTTAAATAATTTTGTAAAAAAGTTATCTATGTAAATTTATATTATATATTTATAATATACTTTGTTATTCACATTTGAAATGTAAAATACTTTATAAATATTTTATTAAGAAAACATATTATATTTTACAAAATTATTTTTAAAATCCAATTTAAGGTAATTATGGTATATAATCATTAATAATGATTATTAATATTAATTACATCAAATTTCAATTGGCATTGCCATATTTTTCTAATTTTCCTTATATAACTAAATCTGTAAATTATAATCAAATTATCATTAAATTAGATTAAAATTATATAAAATCATATATTCTGAAAATAGTAATAGAAAAATATCAATATTTTATTAACTTTTATTGATTGAACTATTTATATGTTACTATGCTAAATATTTTATTAAATTGACTAAAAACACATCAAATTTAAGCTCTAAAAAACACATAATTTTAAACAATGTTTACTATATATTTATTTTAAATGTTTTCATAACCTCTAAAAATACAATAAATTTTAGTGATTTATATTATAATTTTAAAATAAATTAACAAAATAATTAGTATATATATTTCATCCTGCATATGGTGCAGGTTATTACCTAATAAAAGTATAATAGTATACTTCTGTATCAAGTGGAAGTCTACTTCATGATTAAATCTTAGATATAAATTATAAAAATTATAAAAATTAATCTGATAAAAAAATTTGTATACATAAATAACATACAGGTAACTGTCACCTATATAAAATAAAATTTCATCAAAATCAGTAAATTTAAACGAACGAAGATAAATGAGGGTGGAAACCAAAACATGTAAGGTTGAAATATAGGGTTTAACATGTGTAGATAGTTTGATTATGGTTTTGGTTAACATAAATTTTATATAAACCAGAGTTTATGGTTTAAGATTATATTTAAGTTCATATCAAATGTAGAATTAAGAATATACTAATGAGTATAGTGTTTAATATTAGATTTTATATAACTTTTCGATTAAGGGTTACTGTTTATTTGAGGTTTAGAGTGAAGAAGCTTCTTCATGAAGTATGCCTAACCGAACTCTTAACCAAATCAGAAATTGACCCCCTTACCTAACTAAACTGGAAATTGACCCACTTATATAAGTTGGAGCCGCCGACACTCTAACCTAATTTCTTATTTTGATGATTGCCTCTTTCTCTCCCATTCTTACAGATTTCAATCTCTAGTAACTCTATTTTCTTAATTCGACTATAGTCTCTAATTTCCAACTATCCAACAGATCTCAATCTCTCGTAAGCCTCCAAATCTACCTATTTAAACGATTTGTTTTAAGTATATTGATGATTTAGATGGGTATTACAGTTTTTAAATATTTGTTGTTCGATGGTACACAAGGATGGGTCGATACAACTACAATCAACCATCGAGTAGTTCGCAGAATCTAGCATCGAGTAGTTTGGGGATTCCTTGGAGTTCTGAAGAACCATGTGACCTCTCCCACTTCTAAGCGTAGATCTGAACTATATGGATCTGGATTTTCCGACCGATGTTTCTGCGGTCTTGAAATCATCCACAACATATGAAAATACAGGTCGAGTATTCTATGGATGCAAGAACTATAAGGTAATGAGGCTGTCATTGTTTTGTTTGTTCTCCATTTGAGTGTTAATAATATTACTATGATGGTGGATGTCCATGTGCTTGTATAGGATGGTGGTCATCATATATTCAAGTGGTGGGATGATGTTGTGACACAGGAAATTCAAAATCTCAGATGCGCCCTGGAAAAGTAAGTGGAATTTAGGGACCAAGCAGCATAAGAGACTTCTGCTATGTTGCCTCGGTTTGATGCAGAGTTAGCCCAACTTTGCTATCTAATTGACGCGCCTTATCCTGGCGTCATTATGAAGAAGCAGATGATTACTGGTATAATCCTCACAGTCGTATGTCTCACCATCTATCTTTTTATTCGCTTTTAAAATCTTAGTTTAGGATTAGACTAAGGTTTGCAATATAAGAAAATGTTTCTCGTACTTGAATGACTGCGCTTTCTAGCATATATATTTGCCTTTTGTTGAAATTTATGTCTTATTTCATCAGAACATAACAGAACAGAAGTAGACTTCTCGAGTACACTGTAGAGTATACTTCTACTGGATAGTTCTAAAAGTTCATATAAAATGTAAGTTAAAATGAAAATCTGAAATACAAAATTGAAAATAACCTTTTAATATATTTTGGAGTGCAATGCATAGGGCTAGCTGTTCGGTCCGACACAGAACATGTATGCGCCTTCACTACTTCGATATCCAAAATGTTTTGGTTCATTCTTTACAGATGTTCTAACCTTCCATGCACATCCATTCACATGACACTTTGCGACAAATAAAGTCTTCGTCGAATTATATACTTTGAATGAACTTTAACATCATTTCTGTCAAAGATATTGTCAGACCAGGTGGATATAGACTGTCCTTGAACAAGACAACCCAAAACATCCAGGGATCTTTTATCCTCATCCTCAACATCATCCTCATCCTCATCATCCACTTTTCCATACTCACTATAATCCACATCCAACACATCATTCTCATCTTTTAACACTGCGTCTACACCATCCGCGACACCACCCTCACCACCTTCATCCTCATCGAATGCATCCATATCTTCAACATGATCATCATGAAAATCCTCCCCACGTCCATCCACATCGACAATCCCAGTTTTCATGCTCTTTCTCGTTACACAAAGGTGCAACACATGCTCTTTACTTCGATAAGACTCTCAACATGCCTGTCACTTGTCAGATACATGGGAGGGGTATCTGAAGGCATTTGTTGGAGCATCGAATCTGGTATCGGATAAGATAGCTCCACACTCTCTACTTTCTTGTCCACGCTGAAACCATCTTGTGCCATATAAAGAAAGTCACCGAGGTTACAACCATCTCTCAAGCTTAACATTCTCCCTCCTTTGGGTTTATCTACTTCGAAATGCCAAGATTGATTTTTCTCGAGCCATCCTCCGCAGACAACTGGTACGTGAACCACCATTCTCTGTAAAAAAAGACATAATCAAAACACATCAAAAACTAAATTACGAAGAGTAGACTTCAGACTTCGATGTTAAGTCTACTACTAGTAAGCTAACTACAAAATGAAACAAGAAATATGATTCAGCGCCCATGCATATAACAAATAAACATGTCAAACTCACGCATAATCAAGTAGGTTGACTAGAAATTATCCATGAAAACTAAAATCTTAAAAATTCGTTCTAAATATACTATAACTACAAGTTTGAAAATATCCTACGGTAGTAGACTTCTATATGAAGTTTGCCGAGTAGAATTCGATCGAAGTCTACAAAAAAAATTACTTTTGCAATTGCCAATTAACGAGGGCAGGCTTCAGTCGAAGTCAACTTGTCCGAGTAGACTTCGGGTGAAGTCTACCTTCGTTAATTGGCAAAACAAAAAAGTAGACTTTATTTGAAGTCTACTCAGAAAAATGGGTCACTTCTGCAGTTGACCAAAATTTGACTTTTTGATGTAGACTTCATAAACAACAATATACTTCTTTCAAAGTCTACATTTAGACTTCTTTCGAAATCTACATATAAATGTAAACGTCTATAAGAAGTCTACTTATCAGTTTTGCAACTAATTTTTTTTCAGTAGACTTCGCTAAGAAGTCTGCTCCCTAGTATACTTCACCCGAAGTATACTCTCTTAATTATGACGTTGACCAATTTCGATTTAAATTAAATCAGTAGACTTCATGTGAAGTCTATAGATAATTAGTAGACTTTGCGTGAAGTCTACTCTTTTACCGATATTATTGGTCAATGTTTTGATGTTTTCATCAACCCCAAAAGTAACCTTAGTAGACTTCACCCACAGTCTAATATAAAAGTCAAAATCTAGTCTAGTTCAATATTCACCTCGCTTTGACGTAGACTTTTCTAGTAGACTTCTCCGAAAAGCCCTCATCTTAGTCAAATGCAAAACTAACATATGGTTTGGCTAGTAGACTTCACGTCAAGTCCACTTTCGCGAAACAGATGGAAAGAACAAGAAAATCAATTTGGAATTACCAGAATCTGGTTTTGTCTTTGTCGATTGACAAAAGCTTTGAGGCTCACCACCACCCGTGAAGTCCATGCTCTACGAATGCAAGAATCACCTCATATGCACCGGTAAACGGGTCTGGGATTTTGAAGAATTGAAATTCGGACTATTTAGGAGGAAAATCGAGAGAAAATAACACAAATTAAAGATAAATTGAACTACAAAGACAAATACAAATAAAGGTAAATGACCATAATACCACTAAAAACAAGATTGACGTAGTTGTACAAGCCAAAGATAAATTGAGTTATAGAGCAAAGACAAATAAAGGTAAATGATCATAATATTACCAATAAGAAAACAAGTTTCTTGTAGTTGTACAAACCAAAGAAAATTAAATTGATAAGATGAAGACGAATAAATGTAGATGACCATAGTTTTACCCAGGGGCGGAGCTACTCTTCAAAGAGTAGGGTCAGCTGCCCAATTTGTTTTTTAAAAAAATCATGTAATTTTTACTTATTTTTCTTTTTGCCCCCACTAAAAATTGTATTTCTACCCCTTTTTTCTTTTTCCTTTTTAATGCTGGACCAAACTAAAAGAATTAGATGAAAGCCCAAAACACATTTTATTTTAGCAAATCCAAAACATTTAAACTTAAATTAACCAAACTTAAATTAACTAATTAGTATCAATTGATATAGAAAATCTGCTAACCTAAGTCTATAGCATTAATTTGTTTTTCTATTTTAAAATCATTAAATTTATATGGTAACTATTTATTTATTAACCACTTAATCTCTAGTTCTTATTTATTAATTTGCAACATCTTCTCTCTATACTATTATTTTTAGAATGATACACATTTGTCCTTTTACCATGCTTTTTGTAGGATCAAATTCTAAAATGGTGTTGAGAGGGAAAGGAAAAATCACAATGGTGTTAAGTTATTCTCAATGGTGTTGATGTGGTGGAATTGTCCTTTCTACCATTAATGAAAATCAAACAAACCAACCCAAATTGAATCGATCATTTAATTGGATGGATCTGGGTTTGCTTCTTTTTCCTTAATTTGTTTTTTCACGTGGTCTTCTTCTTCTTCTTTTTTCTTCTTCTTACCAATCCATCAAAAGATATGATTTCTTATATAAATCTCAAATTTCAAATATAAATCTCTCATATCTCTGAGTTTAGACAATTTTGTTATATAAAAGAGATTTCAATTTCGGAATTTTAATTTTGTCATTTCAATTGAAAGATTTGAATTGACAGATTCCAGTTTATGAATTTTAATGAGTTTTCCTTTTAATTTCGGTGAATTTTGAGTTACCCAAGAATATATGTACATATAAAACTTATTTCTATGAATTTAACAAGGTTTTACAGTAAAACCTTTACCTTTAAAAATCATGAATTCTAGAGATTAGATTGAATTGTGAAATCCAAATTCACAGAGACGATGGTACAACTAGTACAACTGAAACAATTGGTACAAAATAGTATTCGATACAACTAGTATAATTGGTATTACTCGTGAGTAAGCACAATTAGAAAAACCGCTCCAAATAGTAGAATTCAGATAATTAGTATAACTAGGTTAATAGTACGAATAGTGCCGATGGTTCAACTAGTATAAATGGTCAAACTTCACATTAGAACACCTAGGATTATTAGTACTACTTGTTTGAAATACCGCAAGTGACAAGACACTCATCTGATGGAGAACCTCGTAAAATGAAGAAAAACCCACAACGCTCTTGGTTTGGACCATCCAGTGGAAGTGAGAGCTCGGAAAGTTAAATTTTTGGAATTGGTTTCATGATCATCATATGTTTACATGAAATGCCTTATATTTTTAAGGTTTGTTTATAAATTTCACCATACTAACATGACCACTGAATAAAAAGTGTTTTCACAAATTTTTTGGTCTGAGATTATGTTAAATGTAGTTTATATACTAATTGGTTAAAG
Source organism: Isatis tinctoria (assembly GCA_010577795.1). NCBI lineage: Eukaryota > Viridiplantae > Streptophyta > Magnoliopsida > Brassicales > Brassicaceae > Isatis > Isatis tinctoria. Next base: position 24,747,463 of record CM021249.1, on the reverse strand, counting down.
TACAATTGAAAATTTTAACTTAAAGTGTGGTACAACTGATTAAAACTAAAAAATGCAGAAAGTACAACTCTTTAAAAAATGGTACAACTAGAACAAGAAAAGACGGAACACGTGACTTTTTTTTAACTATTTGTCTGCGCACGTTTTAAATTCACTTATTTTGTCTACTTGTACCACTATTACTAGTTGTACCATTTTCAAATGATGAAGTTACAAACAATGATTTAAATTACATTTGTAAACATTTTTCCATACCAAATAAGGCATTAAAACATCTGACTTTTACATAAAATAGATAACAAAAGTTGAATTTTGGGAATTGGTATCATGATCATCATATGTTTACATGAAATACCTTATACTTTTAAGGTTTGTTTATAAAACTTCACCAAACTATCATGACCACTGAATAAAAATGTGTTTTCACAAAATTTTTGGTATGAGATTATGTTAATTGTAGTTTATATACTAATTGGTTAAAGTATAACTGAAAATTTTAATTTAAAGTGTGGTACAACTGATTAAAACTAAAAAATGCTGAGAGTACAACACTTCAAAAAATGGTACAACTCGAAACTAGTACAACTAGAACAAGAAAAGATGGCGCATGCAGCGCTAAAGTAGGCGCATGTGACTTTTTTTTAACTATTTGTCTGCGCACATTTTAAATTCAATTATTTTGTCTACTTGTACCACTATTACTAGTTGTACCATTTTCAAATGATGAAGTTACAAAAAATGATTTAAATTACATTTGTAAACATTTTTCCATACCAAATAAGGTATTAAAACATCTGACTTTACATAAAATAGATATCAAAAATTGAATTTTTGGAATTGGTTTCATGATCATCATATGTTTACATGAAATGCCTTATACTTTTAAGGTTTGTTTATAAAACTTCACCATACTAACATGACCACTGAATAAAAATGTGTTTTCACAAAAACTTTTGTGTGAGATTATGTTAATTGTAGTTTATATACTAATTGGTTAAAGTACAACTGAAAATTTTAATTTAAAGTATGGTACAACAGATTAAAACTAAAAAAAAATGCAGAAAGTACAACTCCTTAAAAATGGTACAACTCAAAACTAGTACAACTAGAACAAGAAAAGGCGGCGCATGCTCTAAAGTCGGCGCACTTGACTAGAAAGTCGGCGCGCGTGACTATAAAATTTTGAGTGGTACAATTAGTACTACTTGGACAAGTGATAATAGTAGTACAACTAATATATTTGTGTAAATTGTATATGTTATGAAAAAATGATTAAAATTACATATGTAAACTGTTTTACATACAAAATAGGTCATTAAAACATCTGACTTCTACATAAATTAGAAAACTAACTTCGAATTTTTGGAATTGGTTACATGAACATCTTATGTTTACATGAAATACTTTATACTTCTAAGGTTTGCTGAGCAGACGGCTGTGCCGGATTCGAATCTAAAAACCCTACTTGAAGTGTTTCCAACCGAGGAGATGGATGAGGAGACAGCTATACAAGCTGAGGAGTTGGCTCTTCCGCAGGGGGCTGACAAGAAGATGAAGATTCCTCTACTACACGTGGCGGAGGACAAGACGGAGCTGCAAATGACGATGCCGGAGGACAACATAGACACCACTAATTGTATTGAATCAATGAACAATGTTCTGCTAGATGCAAGGACGCTCTCACTATTACCAATCATTGATGTGATTTTGGGAACGACTATTGAGTAATTCAACATATATCAAAAGGAAGTTGCAGAAGTACCAGAGACACAAGTATTGGTTCTGAGTGTGCATAAAGATATGAATGATATGTGTACAAAAGCAAAGTCGTTAAATGTCATTGAGCTGAATAGCTTTATGTTTGAGTACAAAGTGAATGGTGCTGATGGGAAAGGATATGTGGTTGATTTGAGGTGCAGTTGTAACCATTTCGACATCGACATATACCCATGTGTGCATGCGATAGCGCTGTTATCGACTGGATTACAGAACACCCAGAGATGCAGATTGATTTAAGTGACTATTGGCGGATTACATGACTATTTATCTAGTACCTCATCATTCTACTTTGGATATTCCAAAGGAGATTCTATATGAGATTGTCTTACCTAAACATTATGAGCCAAAGAAATGTAGACCACAAGTGACAAGACATTCATCTTTTGGAGAACTCGTAAGAAGAAGAAGAATTCACAATGTTCTTGATTTGGACCATCCGGTGGAGGTGAGAGCTCGAGATGCTGATTACTTATGTTTTGTGTATTTTTTTTTAGCTTCTTTCGGGTGTTATCTGTGTTGTTGTTGTACCATTGTAAGACTTATTTGTCTTGTTGTTGTGTCTATACAGGTTCAACTATGTACAAATTAGTCTTATTTCATTTGATAAATTTAGTACAACTAGTAATAATAGTGCAACTGGTACGTTTGAAACAACTATTAATAATAGTATAACTGGTAGGTTTGATATTACTGGTATTAGTCGTACAATTAGGAAAAGTGATAAACTTAACTCAACCGTCGATTTTCTGGGTTTGGAAAAAAAATCTTGGTTTATTCACGTTTGGTTTATTAGAATCGGTTTACTGAAATCAGATAGGTTTACTTGTAAATATTATGAACTATAATCGACAAACTGACTTTTCATACGTTTTTTGTTAATTAAAAAAATTGAAATATAACAACACCATTTCAGATTTCTTCTCCCACCCACAACACCAAAATAGATTTTGATTCCTTTTTGTATGTCCATTTCTAGAAATTATCACATAAATTATTTTTATTTAGTTATATTATGTGATGTAGGTTGTTAATAGTTTCTTTCAATTTGTATATATTTGTATGTAATTTATGCAATAATAACTGAATTTTTAGTAATTTAAAAATAATGTTAAATTTTGCTTTATTTTAGTTATAAAATGATACAATTTTATTAATAAATAATGACAATAATTTTTGAAAAAAAATAAATAATAATTATATAGATTATAAAAATGATATATACATTTAGTAATTAAAAAAATTCTAAATTAACATATATATAATGCCCCCAGTAAAAATTATTTCTAGATCCGCCACTGGTATTACCGCAGTTTCATGTAGGTGTACAAACATTTACTCTTGTGTGACACTGATATCAGCTAGCCAAGTTTCGGTTAGGCATCAACTTATTATTCTTCTCTTTATGTGTCGTTCTCCAACAAATGGATGTCTATTTTCTTAAGTTCTTCCCTTTCTTTTGGTGTAAGTCGGAGGTTACACATACAACTCTTCTATATAATCCGAAATAAATAATTAATACATGAGCAAGACAGAGTAAATCTTCATGTGATATGTCAATGCCCACTGCTCTATTCAATAATATCTTGAACACAAATCATATAAATGGATATCAAATGTTATATCCTTCTGCTTTATGTATTCCATGTTTGTTGCTATTGCATGGACACAATGATACTTTTCTATATCAAAACACTTGCAACTACAAGTTTTCCTTCTCAAGTCCACCAAATCAGTTATCCACATCGTCACGAGATCCACCCTCCACATCGTTACGAGATCTGTTCCCCATATCATCACATGATTCATTCTCCATGTTTACAATCAGGGTCGGCCCATAAAACAAAGGCTTTAGGCGCCAAGTATTATAAATGTTTTAGTGGCAGTAATTGCAAATATGTTTTGTTGGTATAGTGGTTTGGGAACTTGTATATACCTTAGAGGTCATGAGGCAGTATTGTTTAAATTTGCTTTAGGTGCCAAATTACATTGGACCAGTACTGTTTACAATCCTCATTGTCTCTTGATGTTGTTATGCTGATTTGTTGCTTGTTAATGATGCCGTTATTATTAACTCATAGCTTTAGTTAGTAGAAAACAGCTCATCATAATTCACACCAAATGAACTTCTCCGCTTAATTCTTGAAATTGTTCACCAAACTGAATTATTTTCATATTTTTTTATGACCTCTACATGCAAAACACTTCTACGTAGCTATTTATCCAACGACATTGGAAACACATAAATGTCCTAATCATCAACAATATATGATTATTTCTGATGCTTTGCTACTAATGGAATGTAACTCAATTTCAGTTTCTTTGCAGATTCATCTAACACAATCTTCCTGCATATTACATCCACTAACATTGCTATCTCCTCCATATATGATGTCTAGAATGACATACCACACATGCGAGCTTCCCTTGAAATCGATTCCTCATCTTTTCCAGACTTTGAATAGTATTCTCTATAATCAAAATGTATGTTGGTACTCATTATCTCCTGCAAAAAGAAAGCTACATTAGCACAAAATGCTTTGTCTCAGAAATACCAATTAGTCTTTGTACTATTCATCTTATTAACAAAATATCATTTGTGCCCAGTTATACCACTTCTTTGAATAATACCAATTGTATCCAATTGTCCAATAATCAGGTCAATTCACTCTTCTGAATCCTAATTTCTAATTCAGTATGAATCCTAACAATTCTATCAATCATATTAATAACCAATGCTAAGTCTCTGTAATATCTTAACTGACCCAAAAACAACACCCAATATCACCAAATAGCAATGTTTCAAATGGATCCATTGAAATTTCCAAATGGCAATTCCAATTGATATCCACAAATCCAATGGTTTATGAGCCAATTATACTAGGTCATAATCGATAGATTTAACCTAAAGGTAAAAAATGAACTCACTTTCAGTTTTAATTGTGGATGTTAAAGAAGAAGGGAGCTAAACTTTCATGGGGGAAAAGTATAAATTACATGTCGAGGGGAATGGAAAAAACGATTAGAGAGGAAGTGTCTTATGATTGACAAAATAGTATAATTTTATTAGTCGGTTTTTTTAGTTTACATTAGATATTAAAAATGATATATATATATATATATATATAATTTTATTAAATAAAGCCAAAATCAAAAGAATAAAATGGACATGAAATTTTTTTTTTTTGAGCTTAAAGAGTAAATGAACATTTGACCCCATTAAAAATTGTGATCCGAAGCCAAAAATGGAAAGGTTCTACAAACGCGTGTGGCGAGTAGCTGTACCGGAAAGGATACATGTGTTTATTTGGTTAGTGGGTAATAAATGATTATGACAAACGAAGAAAAACATCAAAGACACCTCTTTGATACAGCAATCTGTTTTTTATGTAAGAGTGGGGTTGAATCGATTATCCATGTAATTCTTGATTGTCCTGCCATGTCTGGAATATTGGAACGACTTGTTCCAGCGCTTAAACAACAGTTTTTTCTCTCAGTCTTTGTTGGAATGGATTTATGGGAACCTGACTGAGGATGGTGTGGTAGATGGTGTGCCATGGTTGATAGTTTTTGTTGGAGCTATTTGGTGGGGTTGGAAATCGAGACGCGGCAATGTGTTTAATACGTATAGGCCTTGCAGAGATAGAGTTCGATTTATAAGGGATATGGCGAAAGAGGTTTGTAAAGTAAATGCTGCAGTGGGGATGATAACCCAGGGAAGTATCAGAGTGGCACGCATGATTCAGTGGGTTGCTCCACACATGGGTTGGATGAAGCTAAATACGGATGGAGCGTCACACGACAACCCGGGGTTGCAATCGCATGAGGAGTGTTACGTGATTGTGATGCGAATTGGTTTAGTAGTTTCTCTTTGAATATTGTTCGTTGCTATGCACCATTGGCGGAGTTATGGGGCGTGTACTTTGGCTTTCTCATTGCTTGGGAGAAACAGATCAATAGACTAGAGCTGGAAGTCGATTCAGAAATTGTGGTGGGCTTTCTTAAGACGGGGATTGGTGAGTCTCATCTTTTGTCCTTCCTAGTACGTTTGTGCCATGACTTCTTATCTAGGGACTGGATAATCCGTGTTTTACATGTGTATAGAAAGGTTTATCATCTAGCATACGGATTGGCAAACTCTGTGTTTTCTCTACCTCTAGGTTTTCATGCTTTAGCTTCTATTCCTATGGAGTTTGTTTCAGTTCTTAGTGATGATGTTGCAGGATCGTCGACTCTTACACGAATACATTTGTAACGAGGTTTTGGCTCTGATTGGTAACATGGCTTTCAGGGCTTTAGAATTTTCTAAAGCCATCAAAGCCAAAAAATAATCAATCAGGCTTTGGAGACTTTAGAAGATTCTAAAGCCATGAAAGCCACTTTTTCAGTTTTTTCTTATTTTCTTCATCATCTTGTAAAGCCTCAATTTGTGGCTTTAGACACTCTCTCTCTCCTCTTTTTTTTTACCTATACGTGACTTTCTTGTTTTTTTTTGAAGATTTTTTTTTTCATCAAAACAAATTATAAATAAGTAATCAAATACTATTTTTAGAAAATCAATAAAACATATATTAAAAATCATTTAAGATTCAAAACAAAACAGAAAAAACAATCTAGTACTATTTTTAGAAAATCTCTAAAACATTATATTAAAAATTATTTGAGAAGTTTAAAAAAAAACCAAGATAATCTAATGGTACTTTTTTAGAAAATCTTTAAACATTATATTTAAAATTATTTAAGAAGTATTCAAAAAATATAAAAATAATATAATGCTACTTTTAGAGAATCTCTAAAAAAATATATTGAAATAATTTTAAATGTATTCAAAACCAAAAAAACTACAGAGAAATGTTTAATCGTCGTCATTCATCACTTCGATCTGTGATCGAAAGAACTTTTGGAGTATGAATTATTAATTTTAAAAAAAAAATTAACAGTCATAGTCTCCACAGCTTTTGATACCAATCAGACTTTTAAAGCCAAAATTTCTACATCCAAAATCTCTACAGCCTAATTTCTAAAGCCTAAAGCCACAACAGTCGTATCTCCAATTGGTACCTTTGTTTCAGATTTCAATAACATAGGGAGACAAGTCTCCTCTTTGCCCAAAAAAAACAAAAACATTTGACCCTAATCACAACGTTGTTTTACCTGATGTTAAAGTAACCTCATCGGTTGAGATATTTTACCTGATGTTAAAGTAACCTCATCGGTTGAACAGGTATAAAAATGATTATTAATTAAAACTAAATTAAAAAGAATGAACCAAAGAAAGTTGTTCTCGATCAAATGAAAAACCGTATAAAATTATCGTCTGTTGTGAATAACTTATCATTTTCCTTGTTTTGTTAACTTATTATCTGTTGTGAATAACTTGGTTAAC